>OU611987.1:11815757-12420176 GCA_914767915.1 Agriopis aurantiaria
ATGGTGAATCAGACCTCACAGCTGATCAACAAATGATATACGCAGCGATTATATTTATCATTACTTATAATTTCTACGAATTTTCCGCAATACTTACTTTGTTAGTAAACATTAGATACTAAAATTATAGTTCGTTCTACTTTATTAAGCAAGCAAGAATTTTGAATATTTCTCAGTAGCACCCTTAGCATGAAATCTGGTTTAATAAATAATAATGACATAGGATATGAGTTCACAGCCTTATATAACGTAGATTTTTATAATTTATATATATTTCTAGGAGTTGGATAAACATCACTTTTACCTGACGACACAATGACAAAAAAGAAGGTATATGAATATGTACGCCTGTACGTTCTCACCTACAGCCTAAACGTCCCAAACGATTTTGATAAAGGAAGTGTGGACAGATTCGTAAAAGTTGAAATTTTCTGTGATAGTCACTAAGTACGTGATTACGTCGTAGAGACGACAGACACATACTCCAATCCTTACACCTACACACCTATAATAAGGATGTTCGTGTGCCTGTAATAAGACAATGTTAGTCGTAAAATTATTATTATTTACTTTTTAAATTACTGTAATCTGTTTTGGCCTTATCTTTGATTACTATTGTTGAATATTGTATAGAATAATTACAAGAAAAAATAATTGAGGTTTGGTACATATTTTTTGGTCAGGTAACCGTTTACCGTTTGCAAAATTGTGATCCGTCGAAAATACCCATATCGGGGTTTAACCTTAAAATAAATATATCTCATGTTCATGCTAATGTAAAGAAGATGCGCTTTTAAGAGGTGATGATAAAAATATGGTAGCAATGTTCACCGATATAGCTGCTCAGATTAAGTGGCAATAGGCAGACCATGTCGCCCGAAGAACCGATAACCGATGGGGAAGAAAGGTTTTTAAGTGAAGACCACGAACTGGAAGACTCAGCGGAGGCGTAGCCTTCGACTAGATGAATCGATGACGTCGTTAGAGTCGTGGGCATCCATTGGATTAAAATTAAATTAAATTAAAAAACGTTTATTGGTATTCATTAAAGGGCTATAGGTACATAAAAAATCTTAAGTAGGTAGTTACATGTGTACAAAATGTTGTAAGAAGAGGTGATAATAATAAACAAACAATTATGTACCGTAGTGGAACACTGTCCCCCACACTAGGATAACCTGTGTCGTGGGGTCACAGTTTCCAACTCTGGATGCAGATGGCAGGCTATCGTTCGGTGTGGAGCTCTAAGGGGGAGGCCTATGTTCAGCAGTGGACCTCTTCTGGCCGATGGTGATGATGATGAATGTTTTATAGTGAAAGGAACGTACGTGAGGTGGTTGATATCGTCCCAGACGCAAGACATGGAGCGCAGATCCTCCGGTATTTTGACACAGTCCCACATCTCCTTCGTGTTGTTATTTGGCGGGACGTGCTTCATCTTATGCGGCAGGCAGGTGCCAAACGCCATCAAGTGCGCTGGAGTGGTTTCAGCTTCAATGTCCCAAGCAATCTGGCGTTTCAGCACTTTCGGACATGCAGCCTACAAGTTAAAATAATTACAATGTTAACGCTGGAAATAGAAAGTAACCAAAGATTAAAAGTACAATTTTGAAGGTGTGCCATTTTGAGCTGAAGATCAGCTATCGTCAGACCTATCTTTATTTACATACCATTCGACACTGATTGTATGCTTTAGATATAAGTTTTTGTAAAGATGTCGAATAAAAGTTTTTTTTTTCTTTTTTTCTTCTTTCTATTTAGGACATTGCTGCGCAGAATAATGATATTGTATAGATGGAGGAAATATTATTAAAGAACTTGTAATTGTAGATTTTATCAAAATAACAGCGTTCTTATGAAATGTCTACTAGAAATATCTAAGATAAATTAGCATAGTATTCTATAAAAATTTGCTGATGCCCGCAACTTTGCACGCGTATATAGAATTTCATATAAAACTTTCAACCTCTTTCCCCCCCCTTAATTCGGCCCTTTCACAATATCTTTATAAATTAATTAATTTCAGGCTACAAAACAATCCATACAATTTATTAAATAGACCAAAACATATAAAAATAAACTAAGGTAATAAATCAAGTTAATAGTGACACAATACAATTCTAAATAATAAGTTAATAAGCAATGTCAAATAAAATAAAAATAATAATATATCCTCTTTTCTTAGTGGACCTCTACACAAGGTCTAATAGTTTCCGTAATTTTACGATAAGTTAGTCAGTCGGTGAATGAGTGGTATTTTGCTTTTATATTTAAATTAATGGTTTACCCACTAGGTACTAGCTGCTAAAGTAGGTTCGCATCACAATTTAAAATACAAAGTAAAGATTTTTTTGGTTACCTTAGGCACGCCAACATAGTTTGCAATAGACTCAAGAACACATGGAAGAATCTTCGGATGCAGCATCAAGCCTCGCGACGCGTGTTCGTCGAACCAAACCTGCAATTATTTTGGTAAGGAAATATGTTATTAAGGCAAAACAGCAGATTTAGGTAATTTTTCAATCGGACAAGAACACTATTAACTAGTATAAATTATTACCAGAATACCAAAATCTAACTGCGTAACATAGCCTCCAGAATTTACTCCGTCTCAAGTTGTACTTAGTCACATAGAAAAAGACAAGCATACATTTGAAAAACGTTACCCTCCTTTCTTGGATAGTCGGGTAAAAGTGGTAAACATGAGCTGGAGCTGGTTAGCTTTCATGATAATAAACACCTGCATATAAGTAGCAACGTTGCGAAGCGTTGCTAAAACTTTTTTTAAAGATTGGAAGGTCATGTGACTAATAAAAAGATTTCATCTTCTTTGTTATATTTATTGATTTGTTTTAAACTTACCTGGAAGAGTGATTCGATATCTTCCGGGCGCTTAATTTCACTTTTGAATTCCAAATTACCCAAGCTAAGCCACCAATCGTAGAATTCTTTGGAAATCTGTCGAAACAAATTATATTTTGCAGACAGGTTTTAATTAGGTAATAATCTTTTCAAAGTAACCAATATATTATATATAAATTTGTAATTTAAAATAATAGTTAGAGTTTATCATTAAAAGAACTGCCAAGAAATTGGGGTTTTAAGTAAGTCATCTTTGCTTAACGATTTTTAAGTGTTGTTATTCTTTAATAATTTGTTATTCTTTAATTTAGATAGCCCGTTGGTCCAGTTGGTAGTGAACCTAACTTCTGAGCTTGGGGGCGTGGGTTCCATTCCCACCTAGAACAAACATTTATGTGATGAACATTTGTGTTTGTTCTATATCTGGTTGTTAATATCTATTTAAGTATGTATTTAAAACTATGTATGTATGTATATCAGTCTCTGGCAACCATATCACAAGCTTTGCTTAGTTTGGGGTCAGATGCCACTGTGTGCAAAAAAAAATGTCCCAAAAAATATAAATTTAGCATATAATTTAAACAAAAATCCAAAGGTTTACATGCTGCTGTGGGCAATGACCACAGCACTGAATCTATACTCGTCTTGTCAAAAACACATCCAGATCAGGTCATTGAGAGAGTACTTTTTAAGAGTTCAATGAATCTACATGGGCACATTACAAGCGCGAACAGTGTGCAGCCCCAATGATGTTAAATAATATAAATTAATTTAGGTATCAAATTAATACATCATCATTATCCGTAAGTAGTAAGTTATCTTGTTCCCCCCCCACTGCTGGGACACAGGACTTCTCTCAAAGAGAGTGGATGAGCCCTAATCTACCATGCGGGCCCAGTGCATGTAGGTGAATGTCATATTATGTCTTTGAACTTTTGAGTTTCTTGGACGTACCGGTTTCGTCAGCATGAGCTTGCATGAGCAACGGCATCAAACTGCACATAATTTATTTAAATACCTACTAAATTAGTCATTGGTGCAGGGCCGAGGATTAAACTGGGACCGTTAGATTGTAAAGTGCAAATGTTACTGCCCAGCCACTATCATTTGCTAAATCAATACATACAAGCCCCATTAATAAAAGTGATTATACAAAGTTGATATCAAAAGCAGCAAAGAGCTTACAAAGCTGCTATGACGAACAATAAGCTGTAGCTGGGAGTGTATTTACGCGATGATAGCTTAGTGTAGGACACGTTCCAATTCCAAACCTTAGGGTGTAGGTATATGTAGGTTCAAATCCCAACAATGAGCTTGAGCTGCCAGTGAAGGAAACATCGTGAGGAAACCATAGCATGGTGGTAGATACCAACCTTTATTGACCCTCAAGATGAAAACCTGTCCTACCCTAACGGTATATTCCGGCAGCATCACTTGAGATCCTGTTTCTATATCAGACTAGGCGTGTTTCGTCAATTACACCATCAATGAGCTGTGGTCAAATGCCTAGCTCGTCAAGCTTTTCTTTTTATGTAATTTTTTGGTGATGTTTATGACCTGTTTGGTGACGATCTCAGCCTTCTTGCTCATCTCGTCCGACGCTGATATTTCAAATAATTTCACTTTGTACTTTGATTTCCACTTAATCATATCCGTTTCAGACTCGTTGCAATACAACATTTCGTAATAGGGGTTCTTGCGTGTACGGAGTATGCGGCGCCTACAACAAAAGGTGTCAAGGAGAAAATTGAAAAATAATTCTTGGAATCCAATATATAACAGTCTGACAAAACTGGGTGTTACACTAAATTTGATCAGAAAAGATGACGGACGGTGGACCAAACCAATAACAGAATTCGAAAAAGAGAGCGTCCACCTAGGTCGTTTGTTGGACTACATCTTTAATGCGGCAGAAAAGCAAAGGAAAACATAGTGCTTTAAAGAAGAGATCGATACTAAGATGATGACATGGTGACATGGACAAGCATGACGTGAGGAGAGGTGGGGTCTATATACGATCTCTCAAAACCGCGCCGCACATTATAGTTGGCGTCTTTTCCGGCATATGGCTCTCTAGGTGCAATTCATGGCTCTCTAGGTGTGATTTACTACATTGAAAAGTTCCACTATCCACCTCCTGCAGGCTCTATCTTCAGATCAATTCGATGGTACCAAATTATTGTATTGTCATCCGAATTACATATTATATTCGCAAAGCTTTTTTATAAAGTTTTACTATTTTATTAGAATTTGGTTAAGATTTTATTATACTGTTAATTAGTTACAAGTTACGCTTATAAAAGTATGTTAAGAAGCTAATCATCATTTCATGAATGATATCCCAAAAACCTGAACGAAACGCTTTAATGCCACTTTTATTGTGCAAACCGCTAAACTGTGTGATGGCCACGCAGTACGCTTATCTTAGGTGTTTCCTGATAGGTAGTAATAAACTGGCTGTCTCCAAGGCGTGAGAGAATGGTTTTTTTTCTAGGCAAGCGTGCTCAAAGTATCTATACTGGACCGCATGGCTACACATAGGTACAAGCAACCCAATGAAAACACCTCATTGAAATCAGTTAAAAGTTTTGCGAGCTATGAAGCGACAGGCATACAGACATAGGCACAGAACACTATAATATTGCTCTTACCCCAAAAAGGTAATGTCAAAATCAATTCAATTTATTTTTCGTGGCTTCGCACGGTATTGCCACAACTTGCCAATGTTTTGAAGCGTAGAGGGAGAAAGTATACTTAGCCTGTTTTGAAGGTAAGGTCCAAGTTTTTTGCTCCTACCCACAGCTCCTACCGGAGGACATAGACGTCAAACTTAAACGTCAAACTGTTGACATCGGGGCTTAAAATTAATGTGTTTTTTTTTTATTAAGTGTCTATAATTCGTGCGTTCTCTATCTCACTCGCGCATTTCAACATTTTTGGAGATATAAAAATGGGCTTACCTCGACTTCCAGCTAAGGCGGACATCCAAATCATCTAGGCTATTAGCAGATGAGTCAGTAGATAATATTTCAGACTTGATAGACTTTGACTTGCTCGGTTGCTTCATTAATGTTCTCGAAAAATATCTCGAGAACGATTTAGACTGCAGAGTTTTTGACGTGCCCATTTTGCTTTGAGATTTGGACATGGTTTTGAAACGAGAAGATCTTTTAGTTTCGGCGCTTGTTGTCGATATACTCCAAGTGTCAGACGTCTCTGCCTCTTCTTCTACTTCTGCCTCTTCCTCCTCGAAGTCAATCATAGAGTAGTTTGATCGACCTTTTTTACCCTAAAATAGTAAAATTTTCATTATGGATTTTTTATTTATTTACTACGCAGACATCTCTTGGGATCATTTAATAATATCAGGTAAGTTGATAGGCTGAGTGGAGAGTGTTGGAAGAGACTCATGTGCAGCAGTGCACACTGTAGCACTGATGTAGGCTAGTGGTGGTGATGTTGATGATAAGCACTAATCAACAAGACTAAGTTAACCTCAGCCTCAGCCACTTTCGACGTCGTGTAGTAATGCTCCGATGAGACCAGCGAACTGATCTCGGACTTGGGCTCGTACACTGTAGCTTCCAGGGGTAAGTTGAAAATTTTCGCAACTCTGCGGAAAATTTTTGCTCCCAATAAATCGCGCACTGTGTCACATTGGGTTTCCCAAAACTGTGAAGAAAAAGAAGGGAAATATTTTATTGTGTATCACAAATATTTTATGTATTAAGAAATCAATTGATTCATATAGTAATATACTCAACCGTGAGTCATCATCATCATCATTTCAGACATAGGACGTCCACTGCCGGACATAGGCCTCCCCCATCGATTTCCACAAGATGCGGTTGGAAGTGGCCTCCATTTAGCGTTTTCCTGCGGTCTCTTTTAAGTCGTCTGTCCACCTTGTAGGTGCACGTCCTACGCTGCGTTTACCTGTCCATGGTCTCCATTCGAGAACCTTTCGGCTCCATCGGCCATTTGTTCTGCGTGCTATCTGCCTTGACCACTGCCACTTCAACTTGCTAATCCGATGGGCAATGTCGATAACTTTCGTTCGTCTACAGATCTCCTCATTTCTGATTCGATCTCGAATAGAAACTCTGAGCATAGCTTATTCCATAACGTGGCGTTACCATGAGTTTCCTCTAATATCAGATGTCGTAAGTGCTGACTTTAGTTGTCTATAGTGTTGCTGTTCTCAATCTACAACAGCGCTACTGTCAGAGAAGAAAATTTAGAACTAATTTGGAATGGTACCTCCAAAAGGCACGAGCCAGTTCATGCAACTGACCAGTTAAATTTGATATGGAAAATAGGCTTAATACCCTGGACTACTTTTTTACTTAACACATTACTTTTTATCCTGAAAAAGTAAATGGTTTTCACAGTAAGCGCGCGAAACCGCGTGACGCTGCTAATAGATAATAAGTGGTACCAACTTGGTCATCTTTATAAGATAGTTCCATATCTCGTACTATTTTCATCCAGTGCACTTTGACAGAAGCTTCATTCTGCTCGTAGCAGGAAGGTGTGATGACCCGGATTTTTCTGGGCCTATCCCACTTTTTAATGAGCTTCTTTTTTCCACAAGACATCTTTATTATTTTGTTATCTCCTTAGTTTTGTATCAAAATCTCTGAAAAAGCTGAAATATAATTGATGCTACGTTTGCTTCGTTCACAGAATTATAAGCCCTACAAGACATAGTGTCGCTTCGTTGTACCTATAAGTTATATGGGGTATATAATTCCGGACAATTACCTTGCTTTTTTAATGTTAAGATCCAATGTCTCTCGAGCAAAAGTATAAAAGTTAAGTAATATAATAAACGTCGTTTTAATAACAATTATTGAATTATCTGTATTGTAAGCAAACATTTAAGATCATTGATTTTAAGAGTTTGATCAACGATATACTAGGTATCTTTATCTAAGAGTTTGATAGTAATTTACAATGATCATAAGCTACAGTAAGGCTAGTGGCTACAGGCTACACTAAAACTACGGTAATTTAAAACAATTTCTTGTACAGATAATCAAATTGTTCTTATAATCAACTTACCTACGAGTACTACACAGACACAGGTGTTTTCTAGCGAGAGCCTACTTAATATGCTCACAAAATCAAAATATAGGGAAAGTTTGGGAAAATAACGGTCGCGTTTTTTGAAAAATATATTTCAGGATGAGTAATGTCAAATTTGATAAAATAGAATTGGCAACTGTCATGTCGCATAATATAAAAGAATTTTGTCATTATGACATTTTCCGAATACAAAAGAAATATATAAAAATAAACCGGCCAAGTGCGAGTCGGGATCATACATTGGAGGTTCCATACCGCAACAAAATACAACCATCAGTTATTGTTCAGGCTTAACGCCTTCCAAAATATTCGAAGCAATTGCTACGCACTAGATTACGCACGCTTACTTATTAGTTAATCTGCCGTAACATCTGTTGAAATTTTCACAGAATATGTAAATTCTGTGAAAAACAGGCTATCTATTACGTTTGGAAATATACAGCCGTTTAAAGGTATTAGGACGGACGGACGGACGGACAGACTGACAGACAGACTGACAGACAGAAATCGTAGGCTTAGTAATAGGGTCCCGGTGTTACCCTTTGGGTATGGAACCCTAAAAAGTACTACCCAGTACCCATGCTGGTGCCATCTGTACGATATTTCCTAAGAATATTTCTACCTGCCAACCCACAGAAGAGAGAGTTTTTTTCGTCTAAACTCTTGGGCCAACCCCATTCTGCGAGTTTAGGTTAATCGTATGCATATTATTTTATAAGTATAAAAAATATATTTATTAATACATTGTAATAAAAAATGCTAAATAAATGTACAAATAATATCTTAAAGTTATATGATTATTTACGGGATATTTACCGTGGTAAGGTTGTGGAATGAGCGTGAGGTTGTGTTGTGTGAAGGTGGTGGTTGTGTTATAATATCTTATAACTTACAGACTTTATAATAACAGTAACAGCGCCACCTAGTGAAGTAGTTGGCAATCACTTCGCAATGTAGCGTTTCTTCTATGAACGTCTACGGGGGCTGGGTTCGTAGAGGAGCTACGGCATGCTACGTAACTGTGCGCATTTCAGCAAACAATAATAATTCATCGTGAAACACGTAGATGGCGTCAAGTGTATAAAACGGCAAAACTACTGTTTTGCTTGTAAAATTAGATAAAAGAAAATAAATTACAGCTTATTTTATATTAAAGTATTTATCAATAATGATTTTTAGAATTAATAATATAAGATTAGTTACTATTAAATCAGCCCTAGTTTCACTAAATAATAGTAACCACATCTTAGGGTATGATTAAGTTTGTTCTATTTTATGGAAAAAAAATTGAGTTACTATTCTTTGTACTCCTACACAATACTTCCTAACATTTAGTAACAAGCACTTAGGGATGGTTGCCCTCAGACAGTGACAGTTGACAGTGTTGTAAGGCGTGGAATATTGCAAAAATTATATCTTCACAAATAAATAAAACACAAGGTTACATCAACGATGTCATTACACCGAAAGGTTATTGTGTTCATGTTTATGAACAAATTTTACCATGGGAACAACACTAAAATCGTAAACAATTATCAGCTGCACATTTCGTTTCGCGTTAATGATATTTTCTTTGGAACAGCTAGTTCTTTTTTCTTGATCTAGGCTCTTGATTTTAGGCTTGATCTTTTGGTTTAGTACCACCGTTATGTGTTAACTGTAGGTTTGGTAATTATAGATAAAATAAAGTAATTTTTTGTGTAATCAATTACTAAAACAACATTACAAAATGATTTGTTTATTTCTATAAATACAAAATCTAATTATAATTTAAGCTACAGTTTTATCTTTTTTACCAAGTTGTTCAGCATCTTCTATGGTATCTGGCACTTTCAATCCTTTAGTCTCAGGTTGTGTCAATACAAGAAATGAAGATATGAATGCCATTCCAGCAAACATCATGGACGGAATACCCGACCAGTAGGTCATTAGAGGAACCGTAAGTGGTGACACAACTGACCCGATGCGACCCAGCATCGATGAAAATGCCAAGAACGAGTGACGGTGCCTCGTAGGATACAACTCAGCAGTATAAAGATACAGCGAAGTCATCACCGCTCCAATACAAAACTTTCCAGTCAAGAACAAAAACAGCGATAAACCGTACATGTTTCTTGGGGTGAACGCAAATGCTGTACAACAAATAGCACATATCAAAAAACCCAAAAATAACGTAATGCGACGACCTATTCTATCCAGCACTATCACGGCAGTCCAGAAACCTGGAATTTCGATGGCCGCCGTGGCCATATAATTTATGTGCATATTGCCAGTCATATTAACGGAATTTATTGAGAGTCCGTAATAAATGAACACAGTGGTGATCCACAAAATGGGTGTAGTGCAACATCTGCGCAGCATTACCGGGGATTTTACAACGCGTAAAAAAAGATTTTCTTTGTGAAGAAGTTTATTCGCTTCTACTTGTTTGGGGATCGCCGTAAGTAGATATTCCATAGATTTTTCAGAAATCTGTTTGCCATTCAATTTTGCCGCATACTCTAGAACCATTCGTCCTTTCATTTGTTTATTTTTACTGAGCAGCCAGCGATGGCTCTCCGTGAGAAGCCAATAGTAGCTCATGAGGAGAAAAACTGGTACAAATAGTACCAACGTCAGAGTACGCCACTCGGTGACTGCAAATGCCATGGCTCCAAGCAAAACTTGTCCAAGAGCAAAGAATGAGGACATCGTGGCGCTGGTACGCACGCGGTATTTAGTCCCGACAATTTCAGCTGCCAGTATGTACGCAGCACTAAACGTGCCACCACCGAGCGCTGTATGCAAAAACTGTAATGCCACATACATCCCATAGTTCACAGAAAACGCTCGTACCAATCCAACGAAAGCCATAAAAAACGAGAAAATCACCACGGAAGCTCGTCTTCCGAATCGATCGGATATGAACCCGGCTACAACTAGAGCTACCATTCCTCCAAGGCTGTTCAGTGTTCCAGGTAGTGCTCTCAGCCACTCTTTACATTCTAAATTGAAGTCATAGACTACAGTGTTCGTTCTCTCGTACACGTATTGTTCACATGGCATAGTATTATTTCTGTCAAATATGACAGCTGGGCATACGTCATCGGGAAGCACTTCGCTGATAACACTGGCGTTGACGTAGCGATAGCAGTTATCGAATCCGGACGATGTCTCAGGTATAGCATTCAATATCCACTCCGGTGCATATTCAGGTTGTTCTAAATCACATTCTGAGACATAGCATCGAGTTGGAAGACTCGCTGCAGTGAATACGTAGTCCCCGGCCATGCACGCGCAGAATATCGCAGGAAGAGCCAATAACATTATGTTGTAAATTTGGTATTTCCCGAACTCGCCTATTTCTCGATTTAATACAGTCTCGAATTCCATATCAGGTTCACTGTCACAAGTTTTGTTTGCCATTTTAAGGAACACTTTACAATGACGGTTAGTTATGTTTGATAATCTGATTATTTAAAGAGACTCTCTTGTTTTATATGCCGCGTTATCGTACAGCACAAATAACTGTAGGTAAAAGAAATTCTTATCGGAGCAACATCATGCTACTAGGTCAAACTTCATTAGTTTACGTCACAACATAACGTATTATACGTACACGTACACGTAATATGTCGTTCGAAATCGAACTAAGAATACATTTGTCTGTACTCTTGATTTTAGTTGTGACCTAAAAATCTATTTTAAGTCCCATTGAGTTAGTTTTAGCTATGTGTTATAAAATAATTTATCTAATTTTGTTCCTGAAGACGCGTGAGGCTAGTATTATGTAGATAACACGTCTTTATCTATCGTGCTTATCAAACAATGTGCGAGTGATGAACAACCTTCTAGTTCACAATACAATCATGGCTGTAACATGTCTGATTCTATTATCAATATGGACAAAGTGGTAAACCGTTTATATCTATATATTTGTTGCTAAGAATTTAAATCCGCCAGTTAATGGTACTGATTACCAGATATAACAACATTTCTGTGAAACAGATGATTGCAAATTTGTATGAGAATAGTTACGATGATACATCTTAATTTTTTTGCGTCTGCTATTTTTAAAAGAAAGTCTAGTATAACAAGCAATACTTTGGAGGAGCAATTATTTTAGCTAGACTCTGCCAACTGCGATAGTCTTCTACGGATGTCATCAATAGGAGCTGGATCTTCATCGGCAGATGACACAGCAGCAGCAGCGACAGCATACTTGTTAGCCTCGAATGAAGGCTTCGTATCTAATACAGCGGTGTCAAACATGCCGAGGCTGCAGAGGTAAGGAGGTTTCCTATGCTCAGGATGATCGATCATCCAACGGCAGTACTCTTTTACACTCCTGAAATAGTTACAAAACAAAAGTACAAAACAATAACACTTCATTGACACAATAAAAAGAAACATAACGGAGAATAAGTTAGAAATATATACAAAAGGTGGCCTTGACACTAAAAGTGATCTCTTCCAGACAACCATTAGATGAGATAATGGAGATTATTTATAGAGTATGGACGACAATGAAATTAAACAAGTAACATAAAAGTAAACGAGTTCATAAGAATATTATAAATATGTGAATTATAAAATGAATGATTGAAAATACACTACATAAGAATATGCTTACCTACATTGATACTTGCTACATTACTTACTTAGTAACACTTCTTTTTAATTAAATAAATAAATATTTGGGACATTTTTGCAATTTTTCTATGAATAAACTGCTGTTTATACTTATCTAAAACTACTTTCTAATACAAATTAAAAATAAGGCCATTGACACAACACGAGCCCAGTGTGAACACAAATTCTTTTGCCAAACGCCTAGCGGTGTGCTGTGGCAGCACCATTTGATAGGAATTTTCCATTCTAGATTAGGCGTTCTTACTATCTTCGATCACCCCGTCACTTCACATCAGGTGACCTGTAGTATTACACCTAGCCTGTTAACCTCAAAAAAGACATAATTATTTACTAAGTTATATTTTTTTGTGAGCAATGGTGGCCTAGCGGTAGCATGTTCGCTTTACAATCTGACGGTACCTAGTTTGATCGTCGGCCCAGCATTAGTGACTTATTTAGTACCAAAATAAATTATGTGCCTTCGATGCCATCGCTCAAAAACAGCGAAGGAAAACATCGTAAGGAAACCGGTATGTCCGGTACCGGTGTATATGGTAGTGTATTTATTTCTGATTTTAGTTTAAGTTTCATTTGTATTTTTGGTGTATAATAAGAAGATATTGTATTATATGTCCAAGAACCTCAAAAGTTCAAAGACATAACATTCACCAACATTCACTGGGCCAGCATGGTGGATTATGGCCCATCCTCTCTATCTGAGAGAAGGCCTGTGTGCAGGTGCAGGAAAAAGCATAAAAGGATGATAATGGTTTAGTGCTCATTAATTACTATACTTTGCTTTTTTACTATTATAAAAATTACCTCAAGTTGGTGATGCCTTCCCAAACCGTCTTCAACGTGACCAAGTCTTTAGGAACATGGCGAGCAGAACGCCAAAGTTTCCGTGTGTTGTTTCGTGGTGCCCGGTACTGGTCGTGAAGTGGAAGGTTTTGCCCAAACGCTTTAATGCGGTCAGGCTTTCGTTCTGCCTTGATGTCCTTGCTGATTTCGCGTTCTAGGGCTGCATAACGCGATTTCTGCAAAGTGTATTTTATGACATAGTTGTAATTTCAGAAAAATCTTTGATTTCATCATCATTATCGTCATCATCAATCATTTTAACCCACTAATTAGTATAGTGAGTTTGGTGCCGTGCAAGCCTTGTCTACTGCTTTCCTACCGTCCAAGCAGCGGCTGGCTAGAATAAGCAACAATCAAAATTGTCATCCAACACAAGCAAAGACTTTGTAGTAGCTTTACCTAGTCTGCTAACACAAGCATTAAGATAACGTATCTAAATAAAATTGGGAATTAGGATTTAGATAAAATCATCAAACATTAATCATGCGATGAATTTCCTCAATATTTAATCATGATTCGCATATATTTTTTCAGTTTCCGTTTAAAAATGTAAAGTTTGTGACTAATGTTTTCAACCTCAGGATTTCCAGTAACGTTGGCTACTTTTTCTTCTACAGAGGGTAATTCTTTTGCGACCACACTCAGGCTCCGAGCGACGTGGGTGTCGAATTCAATCTAGAAAAGGAAAATGTTATATTAGAATATTTTTTCTTACATTTAAGATACTAAATAATTATATTGAAAATATAATTTTGTAATTTTTTGAGATACTAAATTGTAAAAAAAAAACTTTTTTTTTTTTTAAACCGACTTCTTGATGAAACCTACATAGTTAAAACAACAGTAAAGTTTTTTTTCTTTGATTAATACAGAGATTCTCCTCATCACAACTTTTGGTGAAAAGAACCACAACCGTCAAAACGTCATCTGTGTATATATTTTTGTTTTTGTAGATTTTTTCAAAAATTTATATGGGACCATCTATGAAGGACCTACTAAACAAAAAAAATAGCAAAATCAATTCATAAGTGGCGGAGTAATCGCGTAACAAACATAATAAAAAAAACATACAGTCAAAATGATAATTTCCTCCTTTCGTTGGTAAAAAATACAGGCAGGTGCTTTTATCAACAAAACAAGTACATTCTTCACTGGCATAATCGCTTGATAAGCTAATCATCATTGTCAGCATGTATCAACCCACTACTGGGTATAGGCCTCCTCTCCCTTTTTCCATAGATAAGCTAATATTATAAATGTTAATGTGTGTTTGTTGGTTTGTTTCTATGTTTTTGGTCTTTCACGCTGCAACAGAGCAACGGGTCGATGTGTTTTTTTTCCATACAGATAGTTGGAGAGCCGAGAGTCACGAAGAATTTATCATGGAAAATTAAGGGTGTTATAGTTGTGGTTATTATGCATACTAAGAGAGTTACAATTTTACTTCCTAACCTTTTTAGCAAAAATTTTACCTACTTGGAACAATTCCTTGATTGCTTTTGGTGTAAAAAGTTGTGATTGCTGATCACCACCCAACTCTTTCATATATTGACAAAACTCTTTCGCAATCTGAAAATAATCACAATAATGCAACTTTAAAACTTTTAATATTTGAACACATATTTTTAATTACCTATACTACCTTGCCATTACTTATTTGTCATTAATTATGTATTACCGAAAAATATTTTACTCTATCGATATTACCTAAGTCCCGAAAAGGTGTTAAAAATTACAATAATGACTTCAATAATAATTTTTTTGTTATTTTTAGAAGTCCATTGGTTATTTTTGAGTACTTATAAATTATAGTGATCTATCTATTCTTTGACCACATCGCATACCATTTGACAGCCAAAAGTAGCATAGCGTTTTGCTATGCTACTTAAAAATAAAGGTTACTTTGAAATGTGTATCGTATCAGTTATACAAAATAATGTTAATACCCTATCAGTCAAATCGTCAGCTTTTTTGATCAGGCCTTTTTCGTCTTCCTTCTCAGGCTGCAAGTAATGCGTAGGCCAAGTTACTTGTTCTCGTTCTGGCTTGCTTAAAAACTCCTGATAAATATTGGGTTTATCATCTTCTGCGTCACTGAAAAATTACGTATTGTAACGGTTTTAATAGTTACAAGTGAATCTAATTTATGAAAGTTAATAAAAATTGCAAACCTGTCACAATATTCAACATCAGTGTCGGAATCTAGTTCTCTATCAATTCGGAGACATGTTCTGAACGACAGCATTGGTGCTTTTACCATGCGACGTCGAAATGCAACTAAAAAATTAAAATTATAAGTTTTATGGTGCGGTTACGTACCACAAACCCAATGTGGGTTTGTGATACTTAATCGATTTGATTTTAGGGATCCGTAGTACTACAAAGAACCCTTATAAGATAATTCTGTCTTTCCGTCCTAAAAAACTATAGAAGCTCTAAAGTCTAGAACTTCATGACACTTGGTACAATATCAGTCTTGGTACAGATCTAAATTTTGAAAGTATATATATATATTTTTTTTATATAGCCGTGGCTCTGGTACCTACATATGAAGTGAGGATGAAAAGTATATATTCCAGCTCAAAAGTCATTGACCTGTTCACACCGAACTACTAGTTATTTATATATTTTTTCACATACCTTTAAGTTTTTTATCGCTATGTTCAACACGGGATAAAATTGGAATATCCAAAGTAGAACACACTTTTTCATACAAATCTGCTGGTAGAGCTTCTGCTAAAAGCCTGCTCTCTTTCTCCTAAAAGAAAAAACATAATATACCTATCTAATCGAAAACGCATATCATCTATGAGTATTATGATCTTAAGCCAGAAAAGTACCTACGTAAGTAGTAAGTAGTACGTAAGTAGTACTTGAGAAAAAATACTTTTGCCGTCAAGTAAGAGAAATTAGGCTCATACTGATAAAATATATAGTTAACTAAACTACTAACTAAAGTATATAGTATAATTAAATACAACCAAAATCAACTATCTTCAAGACTACCTATACATTAAACATTACCAATAAAACTATCTAATAAACTATAAATATATTGAACTATCAAATGTGTGAACTGATTTTCAAATAAACGACTTTATTTGAAAATCAGTTACCAGCTTAATGGTTTGTTAAGCAGACGTAACGGTACAACCAAAGAGTACTTTCTAAAGTACTTAAACGTGTGACTGCAACGTAGTAATGACGTGCTTTCCGCCTATAATAAGACCTGAATTTTGTTGTGGTCGATATGGAATCTATAGTATTAAAAATCGTTTTCTAAAATGCAAAAGTTACATTTAGCGATTACTTACAGGCTTACTAACGGTGCTATCAATGGCATTAAAAACACTGTTCCAATATTTTTTTGTCGCGTGCACCGCTTCAGTGACTTCGTATTTCGAGGGTCGGACTTTCATTATCTTTCTTGGCTTCTTTGTGTCTAAATTGTGCACCGACTCACAATCTTCCATGATATTTCGATTTAAGAGTTCAAATTAGAGTTTGAAATGTCAGAAAACGTAGCCACGTAGATTTAATAACCGAGACTGCTCTATGGCTTTGATGTCAATTGATCAAGGAAAATTGAAAGTGTGAAAACTATACGAATGATCACTTTGTTAAAATAAGTCTTTGCGTAACAAAACGTGAATGCAAGTACAGTGAGGGCTGTCAACTGGGTTGTCTACTGCGTCTATGATGGAGTCACGAATGCTTAGAAATTCGTAGATAGAGCAACGTGTAGAGCTGGCAGTTAGCATAGCGTAGTTATTAGTCCCTGACAGATGGGCCCAAAGGATCACACAATGGGTGCCTGAAAACGGACGAAGGAGCTAAGGCAGGCCAGGAAAACGCTGGCGTGATGATGGATGACACGTTTCAGATACGGTGTTCAAATCTGGCGGGTGCTCGCAATGTCTGGAAAGAGACGGGGGAGACCTTTGCCCAGGAGTGGGATAGAATAGGTTCATAAAAAAAAGTTATTAGTCGACCTCAGGAGGGGACGGTTCTCAACTCTTTTCTTTTTATTATTATTGTTATTTATTTCATAGGGTTCTTGTATCTAGGCCGGACATTTGAGAGACGTTGGTGGGGCCGTAGCCAACACCAATATGCATTGTTAAATATAAAATAAAACTATTGAGTGTGTATAAAAGGGAATATGAAACTATTGTACAGTATGAGATTAACAAATTCTGGACTTTTATGGTGAACACTAACGGTGTTAATCTGGTCTATGGTGTTAATTCAAAATATATATATTATTATTATATTTTTTATGTATGTTCAATTGTTCACCAATTACTCCGACATTTGTGAAGTAATAAAATACGTAATACACTGTTTTAAACTATCACGGTTGTTCACTAAAGTTATATGATTATTTACGGGATATTTACCGTGGTAAGGTTGTGGAATGAGCTCCCGATATTTCGGCGCAGTTACATGCACCATATTCACGGGAAGACTGAAGAATGCGGGTGGTTGGAGAACAGTTAAAAAGTTAGGTGCAAACATAACGATCTAGCCTCTTTCTTAGTCTTTTGCTACGGCTATCACTGGAACTCGAACTCGAACCTAAGTCCCGACAAAACACACTCACTGTATCACTGCGTATAGTATTTTGAACACATTTTGAACGCGAATTTTTATTTTTATTTTTGAGGCAACCTAATACTGGATTCCACGCACTGGCGAGTTGAAAACCATCACCTCGATTGAAATTCTGACATTTCGAGATCTCAATAGTTTCCTTTAATAGCCTTGGTATATAATGGCGTTCGGTGGACAGGATTTCAGGGTTGTGAAACACAACCTTACCACGGTAAATATCCCGTAAATAATCATATAACTTTTAAAATACGTAATATTTTTATTTATTTGTACTTATTATATAGTGGAAGCTCTTGAGGTGGTCCTACAAAAACTTCATAAGCTTCTCGGCAAGTTTTTATAATAATAATTATTTTTAGCATAGACAGATTTAGTTGGGTTATTAAGTACACTTTGAGTGAGTTCTAGAATGTTATACTCATTTTAAAACTTTAATTGTTATAATATTACTTATTATTAATATATAATTATTACTTACGTGGCTCGTTAAAACAACCCAAATGATCGAAGCGTTTACAAGTGACTATTGACATGGCTATTGTATTGTCATCCGGATTACTTATACTTGCAAAGTTTCAAATCGATACGACAGTAAGAAATAGATTAAAATCGACTTCCAAGATTTGTTTACATAGTTTATCAGTTAGTTAAAAATGGAGCTAGTAAAAGCGTATAAAAAATAAATATAATAAAATAGATCTAAATACATTTTGATTTGTTAACTGTTGTAGTTTCGTAACTCTGTGTCAGCGACGCGGTTTCCATGGATACGAACTTAATATCTGAAATTTGTAAATTACATTAGCATACACGTGCGTAAATGTATAATTTTCCTTGTTGTTTCTATGCTCTGCTCATAAAATAATTTTGCAAGGCTAGAACTAGTAATGCAGGACTATCGTGTTTGATCAATACTGGAACTATTAGATACGCTCACGTATTTAAAGCAACTTGCTCTTTACGAATCACTACTCAACATAAAATTAAATGAGTAACTCGTCACTTTGTATATTTACAGTAAATCTTTTCTAACAATGTGTTAAAATTAAACGATTGTAAAGTTACTATGTAGTTTGGAATTTTACTGTTACCTTTTTATCGTTATAATCTTGATTATAACCAAATTTTTAGAACACAGTATAATAATAAATAATTATTATCTGACATGAGGCATAATTTTATTAGCGGGTGGCCGTATCACATACCTTAAACCAGATCAACACCATCAAAATATTCAGCACTAGCCTATAACTTTTCAATCCTAAATTGTAATAATGTGTATTGTAATAGTCAATAGTAATTCTCTTTCACACACATTCAATAATTGTTTTTATAGTAAACAGGGCTCTTGGTGATGGCTTTGGCTCCAGCCAATTCCTCTCAAACATCCGAGCTAGACCCAGAAATCAAAATAAAATAACGCTTCTCACTCAGGGCTCCTAGGATTGCCAACTAGGATTGCTTGTGAGGTAGACGTGCTTCCACTGAGCCAATATATGGCATAATAATGGTAAGACATATTGGCACTATAATATTGGAAGAAAATACATATACCTCTCAATGCTCAGCTGCATGGTCTATAAAATAAAGAATAGCCGTATTGGGAGGGATATTTTTTCCTCGAGATTTTTCGTAGTGTGTGTCTTATTTCACCCTTACATAAAAACTCAATGCACGTGCATTCACGGACTACACATAAACCCTAATCAGCTGTCTGGTCTAGCCCGAGTAGAAAATGTTTGACAAAATTACTACATCTAGCGCCAGCTTTTGTTGAAGCTTATCGAGACCAAGCAAAAACAACAGAAGTAACCTGACCAAAACAGAAATTAGAACAAAGAGATGAATTTACTTCATGTACAAGTATTATTATTGGAAGAAAAAACAAAAGCCTGACTGCAAAATATTGCCTATGGCGGGCATAAAGATAAATAAATCTAGCGATACCTCTAACTACACAATATGTCAAGCCGTTGAGGCTGCAAAAGGGAGATATTCCTGGTCATCGAATCACCGATTGGTGGTAGGAACGCGTATATTTTTTTCCCGTTTTGCTCCCATTGGAACATAGGAACACGTATTATACAGTAGCAGCGTACCGCGGCTTCACCTGCTGTCCTACAGGAGCTATGATTTTTTCCGGGTTTTTTTGTTAATCTAGATTATAAGCTAGCTTCACACTAAATTTCATTCTAATCCATTCAGCTGTTCCGGAGTTGAGCACAGACAAGCATAATATTACTGTGAAAACTACAGAAAAAATAACAGTACTGCGAAGAGATAAATGAACTCTTCACGTAAAAGTTAGCAAGTTTATTCAGTGTGCAGTTGTGTCAGATTTCACGGGAGCTGGCACTTAACACAATATTATGGAATAGCAAAACGTCAAGTTAGCATAACACTGTTTAAGTTTGCCTTGCTTGTAGAATTGGAATGGAAACTAAGCGACTACAATTTTTAAGTTAACTTTTTTTACTAACCAGTTTTCCTTCTTTTGTTTTAGTGAATTCATGGCTGAAGCTGATAATATTGCGGTTCTGGTTATTTATCAGCAGGAAGCGAATGAATTCTCGAAGCAATCTTATCTTCATTGGACTTCTGAAGTCGATGTCAGTCCCAACAGCAACTTAAACAAGATTATGTTTAATTAACTGAACATTGCTTTGTTTCCAAGATTTATTTTATTATATAACTTTAAGAAATATTAAACATTTTGTTACTTCAACTTAAGTGCTATAAATACACTTGTGGCATACTTGTCTACGCTATTTATTATATTGTACTGACACGAAACGATGGTGCGAAGCCGAAAGAAGGTCATTATACTCACCATGATGAACAAATTTAACTGACAGAACAATTCCGATATCGCGAAAAAAAAACTGATGTTCCATAGAAAATATAATTCACACTAACAATATCACTAACAATATCTTTTACTATGAGACCAATCATAGTAAAAGTTGTCCATAATGAGTCTAGCATTTCCCTATTTTTTTTACACACGGTCATCTCTGACTCCAAACTAAGCAAAGCTTGTAATAAGGCTGCCAGGGACTGATATACATACATAATTTATATTTTAAAATACATACTTAAACAGATATTAACACCCAGATATAGAACAAACACAAAATGTTCATCACATGAATGATTGTCCTGTTAGGTGGGAATCGAACCCACGACCCAAGCGCAGAAGGCAGGATCACTACCAACTAGACCAACGCCGTTGGTCTATCTGGCCTTACATCATATATTTCTCAAAATAGTAAAAAATTGTATTGATTAAGAAATGTTAGGTGCATTATAAATATCTTTACATGATAATGTAAAGCATGTTCATCGATTTTCGCAAACATTGTGATCATTTACAATAATTACTCGGCCTAGCTAGAAGGACAAAAAAACTGATTGAAATTTGAATTTCCCTCCATAGGTGAACCGTTTCATCTTAATTAGGTATGTAAGTGTTAGGTAGGTTAGGTTAGGGTAGTAGTTAGTATTTTAGCATACTAATGTTATAACTGCGAAGGTGTTTTTTTTTATTGGGCAAGTGCCTTTATTAACTAAACAAAATATGCTACCCTCGGCAGTGGTTACATATTTGAGGCGTTTGGGGTCGAGACATTGGGCCCTTAGGGACCGGGAGCTCACCTCATTTTCAAAAATCTTTCAGAGCGCCTGGTTAATGCGACGCATGACCAAAATGCTGGCGTGTTTCTGGCTCAACCCATAAGCATTGCCATTCAGCGTGGTAATGCCGCCAGAATGCTGGGTACGCTGCCAACTGGTAGTGGGCTTGAGCATTTGGATTGTCTTTAGACCTTCAACGGTCTATGGGCAGTCTAACTGTATTTGTAGTGTTAGTTTTAGCTTGTATTTATTTGTTGGTTTGTTTGAAGAATGTCCACGTGAGTGGAACAGCAGGGCGCACCTAGTTAATATATGCTCCACAGAGAGCTGTACGTTAATGGTTATGATAGTGAGGTAGGTATGCAAGATAGGAATGTCGTATTTAAGTCGAGTCTCACAATTAGAAGCTCCGACGAGAGGTGACGACTTAATAAGTTAAGTTGTTAGTACAGTGTAAATTTACCTTAACGCCCAATATCCCTCGCGCACGACCTGGCATTACTCCTAGCTAACAGCGTTGTTTATATCATTGTGATGTATACGCCCGATAAATCCATTATTTGATCTCGAGCGTGCCCTAAACATCTATGGGAGCAATCTTGTGTTTCACTCACTATATTTTTACTGACTTCAAAAAAGGAGGTTTAAAATTTTACTATTTTCGTGTGTATGTTACGCGAGATCGTTAACCTATTTTTAAGCCCGACGCAAAAAGAAGGGTGTTAGAGGTATAACGTGTGCTGTGCCTGTGTGCCTGTGTGCCTGTGTGCCTGTGTGATTGTGTCGCTGTGTGTATGTGTGTTTGTGCGTCTGCGCGTCTATGCATCTGTGCGTCTGTGCGTCTGTGCGTCTGTGCGTCTGTGCGTCTGTGTGTCTGTGCGTCTGTGCGTCTGTGCCTCTGTGCGTCTGTGCGTCTGTGCGTCTGTGCGTCAGTGCGTCTGTGCGTCTGTGCGTCTGTGCGTCTGTGCGCCTGTGCGTCTGTGCGTCTGTGCGTCTGTGCGCCTGTGCGTCTGTGCGTCTGTGCGTCTGTGCGTATGTGCGTCTGTGTGTCTGTGCGTCTGTGCGTCTGTGTGTCTGTGCGTATGTGTGTCTATGTATCTGTGTCTGGGAGCTGTTTGAAAATTTGGCGCTGGGGTTGTATTATAATAATAATATAATAACTTTTGCAACTTTAGTATAGCCATTGACAAAAGTAGTTGATAAAACTTCGTTAGGAAAGATGAATAGAGCCCCTGTAGTTCCAACATCAAATAATAATTGTCGATTAAAAAAAACGACTTCAATATTAGTAAGCAGTAGAACAAAATTATTGATATTGCCAAATAAACAGGCGATCGAACAAATTATTCGTATTATTCATTATTCGTTTGACTACCACCTCGACATATTCATCTATAATTAATTTAAAAAAAATCACGTGAATCGGTTCATGGGGCGGATTAATAGGTGTATATCTTTTTTCGGACCGCATTGGGTACCTTCCTTTAGATTGCACTAGATGGCACTGCTCTTATTACTTCACACAAATTTAATCGTAGTTAACTTTAACGCGATTGAATAAGTTAACGCCATTTATATTGATATATATGACTTCATTGTTAAAACTCGCACCAAGCAAGGATTGGAACAACCTGCTAGTTTCCTTGTTTTCTGAGAGATATAATCTGGGCCTTTTTAAGGCCAGAGTGAATAGGCATCTTCTAAGTCTGCGTGTCGACCACATCGTTGCTTACCAACAGGCAAGTTAGTGGTCAAACGCGGAGTTATCCGCGATAAAAAAACACTCTAAAATCTCTTAACGTATTGCTTATAAAATATATAATTGACTGCTGAGAATATAAACCTTTATTGTATCTTTTTTAAAATATAAAATCAAAAGATTCATCAGTAAAAGTTTTCATTAATTTGGGATTTTGCTGCAGTAGTCGTCTTAACGAAATTTTACGTTTACTCATATTGTCAGCTATAATCTTGCTAGGGCTCTCTTTAATCCTATGATGCGATGGTTGTGACTGAGGTATATAGTCGTTATAGCACGGACATGTAATATCAGTAATAACAATATCCTCTTGGCTGGAATATTGTGTTTCTACATTATGATATAGTTCTTTAGTTGCTGCAAATGGTAGTTCTCTGTATATAATTTCTTTAGGATCTATAAAGTCCGGTGTAGTACCTTTATCAGAGAGTTTGCCTAATATTGTTACAACTCTTTCGTATTTTTCATCATTAAAATCTAGGTAAGCGCTTAGATATGGAAAGGATGAATTGTCCACCCATTTTTGACAATTTCTGACTGGACATTCATCTCGACGATGGATATCATCTATAAGTAAGTCTTCAAAAGATTCACTAATCGATTTTTCACTCTTTTGTACCTTGGGTTTTGATGCGCTTGCACATGGTTTAGGCTCAGGTGGTTGCTTTGGCTCCGGTTGAACCATACATTTGCAACACTCAGCCTCAAGTCTTGCTTTAATTTCTTCATAATGGTGACATTTAGCATAAACAAACTGCCGCTGAAGTCTTACCGCGGGCAAATCTTTATCGTCAGGTATAGTTTCTCGACTTCCATACTGTGTTGAAGGTGTACCAGATAAATAACCACCTGTTATGACGAAAGGTTCTTTTGTACATTCTTCGTTTTCTTTTTTAATTTGTTCAAATTTAAAAGTATTGTCTAAATTATCTGCATCAATGAGTATCGAAGAGTTCTTATGGGGCATTTTTTGCATGTCATTGAGTTGTAAAACTACCATTTTTTCAAAATTAAGCAAAAATGAAGTTTGTTCGGGCAAAAGTTTAAGACTAAAACTAATGAACTTTAGAAACAGTTGTAGTATTTTTTTAATTTTATCTTCCCATTCACTATTTATCTGACAAATATGCACTTCTCGATCTTTAAATATATCAATGACGTCTTGTTTCTCTTTGAGTTTTTGATATTTTTCTTTTAGTTCATCTGATTGATAATTTTCCAAAATAAACTGTTTGATTCTGCACTTTTTTCTCTCAGTACACATTACATACATAGTACTGCTTGTATTTTCAGCTTCAATTTGTCTAATAAAAGCTTTAATAGCGTCATTTCTTTCTATTATTGATCTATTAATTAATTGTTTACTTCTTAGTTTTTCATTATTCAACAATAATCTATAGTAGTTTTTTAATTTGGCCACTTCTGAATTGTATCTTTTCTTCAATACTGTTTCAAGTATATTTTTTTCTATTTTCAGTTTTTTCTTTATATCTATGTTCAATTTACTGACTATACTAGCATGACTGGATATTAAAACAGTGTTCACTTTTCTTTTTATATCTTTTTCTATCTCTTGAAGTGTTTTTTCAAAAAATAAAGCTATTTCATGTGTCATAGTTTCACTTTTTTTCTCAAATATCTTTGCATAAATTTCTTTTAGTTTTTTAGCAACTGCAGCTTTTTCAAATTCTAAGATGTGCTCCCATGCAGAATCATTTTCGTAAATCAAGTTAGTCAGGTATTTCATAAATTTTGCCCGTTCAACTGCTAATATATCATTTCCGATTCCAAGTATGCCTTCATGAGCTTTTCCTCTTGTTATTTTTGATGTAAAGGGAGGCTCCAAATCAATTATACCAATGAGCAAGTCACTTGGAGAAATCCAGTCTGATTCTTTTTCTGCAAAACGTGCTTTTGGTTTTGTTTGAGCATTTTCATCTGAATCGGGGATCGGTTGCTTGTATTCACAGTAATCATCGTCAAAATAAACTTCTGCGTAAGTGCTTGTTACCCGTTCACCATCTTGTAACGTATTTATTACCTCGTTTTCCATAAAAATCTAAGAAATCAACTCAAAAAGCAAAGCAAATAATTCAACAAAAATGTCAAAAACACAAATTTGAAAAATCTAATTATTATCATTTGACATGCAGCATATTTTTTTGTAAAGTACTACTTACATATGAGTTTAGGTTTTATTCCATCACAAACTAAAAATTTAATGATATTTAAATAATAACAAATCTCTGTGAGGAGAATAGGTTAGTACTCTAGAATATTCGCAGATTTATCAAAATCCTGGGAAAGTTTGACTAAGAATACGGTCACCTAATTATTTTAAATAATTTCTTACTATACTACTAGTAAAAGTGACAAATCTGAAAAAGTACAGAATACTAGATGAAACCAGACAACAAAAATATCAAATAAGCTTGCTCTAGTTAATGAGTTTTCTGGCAGTTACAAAATAACGGTTTGGTATTCAAATAGGCGAACGTGTCGACGGCCTACCTGTGATTAGCGCGGTGATGTAAAGCGGCCCAAAGCCCCCGCCGCTAGATTTAATTAAATACTTCCTTGTACCGCCCTCCTACCTACTATTTCACTTTGTACTTGCTCGGTTTATCACTCCCTTACACTACATTGTTAGTATTTTAATAACGATCTTGGATAACCACTTTATTGCTTCTAGACGCTTACAAATGCAGTAACATTATTTCAAACTATGTTATTAGTGGCAAAAACACTCGATTTTGTACTTCTGCCTCTGGTCCGAGAGAACATGTGATAATAAATTACCGACATATCTCGACTTCATTCTCATTACGGATGCGGCGATGTCCGTCGGAGTTTTGTCATAATTCAGTCTCGGTTGAAATTATTTCCGTTGGTTCTGATGAGAAAACTAGAGGTGGAAAGCTCGAAATGTAAGTATTCGCGCAACAAGCCGTGGAATAACGACGGGGGCATATTTCATTCTTAACGAAGTTAAATTTCCGGGAAGGTCCTGTAAGAGCGTGCGTAACTCTGATAAAGGCTGCACACCCACAATACCGATTTGTGTTTGTGTCATATTTAGGGGTAATAAATATGGGCTATTTAATATCTAATACTAATACTTCGGTTTAGTTATTGAGAAGTGCAATATGTTCCATGCAACACTGCCGAACTCTGTGTTTAGAAGTAAATGTTGGGCATAAACTGAATATGTAAGTTTTGTATGATTGACAAGAGGTGCGTTCGGATAGGCTATGATGGCATTTTTAGCATTGTCAAAATTGGCGTTAATGTAAAGCGTTCGGTTTGAGAATTTTGCTATTTTTGCCACTTTTGATCCCTACCCTAAACGAACGCTAGTCACCAGCGGTAACGTCAAACACCGTAGTTCAAAGAGAATACAATCCGTAGTTGACCGTAGATTTGTTGTAAAACGAGAAACTGGAGAATTATTACAGTCGCGCGCAAACAAAACACCAAAACACCGCGAAAAACAAACGTCATAATCCTAATGTCAAAAAACGATCACAACGATCCCATGTCGCGAGGTGGGTCAAAAGTGGCAGATTACGATGGCATTTTTAGCTGTTTTCGACCTATCCGAACGCTGAGCGAAAACAGTTAATAATGCCACTTTTGCACACACATTCCCAAAACGAACGCTACATGTGATCATTATTGACGTTTGTAACAGTTATTTTTGCCACCAAGGGGCTATCCGAACGCACCTAAGGTAGACGTTTGAACATATCTATTGTTTGACACACACACACATACACAGCTAGCCTAGAATGGCAACTGACTCTCAAGTGAGGCTTCCGGAATACGCCTATTTAGGCGACTGGTTTTTAAACTCAAGGGTGATAGCTCCAGTCAAGCTAGTGCTACCGCCATGATATCATTTTCTGACAACTTTTTCCTTCAACACAAGCTCAAATAACGTAGTTCTTACTAATATTAGGGAGATAAAATACTTAAGTTTTGAAATAAAATATTCAAAGACCTCGTGAATGACAGAAACTATACAAAGAGCCGAGGTGTCGTCCAAAACTTTGGTGTTTGACGTGCTCACAATAAAACAACAGCCATAATTCAGAAAGAGTGAAACAAGTTGGATTGTTTTCTACACATCATATCGGCAAATAAATCTTAGGGCCGCTTATCTGCCGTCAAAGTTAATTCTCATGCATAATTCATCGCGTCGATGCCGTGTGAAGAGGGAAAGTTCCTCAACTCTGTCGCAATGTAAAAACAGTGATTTGTCTCTACCTATATTTAAACTTTATATTATTTTTTGCCAACTTCGAAAAAGGAAGGGGTTCTCAATTCGGTTGTATGTTTTTTTTGTGTTTGTTACCTCAGACCTTCATTATAAAACGGTTTGGAAAATTATTTTTTGTTTGAAAGGAAAATTGTAATTTTGTTTCGACTGGTGCCATAGAAATTTCATCAAAATCGGTTTAGTAGTTTGGTTTTTAAATCAAAATAACTGGAAAAAAAATATGTTATCCAAGTAAACGAAATTGCGTAATTACTAATTATGAAGGCGGTTTTTTAAATTGATTATTATGTTACATATAAATGCATAAGAAAATATAGGATTAAAAATTTCTTCCTATAATATTACATATCACATCATATATAATTATCGCATTAATATAACAAATGCGAAAACTTGTGTAAAGGTGTTATGTTCGCTTCCACTCAATTCTAACGGATTGATACGGATTGATTGATAACGGACGGATTTTGATGAAATTTGGTAAGAGACAATAAATTTGATGAAAACTTACAGCTTGAATTAGCGTAGATAAATAAAACTTATTATTGTTCATACCGCAAATTGCATAATGTGTTTTATTCCGATAACGAGTAGGGTTTTTGTAGCGTAGTGAGAAAAAAACAGCGGAGCGCTTGTAGCATTTAAAAGCACTCTACACAAAACAACTAAATAGTCAAAATGGAAATGAAGTAACGATAGGTACTTAGTTTATCATATTATTTGAAGATGCGTATTTTTTTCTTTGAACCGTATTTATAAGAGTTGAGGCACTGTTTAGTAAGAATTGTAGTGTTACAGGGTGGGATTGCCACCACTGACAGCCCGATACTGTTACCTACACTACACAGGCTGATTTTATTACCCATATCCGCTGTAGTGTGGCCAACTACTGCATTAACTCGGAAGGCTGCCAGATTCATTCATATTAACCTAAAGTTCAACAAATATACTTTATGTGTCCATGAAAAGTAACAGTATAGGAAATAAAATCCAGGAGACCTCGAGTCAGTCTTGGTAGCAAATTCAAATATTAAATATGTATTTTTTTCCAAATTTAACACTGGTTTTTCTCACCAATGTGCCAACCAATGTGCTCTCGATTACATAATATAGTGCAGAAGCAAGGATACTAACCAAAGAGTGTGCACAAAATTAGAGTCGCGCAAAGGGCAAGAGCATACCGTTTTTAGTATCAACTTGAGTGACCAAGTCCGAAACACGAAAATCCAACGAAGGACAAATGTGAATCAGGTGACGGCTGCGGTGGAGTAGAACCATGACAGAGTGGTTACCGATAAAGGACAAGTGTTCCGTAGGCCGACCACCAGCCCGATGGGTCAACGACATCAGCGGGTTGCGTAGATGATAGATGAGAGAAATACAAGGATCAATGCCATGGGGGTATAATAAGGCCTATCTAGCAGTGGGTACAGGCTGACAATGATGACTAGATAACAAAATTGGATGAGATCATTTCATAAAAGTTGTGACGTCAAGTCACAACACGAAATCTACAGTGCCCAACTGCAATATTAAGTTGAATAATGATTAGTAAGTTAACTAAAAATTGGATTTTGGCTGGCCGGATTTGAAGTTACTAAATTTGATATGAAAAGGAAAGGATGATTGTATATTGGGTAAATATTTTTCATTGTATTTTTGCTGACGGGGTAGACAGACAAGAATTTAATGATTTCAGTCGCGCCCTGGATATCATTTGACGAGTTGAAGAGCGTATTTAATTAAACCTGATACGTAATTAACAACTCTCACTATTTCAGCTGCCTACTTGTAGTGGTTTTTGAAACCCGTATTCATTTTCAACCATGAAAGTATTATACTTATATAGTAATTTCATATTTTCAACCCTGAAATGAAAATATTTCCTCATAATATTTCACTGTAGTAAATCAGCTACCAGCTACATTTTTTTAACTTTTATTGGAGGGTTCCATACTTTGGAATTTACTAAATAAATAAATGAATATTAAAATACCAATTTTACGTAAAAAAATATCTAGTTAAATAGATCAAAATTTAAGATTTTTATTTTTTTACAATGCCCGTTGTCTTTGATAAATTCTTGGACGTACGATTGTAGCTGATTGCTGAAATATATTAATAAAAAAAATAACAACTTTTTTTACAATGTAATTGCAGCTGTCAGTGTTAAAAAATCTTGGACGAAGTATAGGTAAAGATAGTATCACACTATGGAGAGCTGAGTCTCGTCTTGGAGACGTTCAGTAACAATATGTCATACTTATACAGAACAAGTCTGAGGAGAGTGCGCGTGGGACGGGTGCCGGGGCCCGATAAAGAAGTTTTGCACTAAATGATTCGTGCTGTGTAAATGTAATTGTACTTCACTTCAGGGTAGTACGCTTAGTCAGTCATGCTTTGGGACTTTGGGAAGAATGTTTAGTTTTGGAGTTATTTTCAGTTTTTGGCGCAATATTTTTTTTTTATCTTATAAGACGGCGGAAAGTTGATGTACCACATGATGTGTTGTGATGTGTTTCACATCAAAGCCTTTCTTGTTTTTCTTATTGTATTGACATAACTAATATAATGAACCATGGTGAGGTGAATAAAGAAACTTAAATCAACTTATTAAATTTCATGATAAAATATTTGGAACATAATATTAGAGGCTTAGAATAACTACTCAGAGAAAGTAGGTTTCCAAACAACGCCTTCTCAAAACGTAAGCTACAAATTCGCTTTGTAGCTTACGTTTCGATTGGTATTTTAAACGATTTAAGCAAGAAAATTAATGGATTACCTGTGGAATGTCACACCATAACTCTTATGCTGCTTTTCTGATTTGTTGTAGTACGATTTCACCGCGCAAATTGTCATAGTAAAATGTTTTTTTTTTTTTTTTGGAGCCTTATATGACACCATTTGAATGGCTTAAATTTTGCGAATGTACTTGGTTTCTTTGTGTAGTTATTCTAAGATTAGAGGTTTGTTTTCGTTATCAGAGATCACCGCAAAAGACACTGTCTAGTTTGTATCGATGTTTTGGCCCAGCGGGGACAGATACTGGCAGTTCAATTGTTTTCTTCTGAACTTTTTCTTTATCTTTTTTTTCCCGTAAATGGAGTGTTCATTTCAGGTCCTTTTTAAACAACTTCAGGAGGGAGGTTCTCATTCCGGTCCGCATTATTTTTGTTATTTTTCTTTGGTGTATGCGACCGATTGCTTCGCGATTTTACTAAACCGATATACGTGGTCCTTTTTCATTATGTAGAGGATGCACAAACATTTCTATGATTTTGTCTTAGTGGTATTTACCAACTCAAATAATGCAGAAAATTTTGTTCCAGCTCCTGTTAATTTGGCATTATCAAAAATGTTGTTCCAGCGCTTATAAATTTTTAAGTTGTTTTATTTATATTGATAATTATTGCAATGATAGTATGTGACACGTAACTAAAAGATGTGAGGGTACTTTTTACTGAGACAGCGATCAATCAATTTATTTTCAATGGTATTATTATTGTGTTAAGTTTTAGTAACTTCCTAAACTAACTTAACTTTTTTAAGTTTGCTATTTTTAAAATAAACCTGAAAATCTATACTAATATTATAAAGAGGAAAGATTTGATTGTTTGTTTTATGTGAAATAAATCAATTTGAAATTTGTTTGTTTGTTTGCATTGAATAGGCTCCGAAACTACTGAACCGATTTGAAAATATCTTTCACTGTTGGGAAGCTACACTATCCCCGGGTGACATAGGCTATAATCTATACCCGTGCGAAGCTGGGGCGGACCGCTAGTATTATATGAAGAAGAAACTCGGCAGAATTGGCATCCAATCGCTCAGTGTGAGAGATTGACATGAAACTGAAATTAAATTTGAGTCAATTCCGAATACTCGGAGTTACCTCACTGTCTTGACATTTACTTCTTCAGTTATTTCAAACCAGTTAAATATTAACTACATCTTTTTTTTTTTGTCACTTCGTTTTTTTTACGAGCTTTTATCTAACTTGCAATGTATGTATGTATGCAACTATGTTTGTTCGGGTGGAATCTTGCAACTTAATTTTGAAGCAGATATCTTGAACAGATTAAGCTGAAATTTGGCACTTTTAAGTACCTAAATTTGGTGACAATGCAATGTTATGGTACCTTCGAGCTGATCTGATGATGGAGACAGATGGTGGCCATAGGAACTCCTAAACGAAACGACGTAGCCCCGTTGAGTTTGGGTTCATTGGATTTGCCTTCCCAAACACTTTGGTCCTAGATGATAAATTCAATATGGCAAACGCCTCAAGATGGCGGACAAAATGTTGACATCATGATATGGGCATCAAATGAAAGGGTTTGCTGAAAAGAATACGAATAAGCTTATGTTTCAAAAGTTTTCTTAAATTCATTCATCATTTCAGCCATAGGACGTCCACTGCTGGACATAGGCCTCCCCCATCGATCTTCAAAAGAGCCGGTTGGAAGCGGCCTGCATCCAGCGTTTCCCTGCGGTCTCTTTTAGGTCGTCTGTCCATCTTGTGGGTGGACGTCCTACGCTGCGCTTAACGGTCCGTGGTCTTCATTCCAAAACTTTTCAGCCCCATCGGCCATCTGTTCTGCGTGATATGTGCCCTGCACACAGCCACTTCAACTTGCTAATCCGGGGATATTTCTTAAATTAGTAAAGCATATTTATGTTTCCTTTATTTAATATTCAGAAGAGCAACTCACGGGAAAGAGTTTTAGTATTTGTCCGGCGCTGAACATACACACGGAATTGTAAATTTATTCGTCGGTTTCTTACGCCGAGGTCACCGAACTATGTCTCCCAAACAACCCTCGCAGATTTTAAATTCGCGTATAAAACTTGAAGCACCTACTTTACCTACCGATCTAACAAAAGCGCAATACTTCGCTTTCATGAAAGTTATTCTTTTTAGGGTTCCGTACCCAAAGGGTTAAAACGGGAACCTATTACTAAGGCTACGATGTCTGTCTGTCTGTCCGTCTGTCCGTCCATCCGCCCGTCCTACCTATTAACGGCTGTATCTTTTGAACCGTAATATATAGTCAGTTTCTGCCTGTTAGCCTGTTCAATACACATAATGTTATAGTGGATTAAATAAGAAAAAAAAAGTTAAAATTAAAGGGGGTCCCAATACAACAAACGTATTTATTTACTTATTTTTGTATTAGCTCTAATGTAAAAACGGTTATACGTACAAGCGTCAAACTTGGCATGATTATAGTACACACTCTAAAGTATAACAACAAATAATAAATAATAGCCAAGTATGAGTCGGTGACAAATTTCTGTTCCCCGTCAGTTCTCGTACGATCACCGAAATGAAGCAACGTCGGGCGCGGTCGGTACTTAGATGGGTGACCGCCTGGGCGTTGATGGGATTATGTCTTTTAGTTATGTGGTGGTACGGAACCCTCAGTGTGCGAGCTGGACTTGCACTTGGCTGGTTTTATTTTAAAGTCATTCTTTATTCGGACTACACACTTCTTTATTTCGACTGGGACTATTTCGACACGGGTTTATGTGAAGTTGTATGGAATTTCCGAAACACTATGTCCGCTCGCTTATTGGCCATTCTTATTGCTGGCAAGCACGGCACGAGTAGGTGTTACTTATAATTTCGCCGGAGTAAGATTGCGCCGTAATATAGGGTAAGGGCTGTTTGAATTGCTGTATTTCCTTAATAGTCTGCATTTACCCCCGACGACAATTTGTGACAAGAGCGTGAGCTAAATTGTCGCCAAGAGGAAATAAACTAATTTACTTATATTATATGACATTCATAAACCCAAAGCGCTTGTTGAAATACAAAGCGAGCGCCGAATAGAGAATAATAGAATACCGGAATATTAAGTTCCGATGGTTCTTGTTATTTAGTACTTAAGGGTTCAAAGTTGCGTGAAATTTAGGTACTGAGTTGCCACCTTAACCCTGGTTTTTGAAAACAAAACTTATTAAAAATCTGTAGTATCAGAATCTGAAATATAATCTAGTTAAAAATTTTGGAGAACCCGGTTTTAAATACGCCATTAAGAAGCAAGAAAGCAACGTAAGGAAAATATTTTTGAGTCGTATTTTCTATTTCAGCCAGGCACGTATTGAGTCTTAAATCTTGGCGCACATTAACTAAGACAGCTGTAGTCTCGGAGGTATTTTAATAATGAATTCTTTTGAGTTTGCACGTAGTTAATATTGCTGCAGTAGCCGTTTTAACGAAGGGAGTCATAAAATTTGCCATTGTAGATGTCTAACCATGGCGCGAGAACCACTAGAATGTATGAAAATTTACTTATGTGCTAACTTCTATCTAGGTAAGTCTGCTTACATAGAATGTGGCTTACGCGTTACGTGTCCACCAGACATGATGTGAACAAACGCAAGCCTATCATCATAAACAAAAGTAGTACACATTTCGTGTACCCTCTATCTCTATCGCGTTCTTAAAGATTTAAAATTATTTCTTTTGTATATAGTTTGAAAACATCAATAGGTATTTTTAACCGACTTCAAAAAATTTGTGCTCTCAATTCAGCGCGTATTTTTTTATTATGTTTTATGTATGTACATCTATTACGCCGATGACCACAAAATCACATAACACAAGCATTCTAAGTTGATTATATGCTACTACATAGAACAAAATAATATATTTTTACACGGATTTTGATGTACTCACATGTAACTTTAAATTTTCATTCAAATAAGTTTACATACCTTTACTTAATTCGGTTTTTATCTCTAAATACACTTGATTAAATGAAAATTTTAATTTAAATGAACATCTGTAATTGTGCGATTTTATATAATATATGTCGGCGCAAGACCAATATAAGCTTCTAAATAATAACGTCGAATTCAACAATGTCCGTTAAAATGAAGAGCAGAAAGGTTTACAAACTGATTGATGTAATTAGTTTACCTTTCTAAGCGTAAAGTTAACTGTGGAAGACTAAAATGTAAAAATATGTTTTGTTCTCTTTCCGGACAGGAAACAATGACACAAGACTATTTAATCTTTAGTTAAATGTAAAGTTATCTATTGCTAAATTCATGTCTTGATTTGTAAACGATAAACATTAGGTTTAAAATCATTAGTTAATGATTACATTAAAAGACAGCTGATTTGATATTCGATTTACAAAAAGAACATCATGGCGCCTTGTTTCGATTATTTAAATGTTTAGCTTAAGTGTTAATAAGAGCTAAGTTCTGTAAATAGTTAAGATTATTTAACAAGTTATAAACTACTGTAAAGTAGGTTATTTGTAGATCTTTAATGAACAGTGTTATGACTACACAACGACATGACGCCATCTTTGTTATAAAATGGCGAGCTGTTGTGGAGCCAGGCTCATTCTGTTTGAGGCATTCATCGAGCACAGTACAAAGTGCAGAAACAGGCAGTCTTGCTTGAAGCGATATCCGGTGCACTTAGAGTGCTGTTACTATTTTGTTAACTACTATTTATTGCTCAATAAGTGTTATGAAAAGTGTTATTCTGTAATAATTGTGATAAAGTGATGGCGCTGTAGTTTCTTGCCCTTCTTCTATAAGCGTCTAGGGTTTTACGAACGTGGCGGTAAATTAGCATTAGCATAGAGCACCTTCTTAGGGTCTATGCAGAAATAAAAGAACAAGGAGAACTTTCAATGTGTTTCTTTGACCTACCCCGTGAATAAGTCAGTTTGGTACAGCCTAAAAACTACAGTTGCTTAGAAGAGAGTAGTTCTGCCAGTTAAGGTTTTATCTCCAAATGGTAGAACCCAGTGATGGAAACAGTATCATCAGCACTAATGACGTCTCAGCTCAAAAAAACATCCTAGTACCGGGTGTTCTCCGACATCAGAAGTGGGATAGAATCCAATGATCCTTCTGTCTGTTTATTATGTTTCAGATTATCCTAGTCACGCCCACGAGAACAGTGTTAATGCTCATGGATGGATTACCCCAAATCAAACCGATTAATGCCTGGTGCGACAAGTTAAGGAGTGGACCTGCAGCGGACCTGGTGCTGCAATTACAATCTGGTGATGTACCTTCAGAATTCTTTTCGTATAATAATAATGATGACGATGATTCATGACATCATCGAGTGGCTGTAGACACAACAGCAAACTATTGCCCAGCTGCTTTATATGCAAACAATAGCAGAGTATAAAATCGTTCCTATCGATAAGAAATAAAAGCTTGCAGTTATGCGAGGGACATTTGCAATGCGTGGAGCATTAACTACAACATCTTCGCTTACTTCTCCATGTACAGTAAACTTCTACCTACCTCCATAAACTTTAAACTTGATTCATTTATGATTGTCAAGATGTGAAAAATATCCGCTGATAACTGATAATCGGAATCGGTTATCATTAAAAGATATTCAATAGAAATCATGCTGAGTTTCTTATTTTGAAACAACTGAAACACCGACCACAAATAAGTTATGGGTTAGTGTGCTTATGAATGGATACCTAGCTCAGAGAAACTCGTTTTAATTTTTAGATACTTCGAGAACCTCCGAGACCCTCCGATACACTTCGAGAACCTCCGAGACACTCCGAGACACATCAAGACACTCCGAGAACCACCCAGATTAATTTTAATTTCATTTCATTTCTACTCACTCCGATACTCCAACACTCTCCGACAGTACAGTACTAAAATCTTCTAGACACATCGAGACCCCTGAAATACTTTATACACTTCAAGAACATTCTAGAAAATTTCAATACCAAATCTTTATCCACCCCTAAGTACCAGCAGCAAGTTTCTCAAGAATACTAACAACAGACTGATGTGGCTGGTGCAGAGCACGCACCACCTGTCAGAATGGCCGTGTCGGCGCAAGACCAATATAAGCTTCTAAATAATAACGTCGAATTCAACAATGTCCGTTAAAATGAAGAGCAGAAAGGTTTACAAACTGATTGATGTAATTAGTTTACCTTTCTAAGCGTAAAGTTAACTGTGGAAGACTAAAATGTAAAAATATGTTTTGTTCTCTTTCCGGACAGGAAACAATGACACAAGACTATTTAATCTTTAGTTAAATGTAAAGTTATCTATTGCTAAATTCATGTCTTGATTTGTAAACGATAAACATTAGGTTTAAAATCATTAGTTAATGATTACATTAAAAGACAGCTGATTTGATATTCGATTTACAAAAAGAACATCATGGCGCCTTGTTTCGATTATTTAAATGTTTAGCTTAAGTGTTAATAAGAGCTAAGTTCTGTAAATAGTTAAGATTATTTAACAAGTTATAAACTACTGTAAAGTAGGTTATTTGTAGATCTTTAATGAACAGTGTTATGACTACACAACGACATGACGCCATCTTTGTTATAAAATGGCGAGCTGTTGTGGAGCCAGGCTCATTCTGTTTGAGGCATTCATCGAGCACAGTACAAAGTGCAGAAACAGGCAGTCTTGCTTGAAGCGATATCCGGTGCACTTAGAGTGCTGTTACTATTTTGTTAACTACTATTTATTGCTCAATAAGTGTTATGAAAAGTGTTATTCTGTAATAATTGTGATAAAGTGATGGCGCTGTAGTTTCTTGCCCTTCTTCTATAAGCGTCTAGGGTTTTACGAACGTGGCGGTAAATTAGCATTAGCATAGAGCACCTTCTTAGGGTCTATGCAGAAATAAAAGAACAAGGAGAACTTTCAATGTGTTTCTTTGACCTACCCCGTGAATAAGTCAGTTTGGTACAGCCTAAAAACTACAGTTGCTTAGAAGAGAGTAGTTCTGCCAGTTAAGGTTTTATCTCCAAATGGTAGAACCCAGTGATGGAAACAGTATCATCAGCACTAATGACGTCTCAGCTCAAAAAAACATCCTAGTACCGGGTGTTCTCCGACATATATAATATAATATATCTTTATTTCCGATCCAAGATCCATAATAGTTAAACACATAAGAACACAAGTAGGCTAACACTAAAATAAAATCACAAAAACAAAAAGGCAAAAAATGACATCTAGCTCCGTACATAGACAGTTAGCAAAAATCGTATCTGCGGTAGGAGAGAAAATTAACCAGACGAAGTTAGCTGGTCGATGTGGCAGACGGATGAAGGTTAGTTTAACGCCCGAGTCGCGCAGAACGTTTTGAAATTATTATGCAACACAATATGAGGTGTGACGTCATTAGTCCGAAGTTTATTTTACAAGCTGTTAAGCTCTTTTTAAACATAGCTAAATTAAAATAGATGTGATTAAAAAGTTTAAGAATAGGTATGCTGCGGATTGAAATCGACGCGTTTACCACTATCTTAATATCGATTATTCGAAAATATTCAAATTTGTCCAGTCTTGCACCATAGGTATCACAAGGACCATTTCACAAAATGCATTGGTAGTAAAACGACGGCTGTGAAACGTCTGGGCTCCAAAAGACAAGGTCCTTTCGATTCCTACCAGGCACAGGGAGATAAAAAGGAGTTTATGAAAGGAATTGCAAAAAGAGTACAAAGCCTCGATTTAATGAGAGAGCATCTATTTTCTGGTTAAAAATTGTCCAACAGTTTAAAGGAGCGCGCATAATGTGTCATCGAAGGGACGGCTTACCGCCTTTAAACGTCAGATTAAGTAAGGCACTCGCTGGTAAATTAATTAGAATGACACTTCCCACTTCCGAATATTAATTGGGGCTCGTAAAATGTAGCTAGAGTCAAACCAACTCATTTATAGAGCTAAATAAGGAGCCACTATCGAATTTTGTTAACAATATTGATAGCCGTTCAATGAAAATGTTTAGTGTTTCCACTTAGCCAGTTCTAGAAATAGAATGGTCGATCTGTTATGTACAGGTTTGTTAGATCTAACAATATAGCAATATTTCGAGTTTGAAAAATACAGCCGTTTAAAGGTAGGACGGACAGACAACGTGGGCTTAGTAATAGGGTCGCGTTTTTACCTTTTGGGTACGGAATCCTAAAAACAACCGTTTTGATTTAGGTAGAAAAATGCTTTGTGTCTCGTTAAAACGAAGAAAAGAAGCTTACGCTCTAAGGATTTTCTGGTAGCTATTAAAGAGTTCCACTATCCACCATCAGACCCTCGTCACCAAGTGCAATATATGATGCTCGTTAAAACAAACGTAATGTGCCCAACTCGTGATAGCCATTGAACAGGTTCACTGGAAACCACCTGGCTCTATCATCAGATCATTTTGATAGTATCAAATAATTATAGTATTGTTTCCGGATGACATTTACTTGCAAAAATTTAAATTGATTCACTTGGAAGTAGGTTAATGTAGATTTGTTTAAGTAATTAGTCAGTGAGACTAACTAATAATAGTGAAGCTAATAAAAGCATGCACTAGCACCTGTACCTACTAAGGTACAATATTGAATATTATAGTTTAATAAAAACAATTCTAAATTGGCGGAGTAATCGCGTAACATATATACAAAAAAAAACCATACAGTCGAATTGATAACCGCCTCTTTTTGGAAGTCGGTTAAAAAGCTAAAACGCCACGCAACGTAGTCTACGCGCGAGGTGAGAAGTGACGAGAACGGGGGTCGACATCGCGTCACTCAGCTCAAGCAGCTTAATGGTTGGCGTTTTTCTCGCTAGATGGCTCTGTCAGTGTGATTGATATAATTGAAGAGTCCGACTACTCACCTCCTGTCTCCATCATCAGATCTATTTTGATGGTACCAAATGTTTGTTTTGTCATCCTAATAATACCTACATACTTACAGAGTTCAAATCGATACGACAATAAGAAGCAGGTTAAAAACGACGTCCTAGATTGGATTGTAATCCATGTAACATTGTAATGTTAGTTACAAGTCAGGGCCCCCATTCTACTAAAGAAATTGTTTTTAAATTGTAATTGTTGCGATTATAATTGTTAAATAACTGCTTCAAAATAGGCAGTTTTAAATATTTTTTAAAACTAGAAAAATTCAACCAAATATTATAACTTAGTGTGAAAAAAAAATAAAAACTGTCAACTTTGAGGCAATTATTTAACAATTAAAATCGCAACAATTACAATTTAAAGACAATTTGTTTAGTAGAATCGGGGGGCTGGTCATAAGCGTATTAAAAAGAGCTCTTCGCTTTTAATTTTGCAGTGATTTTGAGACACATATTGATAATTTACTCAGCCTGTTAGTTTAGCAAGGCATAGCAATGTATTTCTGGCATCTGCAGATAGACGCGTGCAGTGATCAAGCGGTCGACAGTTTGGTCCAAATGCCTGCTCGGAATCCGATCGTCGGAGCGCCCAGAGGCAACGAGTAGCTTAGCATTACATTACATTAGACACCGCATTCCTCCCTCTCTAGATCCAGTTCGTTGCAACTATCAACAATGTTGATATTTGTTGGTATACACTGGTAACTAATGATGTTCTACCATGACACTTCTAATGATAACTAATGATACATCTGGTAACAGGATATCTCGTCGCAGTTTTAGGACATACCCTAATATAGGCTAGCATGGTACCCTATAGGTAGGTAGGTGGTGTGGCATAGGTAGGGTAGGTTGTCCTAAAACTGCCACCAGAGGATGGGCAGCAGCATCACCCTACTGCATGGTGAACGCTCTGCGAACTCCAAGCCACCTGCCAAGCGTGGAGATTATGGCAAATAATGACAGATAAGCTTTGCGTACGGCCTCCAGTCTCCGGCAGTTCATCCATCCCTGCTGGCCAGGAAACGGTGGAGTCGGGAGGTACGATGCAGATGACAGACTGTCGTTCAGTGTGGTGTTCTAAGGGGGAAGCCTACGTTCAGCAGTGGATGTCTTCTGGCTGATGATGATGAACAAATGATATTATCAACATGATGATAATATCATGATGATAATTGATGATAGATATAGATATGATAATTGAGCCTATCATGTTCCCACTGCTGAGACACGGGCCTTCTCTCAAAGTGAAAAGATGGGCCCTAATTCACCATGCTGGCCCAGTGAATGTTGGTGAAAGTCTTTGAACTTTTGAGGTTCTTGGGCATACTGGTTTCTTCACGATGTTTCCCTTCACCGTTTTTTGAGCGATGGCATAGAAACTGCTATAATTTATTTAGATACTAAATATCTCATTGGCAAAGAAGAGGATCGAACCGGGTGTCGTCAGATAACTTTCTGCAGATAATAAGTCGTTTCTTGGAAATAGTAGATGCGTAAGAAGCCGATGAACAGTTGTAGAAAATTATACGTTATGGCTATAATATTATGGACATTACAAAATCTTATTAATTACAAATCATTAATTAATTGTTCGAGCGTCTTAGAGCACTTGGACAAGAATAATAAATTATCTAATTTAAAAAATGACTTCAAAATAAGTAGACTCAAACATAATTATTAATATTGCCAGAGCAACAGGCGCTCGATCCATATTATGTATGGGACAACCTCTAAAGTATGACATTAAACCAATACAAAACATTAAAATCAATTTACAATTGGCAGAGTAATCGCGTAACAAACATAAAAAAAACATACAGTCGAAATGAGAAACTCCTCCTTTCGTCGGTTAAAAAATACGGATCGAATTGAGAACCTTGCACAATCAAAAGTCGTTTAAAAATACAATCGCACGAGCATAACACAATTTGTTTACAATGGACGTTGCCGACGAGCCAGCACGCCGTGACGTAGGTTCTGAAGGCGGTCAGCTCGCACCCTACAAATTGAATCATAAAAGAGCGCGTGACCAGCCGGCCCATCGATCCCAACACTGCCTAATGTTAGGGACGTGAGCCTCTGAACGTCTCAATCGATGGGTGCTCCCTTTAGATAACACTTTTTATCTAGTTACATAGGGAAAGTCAGAAAGGGTATGCTAAGCCGAAAGGGTGTCTTCATGAACAATATCTATTATGGGACTAACTCTAGTCGAAAGAAATATCCGCTATAGTAGACAATGATCCTTTTTAACTTAACATATTACCTAGCTTAGCCTTTCGACTAAAGTTTTAAGAACTTACTTTGAAACGTCACAACACACAATATCATAAATCATGCGAAAGTTTGTGTGTAAATCTGTTAGTGTGTGTAGGTACCTATTTGTCTTCATTCAATTCGGTAATACTCAACATATTTTAATGAAATTTGGAATGAAGATGACTGCTTGAATCCCTAAAGAAGATCCTATGGGATAGTGAGTGGATAATGTGAAGGAAGGGCGCGGGGCGCTGAAAGTAAATAACATAAAGAATGTAGAGATTATTTTTGCAGTAAGTCTGTAGAGTAAGTGAATCGTGTAATCAGAACAAAAGTACCCACTAAAGGCACTGCTTTAGTTGACCATACTTTTGTTTTAATTGTATTGCTTTACAAACAGCAAATTCAGAAGAAAACAATTGACCTCTTAATATCTGTCCGCACTGGGCTTAACCATGCATGCAAGTGGACTGTGTCGTATTGATAGTGAAACAAACCCAACTCCCGTAGAAGCTAAAAAAACACAAAACTCTTTGATGGTTCATAGTTAGATGTAGAAATTATAATCACTACTTTAAGTTAGAGGTAGACATTAGTGTATTAGGTCTATCGAGGTCTATTAGGTCAATGATAAAATGTAATGCAGCTACGAAACAGAAGTCCATAAACCCCTAGTCGCATGTGTCGTAATCAAATCCTGTCGGAGCATGTTCCCTAATCGACGCAGACCACGCTTCTGACCTCTGTCAAATCGGGCTAAGGCACACGACTGAGTGTCACTCCTGTCTGATAACTACACACACGACACGACCCGAAGCTCTACCTACAGTAGTCCTTAGTCCCGCCGCCAACTCTTTAAGCTCACAAACAAATGCCCCTCGCATTTAGACCATGCGCTTTTTGCCATTTGATTTATCGATTATGTGTAAAATTAAGATTCAAGAGGCTCCATTATATCGTGATTAGAGATGGCTTTAGGCCACCCGGCTCTATCTACACCATAGAATTGGAATAGTGTATACGCGTATACATAATATAGCACAAAAGAAAATAAATTCATGAGGACGCCACTATCAATTGACTGTCCGGTGGCCCAGGTGGTAGTGAACCTGCCTTTTGCGCTTGGGGGCGAGGGTTCGATTTCCATATAGGACAAACATTCTTGTGATGAAAATTTTTGTTTATTCTATATCTGGTTGTTAATGTCTATTTAAGTAAATATTAAAAAATTGATATATATCAGTCTCTGGCAGACATAATACAAGCTTTGCTTAATTGAATTAACCTGCAAAATGTGGAATGAGCTACCCTCTATAGTGTTTCCGAGAAGTTACAACATGGGGTTCTTCAAAATGCGAGTCAATAGAGTTCTAAAGGGTCGGCAACGTATTTGTGATGCCTCTGGTGTTACAAGTATCCATAGGCGACGGTGACTGCTTACCATCAGGCAGCCCGTCTGCTTGTTTGCCACCTATGGCTTAAAATAATAATAATAAATACGCAGGGGCGGCTTTATGGCGAGCCGTCGGTGAGTGGCGACACCGCGTACCCCGATTCCATGGGTCTAAAACCCCAGAGACCCTAACCCCTGGCTTGCCTTAACCGGCCGTCTGGGGGTGGCAGCCGCAAGAGCTAAAAACCTAAGCTCCAGGGTGGAAGTGTTAAAGGGCATAACGCCGCTAGTAGCTCTTAGTGAAAGTGCAGCACACCTCTCGACACCCTAAGCCACCCACGTCAATGTTGCCCTTTCGGTGCCAATATGCGGCAGCCATTATGGGGGGCCCATTTAGTGAGTGGCAAGTCATCACCTGCCTAAGTATTTTGAAATGAGGCATAATTGGCAGGTGCCGTACCTCATACCATAGATCTGTTATCCCATCCACAAGTTGTTCACCTCAATAGCCTAGACGTTTTATATTATTATCCTCTTGGTGTTGGCTTCGGCCCCACCAATGCCTACTAAATGTCCGGGCTAGACCCGTGTTTATATTGAAATAATAATAATAATAATTTAAGATCAGACTGTGTGTGCAAAAATGTCCCGAATATTTATTTATAATATGCCATCATACTATATAGGTACTAATATTATAATGCAAAAGCGTGTTAGTTTATTCTTCTTTCGCTTAGTAACAGAACAAGGAATCGACGTGATTTTTACAGTACTGGAGAGTGATATAAGATTTTCTTTAGATTACTATATTGACTTTTTATCTCGAAAAAAAATACGGTTCTTGAAATAATGTCCACGCGAGTGAAACCCCCTCGGTTACACTCGCGTGGACATTATTTCAAGAACCGTAATTTTTCAGTTAGTTATAAATAAACTCTACACCTTAGAATAGCTACACAAAGAAACCAAGTACATTCGCAAAATTTAAGCCATTCAAATGGTGTCATATATGTCTCAAAAAAAAAAAAAAAATTTACTATGACAATTTGCGCGGTGAAATCGTACCACAACAAATCAGAAAAGCAGCATAAATGAGTTATGGTGTGACATCCCATAGGTCATCCATTAATATTCTTGCTTAAATCGTTTAAAATATCAATCGCCGTTACGTTTTCTTTTCGTCTTACGTTTTGAGAAGGCGTTGTTTGGAAACTTACCTTCTCTGAGTAGTTATTCTAAGCTCTACACTAAAATAGCATGTGATGTAGGTATAATGACACTCTGTAGTATAATCATTTCAATAGATTCTTCATATTTGGTATATAAAACACAAAAAAAGACCGCGTTACAAATATTTCTGCATTTTCCTTGTCATTTGTGTAGAACAACTTTAGTTTAATCATTTAATGTATAGATGAACTAACAACACCATTATAATGAAACTGTATTGGCGAAGTTCACACGTGTTCGTTGACAGTTGACAGTCTTTTGTCGACTGCCAACGAACACAGTATATAAGTGGCGGTTGCATTGCAATCACCCTCTTTCTTTGCTCGAACCTCGAAGCGATAACAAGTGTAAACGAATTGTGTGTAAAACAGTTTAAAAGGTGATTTCTTGGCCGAAAAGCTAACAAATCAGAATCGGGATTAATAAGTTACAGATGTCTTCTTATTTTCCCATGTCCACAGAGTGTAATTTGTCTTTTGTTAAGTGGTTCAAAACCTGTTTGCTAGTCATGTTTTTTTTTAGAGCCCTAATTAATAGTTATTTTACAAAGTGGCTGTTTTATTCCTTGCGTTTTCTTGATTATAATTTATTTACTAATGATTAATTTAATACTAATTACTAAATAACTGTGCTCATGTTAAAAGTTCTTCAGATTATATATCCGATTAGTGTACTTATTGTTATATATGCAAATTTCTGCCGCCGATTCTGCGGCTGAGCCTGCCGCTGAGCCTGCTGTCGAGTCTGCGGCTGAGCCTGCTGTCGAGCCTGCGGCTGAGCCTGCTGTCGAGCCTGCCGTTGAGCCTGCTGTCGAGCCTGCGGCTGAGCCTGCTGTCGAGCCTGCGGTCGAGTCTGCGGCGAAGCATACAGTGGAGCCTGCAGTGGAGCCTGCCGCGAAGTCTGCGGCTGAGCCTGCTGTCGAGCCTGCGGCTGAGCCTGCCGTCGAGCCTGCGGCTGAGCCTGCTGTCGAGTCTGCCGTCGAGCCTGCGGCTGAGCCTGCTGTCGAGCCTGCGGTCGAGTCTGCGGCGGAGCATACAGCGGAGCCTGCAGTGGAGCCTGCCACGGAGTCTGCGGCTGAGCCTGCTGTCGAGCCTGCGGCTGAGCCTGCGGCTGAGCCTGCCGTCGAACCTGCCAGCTGAGCCTGCAGCGGAGCCTCCAGTACGCAGTTACGTAAGAGACATTGTACGCAGTTGCGTAAGATCCGGTGTACGTAGTCGCGTAAGAGCCGATGTACGCAGTTGCGTAAGAGACATTGTACGAAGTTGCGTAAGATCCGGTGTACGTAGTCGCGTAAGAGCCGATGTACGCAGTTGCGTAAGAGACATTGTACGCAGTTGCGTAAGATCCGGTGTACGTAGTCGCGTAAGAGCCGATGTACGCAGTTGCGTAAGAGACAGTGTACGCAGTTGCGTACTGACTTAACTAAACCAGATTCGGTTTTAGTCTGATATGATGTGCTTTTCAGTATGCAGTTGCATTCTGATATTATGTAACATAAAACGATAGTATAAGACTTCAAAATAAGATTGTAAAGTACACATTTAATTAACACGTATAACGTCTATTATCATATAATACATGACACATATACACGAGGACGTGTAATTGAGTCGGATGGCCGAATGTAGAACAACTTTAGTTTAATCATTTAATGTATAGATGAACTAACAACACCATTATAATGAAACTGTATTGGCGAAGTTCACACGTGTTCGTTGACAGTTGACAGTCTTTTGTCGACTGCCAACGAACACAGTATATAAGTGGCGGTTGCATTGCAATCACCCTCTTTCTTTGCTCGAACCTCGAAGCGATAACAAGTGTAAACGAATTGTGTGTAAAACAGTTTAAAAGGTGATTTCTTGGCCGAAAAGCTAACATTTGACAGATAACAGTGGCAGTTCCCTTTCTACTCCTTTATGTCACACTGTGGTCACACTATATTTCATTCTGGGTGCCATTGAATGGTTATAGGCAAGCGTAGTGCTTACAATCAGGCGAGTGCCTTGTTTGTCGTGCCGTGCAGTTGTATAAAAAACAAAGTTTCTCTGCACCCCCACCTAAGACTAATTAAACAAAATGAAAACCGATTCAAGTATTCTTAGCTTGTCCGATCCGCTTTGAGCGACAAGCTTTTCAATAGCTGCTACAAAGTACATTTAATTAAATAAATTAGTCGTTAACCATCATAGAGTTGCTTTTCCAAAGTTTCTGTAATTACTGCGTGAACAAAATTTGGAACGATATTTGAATTTTGAACAGTGCAGAATGTTCTTACTTTTATTTGTCTAGACACACGGCAGCGTGTCAGGCCAAGCGACCGCGAAGCGACAGGCTAATGCTCAGGCTGGCGTTTGTATATTTTAATTAGCACCAGTTTCATAAAAAAATAAATTTGCCTGTAGCCTTGAAGTTTTGGTTGCATATAACAATTACCTATAGCTATAGCTGCGAGATTCACGTGGTGCGCCCCGCTGTAGGTGGGGCTAGTCAGCCGCCACTTCCTCTGCTTCACCCCCTCAAAAACATAAAAGTCAGCTAGTCAGGGCGCCTTAAACTTCAAAATATGACATCTTGTCAAGTAACATATAATTCAGTAGCACCACAGTAGCACAGATCTTTCAATAGCAAGAAACAAGTATTTTTTTTTAACTGAATCAACTGAAGAATATTAATCTTTTTGTAGCTATAATTTATAAAAATGCTAAAGAGCTTGGCAACCAGCTAGATCTCAAGACTTTTGTCGACTATTTCCATAATCAGGCAAATTGTTACACAAGTATGTTTTTGCTGGAATATCTATTCTTTCTCATTAGACTTAACTAAACTTTTAAGTGCTACGTAGGTACGATTAATATTCTTATGCTAGTAAATAGCTCATCCATGAATTTATTTATAGAACAACGTCCTATAAAAATCACTGTAACAGAAATAATAGCCATTTTGTTGTGTGTACAAACGATTGTCTTCTCGTTTCAAAACGAATTTATTTTGTCACCGACAGAAGGCGTCGGCGTCGGCAGTCGAGCTTAGAGCTGTCCCACTGCAACATATTTCACTACATAAATCATAACTTTATTTCCTCTCGCTCGGATGCTGGCTCAGGAGGTATCTTTGAAATGGCTTTAAGAATTCCACAGCTAAGTATACCACAACAAAGAACTCCAAATTCAATTAGGTGTGGATGGAATAAAGGCTAATATTATTTCTTGGTATGCAATTTAATACTCAAAGCACTGCTGGCAAGGATATAAGGCTAAGTATACGTTGATATGCGAATATAAAAGTGAAGCATTTAAATATAATTAGTTAACTGATGTAGAAATACTTACGGTTTAGTAAAATAAGAGCCATACGAAATAATATGCGACGATTAAAAAAACATTAATTTGGAATAAAAACACTGATTTGGGCATTATCTTAAACAGTAAAATTAGTAACAGTTAGTTACTTCATTAATATTATTTATTAACTTTTTGTGCAGAATATGGCTTTATGCCTTTTTTTGTCTTTTCTGCTTTGAGATTTATTATTTTATCTTTATATCTTGTTTTCAATCTTCTACTCAATTATAATATCAGCGTTCCAACCATGTAAATTGTTTCTATTAGTTGAAATTTATTATTGGCTCTTTTGTCTTATATTTTACTTTTATATGTTTATGTAAAACTTAATAGATTAATAACCTTAAAATGCCTTTAAGAAATGTTCATGTAGATATTTTATATTTTGGAGGCGATCAATAAATTCGAAAATATGTGTTTTTTTCTATGTACTTCGCCAAAAAAACGACATGAATTACTATCTATATGGTTTTTTTACAGTTTGAAAATGTACGAGCGAGATAGCTGTTCGAACCTGGTTTTTCATCATCATCAGCCAGAAGACGTCCAATGCTGAAAATAGCCCTCTCCCTTAGACCTCCACACTGAACGACAGCGTTCAGTGTGGAGGTCTAAGGGAGAGGGCTCACTATCCGCATCCACTGGATGCCCGCGACCCTTACGACGTCGTCGGTCCATCTAGTAGGAGGCTTCCCTACGAACCTGGTTTTTAATATCTTGGATTTCTGATGGCATCTACGACAAAACTTCTTCCCACTACACAGCTTAAATGAGGAAAAAGGATAATGAATGATTCTGGATGACACATTAAATAGTAATGAAGAAAATAACAAGTTAACCTGAATATCTCTTAAATAATGTATGTGAACTACATCTTTATCTATTTAGTAAAGCTAAGGCAGCTTACTCACTGACGATGACTTCGCGTCGTTTCCTGCCAATTAGCCGCGTGAAACGCCGCGGGACAAACAAAAGGAGCGGGGTCTCATGAATTTATTGTTAGGTTACTGCCTTAAGTTATTTAAGTGTTGGCAGAAAGGGCGTTATTCACGTGCGAGACGGCGCGGTGCAGCTTCCTGCGACAATTTATCATGAATCTTTAATTAAAGTTTAGCGGAACGTTCAGACACTCATTGTGCTTCGCCGAGTCCACACCATCGATTGTTGTGTAATTATTCGGCGCGAGCTTTATTTATAGTTGCAATATGATAAATAAGATGTAACTGCAAAGTAACTGCCATTTTGATTTTGAATGAAGAATGATGAATTTGTGTTTGATCGTGCTTTAAAATACTTAGCAAGTAGGTATCCTAACTTAACCGCCAAAATATAATTGGACAAATTTATTTAAAATAATAATCTTTGTGATATTAGGATCATTTGCTAAGTTAGTTCTTTTCAAGCAGGGTATCAGCTACGTTACATGCTACACGGCTAGGTGAGTACCCTGCTTAAGAGCTTTGGTTTTTTATGTGAAACCTATTGGCCTGACGCAAATGACATAACGTTTTCTTATGCCGTTATGTTTCACATGTGCCGGGCGTCCCGTGACGGCCACCTTTTTAACCCGACTGCACAAGGAGGGTTATGTTTTTCGAGTGTATGTGTGAGGTTTTTCTACAGTCTAAACGGTTTAATGGATTTCAATACGTAAAGTGTCATTTGAATAATTTTAAAAGTGGAAGTGACATAGAGTACAAGCTCAGTTTACGAGATAAAGTGATATTAAAGAGCTCTGTATCTACTACGAATAGGCATATATAGGTACGAAGCACGCCGCTGTTACTTTTCAGGATTTATACAATGCAGTCGAGTTATGTTTTTTTAAATAATTTAATTTACTTATTTGTATCATATAAGTATCTGCACAAAATTAAATACTTATCCATGTCTTAAAATGCACTTTAAGTACAAACAACGGCACGATTTGTTGGGAGAAACCGCCTTTATAACCTAATTAAGTGATGAAAGTTCCGAAGTTATTCCGAGTTCGTTTCATAATAAAATGACTTGTGTCAGTTTCTAGGTACGATTTAATTATGAAGTTTCTAAATATATTAACTTAGTTAAGAGCCGCTATTTTGAAAATAGTTTACTCTCCAGCTAAAAATAATAGTTTGACTACATTCATCGATATGCAAAGAACAAACCACAGATCTGTAGGTAGATGCCACGAGTTTACATACTTAGCGTGTCGGTTTCCCGTCTTAAGTAGAATCAGTGCTCCAAATTAATTCAGTTCGATCTCCGTATTCTTGGCACATTAGACACCGATACCAAAATGTCAAATTGCGCCGTAGTAAAAACACTTCGAAACAAGATGGCCGTGCGAATGAAGTTAAACTACAACTAAAGAGTACTTGCAACGTACAAGAAATAGCGGCACGCTGGGTTTTGATACAATTTGACGTGCTTACGTTTTCTAACTTAATAAAGATCTGTCGAACGAACAGATTAATTAATCTGGGTATGGCATACAAAGAGACAAAACTATTATGAACGCTACTTAAGTATAACAGTACCAATGTGTAAAAATATAAAGAAAGGATAATTGTGTAAAAAAATTAAACAATCAATATTAGTCTACGTCTGTCTACCTTCTCGTAAACTATCACGCGCTAAATAATAATAAATAGAAAACAGCATTTTCTCTATCGGACCTAAATAAGACAATAACAAATAAAAATTTAATGAGCCCATAAATAAAAGCTAAAAATTTGGCTAAAAATTTATTTAAAAGTTTTTGGCCGATTCTAAAATAAAAGTCCAGGAATAAAGATACGTAGTTATTTATACATTTTATGCGTATTTTCAAATATTTACAATAAATTATATGAACAAACATTAATGATATACACTTATGCAACAAGAAAATAGCCATACAATAATTAATCACTAAATGTAGTCTATTTATACAATACATATTTTTTTTCAAATAATAATTGTATTACATTTTAAATATACTGATCCCTAGAACACATTTTAATATATATTTTATTCGATCAAGTTATTACCCTTTCGTAGCCCAAAACATACAACTGACTAAACTTTAGTAAGGTAATTACATTGTACACATACAATATACTTAGGTATAATTAATGCCTTATACAGACCAAGCATGTGTCAGCAGCAGCACGGCTTAAACGTGGGCCCGGGTTTTTGTGACAGTGTACCTACATACATACATTGTAAAAAATAAAATATACTGAAACTGAAATACAAAAACGTTTATTTTGTGACAATAAAGTTTAAAACAAAACAATATATATATTAAACGTTTTTGTATTTCAGTTTCAGTATATTTTATTTGTTACAATAGAAGGGACCTTATGATCCACTAGTCCATTACTGACACACCGCGCAAAATGCCCCACAGCTACGCTGCTCACTTGCTGCCGGATTATTCTAGTTTTTAGGGTTTCATACAGTTTCTTGTATAACAAAACGCGTGCGCTCGCGCTTATGTTGCATTGCTGCTGCTACTACTTTAGGTCTGTGGAAGCCTAAATTATTTAATCTATTTGTATTTCATAATGATATACGAGTACGTTCTGCAAAACTAGATCAACCAAGCTACTTAAAATAAACAAAATTAAGTACTAATTAGGATAATACAAAAATAACATAGCTCTTTCTAATTGACTTTATTTGAATTGTAATAAATATTATTATGTAGGTACTCACACTACACACTCGTTTCAGCAAATGGTTAACTTCATATTTTATATGCTAGAAAATTATTTATTGATATTTGAAACATTGTTAGATACGTAGGTAATCCTAAATGCGTCTTTGAAAGGCACTAATAAGTATTTGATAAATTTTATTTTTTATTTTTTGACTCGTTAAGATTCACTGCTTAGAAATAAATTCATTTAAAGTAACGAGTTAAATACACTCAAGTGCCACGCAATTCGAAATCATTCATTCGTTAAAATAACAATAAGCTAGTATTTATAAACATCTTAAGTAAACCAAAAACACTCTGGTATTAAATTCATTTTATTAAAGTTATGTAAAGCTGTGGCATAAAAACATAATTATCTAGAAAATTTTATGAGCGATTACAGAGCGTTTTTGGCAGCAATGAACTTGCAACTTCTACTTGCTACTTGTACTACGCATCGTCTGCAAGCGCCTTTAGACGTGTATGCGCTGCCAAAAAAACATATAAAATATGCTCTTAAACATATAGAGAGTACTGGAACAATTCCACTGTAAAATAATCCTTATTGTTTTGAGATTTTTAAATAAATGTCTACTAAGCACATGTTCACACCACATTGTTTAAACACGGCACTGCATAAATTAGTTTTTTTTAATTTTATTATACCGACATATTACTTTCACTGTATGCAGTCATTTGTACAGACAACAAATAACACATTCAAAAGCTATCATCGGCAAATGAGGCTCTCTTCTCTGGCTGCGCAGACGCCGTGCGGCGGCGCGAGGAACAGCTTCCCGTTTGCGCACGCACAAAGCTGGTAGATGTTTTGGTGGTGAGGATCGTGAGAATGTGGTGACGTAGGTGGCAGGGGGAGCGCTGACTTCAATTTTGGCATGTATATGCTGGGTGCTTCTAAACGTATCTGAAGTAAAAGGAATTACTTAAAATACACGACTTAGTTTAGCGGCTTGTGGTGGTAGGGCTCTTTTGTAGAATCCGTTTGGAGAAGTACCATACCTTTGCCAGTTACGCAACGACCAAAAAGTAGTTTTTAATTCCATAATAGGCTTGCGTTTGACTGCCAACTCGCCTGATGTTAAGCGATTACGTATACCTATTGTATTTCATCTATTACAATGTTTCCATTGAAATTACTGGGCATAAAAAAGAGTTAACGTCTTATTAGATGTTAACTCTAAATAAAGGTGACGATGGTAGTACATTGCCGCGACGGGATATAAACTATTGAAGTTCTAATTTCTGGGTGGCATTAAACTGTTATGGGCAAGCAAAGTGTTTACCATCAGGCGAACGACTTGCTCATCTCGTTACTAAGATGCATAAAAAATATTTTACGCGTATTGCGAGCATATGCGTGAGTGAGCATAGCGACGTTAATAATTTTTATAGCCGAACGAAAGCGATCTTCTAAGCAGATTTTGTATCACCCCATCACCCTCACGTCCATAGCAATGTATTATTATGTCTCCAAATACAAATATTTTACAATAATTATCTTTTTTTAAACCAACTGACTGAGCTTCAAAATGAGTAGGCGCTCGACAAAATTATCGGTGTTCTAGATGCTGGTTAAAAAACTACTGAACCAAGGTTTTGTTATTTTCGATAGTTTTCAATTTTTTTTTAAATCGTGAATATGTCCTCGTTTGCGCACCAACATTCCTATTGGTAATAAAAACTTCAAAGTAGTAGGTGTTCGAACAAAATTATTGTGGTATAATGGATAATGGCAAATAAAATGCCAAATGAAAATTGGATCGAATTAAGTACCGGTGCTTTTTTGAAGTCGATTAATAACCACAGATTTTACACACAATTTATTTTATATCGTTCTTCAGAAAATTTAAATTTAATGCTTACAGATCCTGCTACAGATTTGAGACGGAACGTGGTGAGACAACTAGCACTGATGTCACCGGCCCGAGACTCGATAGCTATGTTCTGCCCCGCGTAAACCTGCAGCGACCGCGTGGGTGACTCCAGCCTGCATAAAAAAACAAATAAAGGTATCTCCACCACGATTTTTTTGCTTTTCCGTGATCTCCACAATAACTTACAACATGAATTACAACATGAAAATAAAAATAACACTAAATTAGAGTTCATTATATTCCTTTGTCACAAACCAGCTCCAACTCAGCATTATGCCGCTCGTAAACAACCGGCGCTGGTCTTCCGTTGGCACCATGTAAGCTAAGAAGCAATTGATGACTATCCTTACAGATCACCACAGTTAAACAATCTCCAATCTAGTCAGTTCTAGAGGCCGCAAGTGGCATATACAACTAGATGACACGTTGAATTATACGTGATGGTTATTTGTTTTAGTCCATCTATAACAACTATTGTCAGGCCATGTCTGAGCTTGCGGGCTTAAAAAATCTAACACTAGAAAGAAAGAAAGAAAACATTTGTTTTGCGCACAAAACACTACAACAGCAACATTACAAAACAAAAACAACAAAGTAATAGTAACAATAATAATAATCCATGTGGGATGTTGACTCGACGATCATTGTCCCGGTAGTCTTATCGGTGAACGGCCTTATAGCGAAGAGCCTCGACCAACATCTTAAGAGACTCTCGCTAGATCGTTGGGTTAAGGGTCAGATGCAGAAGGCGGTAATCCTTGACACGGCACGTATTGTCAGGAGGTTCCTCACTCTGCAGCCCTAAACACCAGTAGCTTGGGCCCTAGCCCGTTGCCGGCGGCATCCTAGATTTAAAGTTTCTTTTATAATATTTTGTTTTTGTATAGATATTGTAACTTTAATTTAAGAAGAAAAATATATGTGTGAACAATAATAATAATACATGTTAAGTTAGTGGAAGTCAGCATACACGACAAGGAAGCAATGCATTTTACCGTTTCGGTCTTTCACTTTATTCTATAACTAGCGGTCTGCCCCAGCTTCGCACGGGTATAGATTATAGCCTATGTCACCTGGGGATAGTGTAGCTTCCCAACAGTGAAAGAATTTTTCAAATCGGTACAGTAGTTTCGGAGCCTATTCAATGCAAACAAACAACCAATCAAATCATTCCTCTTTATAATATTAGTATAGAAATAACTTAAAATCGTATGTTCTGGAAAAAATTGCACAGATTTACATCTTATTGTCAGATTGATGCTCCAAAATAATCTTACATCAGTTGTTTCGATGGCGGAGCTTTCACCAGCGTCGTCTGCGCAGACCCTTCCAGGGTGACTCCGGCGGGGCTGGCTATCGTCAGAGTGTCGGCTCCCACCGTGACCGCGCCATCAGACGCACCCAGGAGTAGCACTCCTCGCGAATCCCGCACTTCTAATCGAGCAGCGTTTATTTCTAAACGGTCGTGACCTTAGAAACGACATAATTGAAAATGTTTTACAAAAAATGCTCGCAAACGGAATTCACCCTCTAATTTTCCACCCTTAGAGGTGAAATATTTTATTCAAATTTGAATGGGGCCACTCTGGATATGTAGCCTATTCTATTCGTAATTATTAGCCTATACTAGTCCACTGCTGGACTTAGGCCTCTCCTAAGGCACGCCACTCAACCCGATCTTTGGCTTTTCTCTTCCAGCCACTGCCTGTTGTCTTACGTATATCGTCACTCCAACGAGTTCCAGGGCGTCCTACGCTATGTTTGCCGTCGTAGTCTCCACCCTAGAAGACGTCTAAGCTAGTGAATATCAGTTCTTTGACAGATATGACCGACCCACTGCGCCACATAAGCTTGCTAATGGATAGTCAATTAAAAAATACCCAAAAAAGATTCTAATTGAGAACCACGTCTTTTTCTATCGCGCATAAGTCCGCGTTTGCCCACCAACTCACTTGTTGTTGAGTGACGATTTGGTTGAAAATGAAGCATGCAGACTTAGAAGATTCACTCTGGCCTTGAAAAGGCCCAGATTAGATATATCTCTGAGGAAACAAGGAAGCCGGCAGGTTGTTCCGATCCTTGGCCGTATGGATTAGAAACGAAGAATAAAAACGTTAAGTCGGTTGAAAAGTAATTTTATCTTACTTACTTTTGCAGTTCACAAATTAACCATTATTTTACAATGAGATAAACTAGTCAAATTACTTTGCGTCTAATTTTAATATGCGCAAAACTAAATGCAAAAAATATAATGCTAACTGAAATTCTCAGACTGCAGCTTACATTAAAGCCACTTTACGCAACTTTTGAACTTCTTTCATTACGAGCTCGTAACTTACCTAAGAATAACCTACTCTGCAGCAAGCCGAGTTGGTCTCGCGTGGATACAGAGAAGTTTCTGCTAGACTCAATGTTGATGGGCTGACCGCGGCGGGACTTGATGCTGGATGCAAACAGAGAGTCCAGCACGAGAGCTTGGCCCAAAAGCTGCAACCCACCGGGTACTATTCGTAATTGACCCATACCAGCCTGAAATTGAAAATTTTCTTAATATTCTTACACCTTCTACATATCCCCATCCACCCCCTCACGCACCTTTACACACACGTCTCTGCAAACCCTGACCTTTTGAGAACTTGTGTATCGCAGAGACGACAAACACATATACCAAGCCTTACACCTACACACACACCTAAAGAACCTTGATTAAAATATAGCGTATAATCAAGTCGATAAAATAACATAACTTCGTTATAACTTTGATCACAGCAAAAAAAAATATTTTACGGGCAAATTCAAAATTATTTTAATTACCTAATTTAAAATCTCGATATTTAGAAAACGGATCTGTTCACTCTTATCTTTATATGTCAAGCTCAAGTCAAGCAAGCAAGTAAAGCTCTGTGTATGTGTGTATGTCATTCATGCAAATTACATTTAACCTTTGAAATAAAATCAAAACGCGATCGGCCATACTTACAATTTTTAGTTATATTAATATATACTTAAAATTGCCCTATAAACTTTTCGCTGATGGAAATTGTCTTGCTCGAAAATGAGACAACAATTTTAAACATGTGTTAAGATTCGTAAGATTCATACAAACGTTTCTGAAAGCCTGTTGAATTTAATCTATTGTCAAAACTCATGTCAAGTGACTTGATTGGCTGTTGTTTTTTCGTTCAACCAATCACGTCAGTTGACATGAGATTTATCAACGTGTTAGTAAATTTTTGTGTTGATCAGCCTTTCAGAAACCGGGTGTAAGTGGTCTAATGGATAAGTTTAAGTAAATATCTGCACCCAAAAAAATATTAACCCCTTCTTTTTGAAGTCGGTTTAAAAGAACAATCAAACAAACACACTTTGAAACACACATCAACAAACTTTCGCATTTACTCATCTACTATTAGTATTAAGAATGATATCGCATTTAGGCAACACAAGTAATAAACAACTTCATACAGAAAAACTTACTGAATTAAAATCCAAGACTTTCAATACCCAAAGCGTCAGTGCCAGGTTAATGATCATCATAAACATAAGCGACATGACGAGAATGTAAAGGCATTTCTTGCGCCAGCCGTAGATGCCCACTTTGAACTGGCTGTTGTAGCTGTTCCTGACGGCGTCTTTTGTGTCCCGAGCATTGTTCTGCAGGATCGGCTCCGGAGTGATCTTGTCAGCGTACGGGATCCTGGGGAACAGACAATAACAATCAATACTGTTAAAAAATACAATGTTAAACGACTTTTACGTATACAAGGTTACTTGGAAAGAGTGTACTAAGCCGAAAGGGTCCATAGTACAGGTCGCGTCATGTAAAAAGAACGCTGGAAGAAAGTAGAGGTGTGTTTGGGCATGGGTACGACTGACTGGGATATCAGCTATCCCATACATTTTGTCGAGCGTGTCGACCGTTTTCCATGGAACAGCTGATATATTTTTCGCGATTTTAGTGTTGCTCCCATAGTAAAAGTTGTTCATAATGATGGGTATGGTCTCCTTTCGGCTTAGTACACCCTTTCCGCTTAACCCAGTAGAGATGAATGAACGATCGAGTTGACTGTCATAGATTGATGTCGTAATGATGTCTCGATGGTACACTTGTTAGGTGATGTCATCATAAATATAAGATGGCGAATAGTAGCCACGAGATAGATACCTAAATATTAAAAAAATTACGTGTGAAGGGGTTCACACAGCATATCATTGAAAGACTTCAAAAAAAATTAGGTTTAGTACATTAAATTTTTCCAGATGGACCGTTTACAAAATATGATACACCGAAAATATTAGTGTCGCATTCGGTTCAAAATAAAATAACATTTGTTAATGTTTTTACTGAAAGTTTGTTACACATTTTCATTTTATTGTACGGGAATTACTTACACAGGCCGTACTTTGCTACTACTGCTTGCAAAATATAGCCCGCCAAATATACTAACATTGTCAGTATTTTTTACAGGAATAATCTTGTTTGATTATTTTACCATTCAGCCCAAGTAACTGCACAGTGCACACTAACATTGTGATTGTGAAAGTATGTATGTGTGTATCTTTACTTTAGCCAATGAAACTACTCAAATATGAATTAGCTGAGCTAATTTAGACGAAGTTTTATGTGGAAATAGCCAATGACTCGAAAAAATCCCGCTTCTAACGGAATAGCGGATAAAACCGTGTGACGCAACTAAGTAATATAAGTGCCTACTTAATATACGTTATGTAGCTACAGCTGTCTATTATAGTGTTGCATTTCCCAAAATGGTTAATATGACATTGCTCCGTTCACCACAAAGACAGCGAATATTCGACTGAGTTGGCAAAACAGTGTTGAATAAGCTTTTGAGTGAGTTAAATTTGTCGCAACGAGACGTCGCCTACAAACGGCCGCGTTCTGAACACATTTCACTTGCATAAATCACAACTTTATTTCCTATAGCTCGTGAATGCACAATGCGTATTTCTTCTCACGCTTCTTTATTACTTTTTAAATTGTTACGAGCTGACTGCTGTGATTACTGATTTTGGTTGTGTTATTGTTGCACAGGAAAAATAAGGCAGCACGATTATGAAGCAACGCGAAGCCGTGTACAAAATTAGCGTAAGAACGCGAATGAAGGTAGTTTGCAAACGTGAATGAACGTATCAGCGAAAGCGAGCGCACGCAAATTTAGGCGGTACATTTCACCTATGGTAGTAAATTCAAATTTTAAACAGTTTTCTTGTCCTTGTAGCTAGGTTCGGTAATTATTGTAAACGATCATGATGTTAGCGCAAATTGATTATTATACTTTACAAAATCATGGAAAGCCATTTATCTCTAATGCACATTAATACTTAGGTGCATTTGTCAATAAACAATTTTTTGCTGTTTCAAACGGTTTATTGACAAACGTCAGTAATGTGGTGCATTACTGATAAATAACTGTACATGCTAATGTAAATAACAGCCAACGATTAGCGCAAACACTGTGCTTTTTTATTATAATTACCCAGCCTAGCTACTAGGACAAACATACTGTTTGAAATTTGAATTTCCCGTCATAGGTGAAACGTACCACCTTAAGGATTTGCTCGCGGTTACCAGTGTTCGCCAAATGTCACCATATTCGGGGACAATGCCAGTGAAAAAGCGATCGGTTGTGTCTGGACTGAGGTGTGGACACATTAGCAATGGAGAACATGTATGTGATGTCTAGCGATGCAAGTGCCTACGTTTACTGCTTGCGTTCGCTTGAGTTCGTTCTGGTTACGTCATAACATAAATGCATCAATTTCCAATTGCCACCGAATCAAATTGCCCAATCACTTTCCTCTAATGCTAGGTTATTCACAAAAATAATACGACAGCTATGAAACGACAACCGAGTATTGCACAAAGGCAGGAAAGCAGTAGACCAGATTAGTGTATGACCGGAAAAGCTATGCAGCGAGTCAAAAAAGAGCAGTGGGTGGAAATGGTTGATAACGACGATGGTGCTGATAAACCGAGCATGATTAAAAAAACAGTTTTAGTAATAAATTATTATGTTATCGTACGTGTAGTTTTAAGCTAGGTAGTGATGAAATCAGCCAGAGTTGCGGCTGATGGTACAAAAATACTATAATATATCATTTGATTTCAATCCTTTAACTATTGCAATTAAATTGGATAAAAAATAGTACAGCATTTTTATTGCCCAATTATACCTACTTGATTGTTTTAAAATCCAATTTATTATCGTTGCAAGTTTGGCAGGTCACCGGAGGCTGACCCCTGTCTCCGTAGTCCCGTAGGTATTGTCGTTAAAATACCCCTTTTTGTTGGTACTTTGGCACTGTATAAAATGCAGTTTTATAGCCACGGGTTACTTTATCGTTTTGTTAAAACCAGGCTTTATTGTTACGAAATTACTCGATCCTAGTTTGGTTCACGATGTGAGCTCAATTTTGCAATCGTTAACCTTTTACAGTTCATGTTTTAAATCGAAATCATAAAGGTAAAATAAATTTACATGTTTATGATTTCAACAACTTCAGTTTAATTATACTCAGGCTGCTCCAAACGTTTTTAGGCAAATATTGATTGATACATACATTCGCAGACTGACTGACTGATTTGTCACGAAATCTACTCTACTAAGCTCAAATAAAGGAAAAAAAAAAGAAAAAAAGCTCGATAATGCTGTTATTTAGCAGGGGATTTCTAATGCGGTGTAAAGGTCATCTAAGAAAGGATTTTGCGGAAGGGCCGAATTAAGGGGTTGCCCCCCTTAATGAAGGTAGAAAGTTTATATTGAAGTCACGCGTAAAAAGTCGCGGGCAACAGCGAGTTACTAAAGGAATGTTTCTGTATTCGAAATAAATTCGGAAAAACCAAGCATAATTATTTATTTTTAACCGACTTCAAGAGGAGGTTATCAATTCGACTGTATGTTTTTTTTTTTGTGTATATTTGTTACGCGATTACTCCGCCAATTTAGAATTGTTTTTGATGATTCTTTTTTTGGTTGGTAGGTCATAACTCATAGGTGGTCCCATATTTTTTTATCGACATAGATTCAGCGCTTTTTGAAAAATCTACAAAAACATGACAATAAGCAACGAATTCAATGTACATTGTACAGTGCCACCAACTTAGCTGTTAAGGTGGACAAAATTGGAACTACAGTTGTTTCTTGGTGAATCCACCGAGACTCCAAAACTAACTGATTATAAATTGTAAATATATAAATAGGTTATATATATATATAATAATTAATATATTTAATAATTTCGTTGATTGTCCTTTAGTGCTCATTGCTTTGAAGTTATTAAAATATTATTTTCTATTTTTTAGTTTCAGTTTGTAAATGTAGGTATAGTCAAGAAGTCGGTTCTTTTTTTTTCTCTAAAAATTATGTTTATTACCTAATCTTTTGGAGCAATCCACAGAGCTATCGTCATAAATTTAGGTCCAACTCAAGAATAAACTCTCTGAAATACATTTACATACGTCATAACATCCCGAATTTCCTAGAGACTAGTACTCAGGCACATCTCTCTTGAAGACGTGTACAAAATCGCCGTATCCGGTATTCGTAAAACTGGCCACCGTCAGCGGGCCAGGGTCATAAATTTCCGAGGATTCGAGCGCGACAGGGCATTGCACACTGAAAAATTTCACCAGACGTCCTTGCGGGATGTAAAGGACGTGTCGCGTTTGGCTCTAGAATACCACAAAATGTATGTGAGAAATATTTTTGTGTTTATCAAACATCGAGACTTAGCATTATCAGTTGTGCTTGCACACTTTTGCTTAGTGACACAATAATTTTAACCTATGGAAAATATTTTTTAACAACTTCGCTGTTCTCAATTCGATCAGTTTTTGATGTTTGTTTACCGATTATGATGATGATGACTATTTGACAAATGATCCAATTCAATTTTATTCAATTTCATATTCATACTAAAAGACTTATTCTTGAAACTTTTTATTGTCTTAAGTATAGAGAATCAGAAGTAGACGTAGAAGTGGTTTTAGAATCTAAACAGCCCAGTTGAATTTGAAAATATATATAGTAAACCATGTAGAGGTGGCGGCTTCCGAAGTGTTCGTGCACTTTATCTCCCGGTCCAGTCTCCCAACACGTTTGGGGGGTTTACGTGGTATTAGAAACCAATTACACGAATAATACCCTCCGCAGTCCACCGTTTTTTGTATTCTTTCAACGGTTTAATCGATAAACGCTAAGTAAAGGTTGTAAAACGCGAATGCTTTGATTTCTATCCGCTGTTTTAGTGTTAAATACCTTTCTGAATGGTATGAAACTCTCTGCTTCTTTTTAACCGACTTCAAGAGGAGGTTATCAATTCGACTGTGTTTTTTTTTTTTTTTTTCTTCCTTTTTTTTTTCTTATTAAGGGTGTCAAAAATGTATGTTTAGAAAACTGTTCTTAGACGATCTGACGGAGTCGGTATTCCCTGACAAGTATGCAGACACTACAGTGTCTTCTAATCGAGAAAAACTGGTTCCTTTTAGGCAATCGTACTTTATCATAGTCCGCGCCTTTTCTTAGCATCTGGCATATAAAAAAACGCAAGCTTATCATTAGTAAAAAATATTTTATCACAATAATTATTATATTAATTAATAAGTACCGTGCACTCACTGACTGAATCAGCACGAAATTTCAAAATTAGAAAGATGAGCAAGTAAATTCCTTATGTGGTGGAGGCCTTTAGAATTTTGTGGAAGGAGGTCAAAATGAGGGTTAAATTTGTCTAAAAATATACGTGTACGAAGTCTTGGGCAACAGCTAGTTGTAAATAAACTTTTCGTCTCAGTTGCTATACTGAAATCAAATCAACCAACAATAACAAAATAGAAATTGCCACATAAATATCTATTAGAACATTTAGAACTAAATTTAGCTTGGTAATGATGATTGAACGCATTGTTCCGGTTACAATTAGTTAACGTAGCGATACGAGTCCTTTATGTCGTTGCATTTAATACATAATAGAGATAAAAGGCAGAACGGGGGGGGGGGGGGGGGGGTTATAATAAATTCTCAGAACGGAAGCGTAAACGATGTACGCAGAGACGCGAGTCGGCACGTAGTCTGGAGCCACATCATAACACTGTATTTAAGATTGTAAAGCTGCAGAAACGTTATTCAACTTAAGGCCGCGCTCACCGGCCAGAGTTGTGTCTTTCTCACATTTTAAAACATGAACACACTAAATATAAATTTTAAAAAACGATTGAACTATTGATTTATGATGGTTTTAGATTAACATTGCAAACGTTTTAAAGTAATTTTTATGTTGATATGTTTTATTTTGATTAATAAAACAATTTTTCGACTTCAACATTAAAAGTGCTTTATACGTTTGCAATTTTATTCTAAAGATAATATCTAAAATTAAGATAAGAACCCGTATATCTACCCCTATCAGTATTTTTAAATTTTCACTCGGTGATATTTTATCTTCGAAAATGTTGAACATGTGCTGTGTACGCGGCTTTAAGGAATTGTAAGTACAATAGCACAGCTTCAAATAGTAAGGTGTGCTTATCGAAGCATAGTACGCGTGAAGTCACCGAAATTATTTTGGCTCATTTATTTTTCGCAATGTTTTGAACAGCATTGTTTTAAATCTAGGGTGTCTTCTAAACATGTATAAATTTTTTGGGCAAGTGTGTACCTATTACTTTAGACTTATCTGTGCTGTGATAAGGCAAAGTCAAACATGAGCCCATTCCTCATTAATAAAACGTTTTTGCTGATAGTCTGTCTCCACTAATGTAGCTGTAAACTTTGCCTCGGTCTACATTTATTATTCTGTGGTGGCGTAGCACTGTGGCCACGTAGCGGCGTAGCACCGTAGCCCGTAGACTCGTAGCTCGTAGCGCCGCAAATGAGCCGTATTAATCATTTCCATCATGCCCGCTTGACTTCTGAGCTTCCTCTGTTCCCAGATTCTCTTTAACAAGGCGGTTGCTCTTTTTTATACACATAATATAAATGATTATGATTTTGCGGTCTATACAAACAAGTATGGAAAATGATTTACGAGACCACGGTGAAGAAAATAAACTAAAAGTTCTTGCCAGATATTAGTGGGTTACAGTGGAATAAACAAATTATAGCCACCCAGCTTAAACAATAGGTAGAGCAAGCATGACCTTAACATATTTCACAATTATCTAGTTAGTATTAAAGCCTAGAAATTAAGATTAATTATGCAAACTGATTTATTACCATACTAAGCATGGCATAATTTAACTAAACAATGCACTATAACATAAATTTAGTAACCACAATCATTAACTCTGTAGTATTTTGGTAACTACGCCGTCCCGGAACGTTCTCATAATATTCTGGCGCTAGCGTCCATGAATCTCCTCGACGTATTATAGTGTTGTAATGTTCACATTACATCACAAATGTACTGTTATTTGCACATGCATCGTTAATCAAATTGCCGCTTTCTTATTGGGTCATATAGTCACAAAAAAAAACTGTTTGCTTAGCATCTCACAGATACTGTTTTTTAAACTATCACGGGTTTTCACTACAATTATATGATTAATAGCGGGATATTTACCGTGATTAGGTTGTGGATGGAGCTCCCGATATTTCAGCGCAGTTACATCCACCATGTTCACAGACAGACTGAACAATGAGGCAAAAAATAGTTGGCAAAAAACTTCAAAGTTAGGTGCAATTAAAGCGGTTAACGCTCTTTATTACTCTTTTGCAACGGTTATCACTGGTACTCTAACTCGAACCTAAGTTCCGACAAAACACAGTCATCGTATCACTGTGTATATTTTTAAAACATTTCCACATTTCCATCCACAATTTTACCACGGTAAATATCCCGTTAATAACATATAACTGTACTGTTTAAATGTATTCCCACAGATGTATAAGTGCATACGTATGTACCTATGACATTTGTATGTACATCAAATTAGTGTGCTGAATAGTCGTGTTTCAATAGATGTGTCAATACATATGTATAAAGCCTTTAAAGTCTCTTTAATATGCATCCACATACATACAATCGTAGCGTTTATTAACTGGTCAAACCCATACTGAATACTATTTTCAGTAATTTTCGGCAAGCATTCCGGCATAGAAACGAAATATGTAAAAACCCGTGGGCTTAAAACAAAAGCAAGTAGTATTTTAGTTAAAAACGTGATAGTTTAAATTTTAGATAAACACGTGAAAAAACAACATGAACGTACATGAACTTTTGACTTACTTTTTTACCCGACAACAGCGAAACCAAAAGGTTATAATAACTACAACGCGTATTTACTCGTATAAACTTATGTATCTATGTATGTACTTCCTACAGCCTCAATGCTTAAACCGATTTGAATAAATGAGGTGTGGATAGATTTAGATTAGTTCATGGACATTTATGATGCCAAACACGCAACTAACGCCATAAATTATAACTGTTCGACACAATGATTTTGTCAAAACAAAAACAACTCGTTTAATGAACAAAGGTAAGATACAATACCGTAATCAGGTAATCAGGTAATATATATATCTGAAATAATTATTTTAATTAAATTTATTTGACCGTGTCCACACCAAGTTTCTGTTTTATTATAATGACAAAATGGTGTACCAAAAGGCATCGCAATGTCGAGTTTCATATGAACGATAGGTGTGATAGTTAGCAGTGTGCTAATTGAGCGTTTCACCAGACGTCAGCATGCGACGCGGTGCGGCCCGCGGGCGGCTCGGCTGCAGCCCAGCTGCGGGTCAGCTGCGGCCCGGCAGCACGCGGGAATGCGCGGGCCGCACATTCGTTAGCAATATTCCGCTAACGAACCAAACTAATGGCTATTAAGTTGAATAACGTAGCACTTTGCGCTGCGAGCTGCGCGTCCGGATGATGGTGCGAGACGAGCATTAATGCGGCTTTACACATTACCTATAAAAATATTATTAAAACAACAAACCTATGAACGAGGTAAAACCTGCTAGATCAAAGAGTGTATTGATTTCTACTTCATTAAAACAGCTTCACTAAAAATATCGGATTGCATTAAAATGTACATTCGGTGACAAGCAAGATTACGCATACCCTCACCCAAAAGAATAAAATTTTACCCATAGCTTCATTCATTGTTCTCTCTTTATATTACATAGTATTTAAATAAAAGAGTGGCGTTTTCAATCGATATTTTAGCTATAATGCATAAGGACAATACATTTATCAACCATGAGAACTGAAAAATAAATAATATCTAGATTATAGTTATACTTACTTATACTTTACTACAAAATTAAAAAGAAACTAGAAAGCTTCCGAGTCCATATATTTTTCAAATCTGAACTCATTATATGCAAATTTGATCGTCCGGTAGTCCGGTCTATTATTTAAGGCGTAAGTTGCTTGCCATATCTAAAACCACATCTACATGATATTGTTGTAATATATGGGAAATAAAATGAAAAAGAAAAGTGAGTCGGAAGTTTATCTCAGTAGACGAGCTTTTATAGAGAGAGGTTTCAAATAAGAAAATCCGTCGCACTCCGGGTGTCGCCCAAAGTAAGCTGTATAAGCCCAGACGATGGGAGAGCTATAAATTAAGTTTTCAATTTGCCAATGACGTATCGCTAAGGCTGTTGGAGAGCGAGCAAGCTCAGTGACTAATATTTTGAATTTACAGGAACTTTGCTATTACAAAACACTCGACAAAGTTACGCTTCGCTTTAAAAGCTATTTATACATTATTTTCAGGGTCTATTTTTTAATAATATGCTAACAAAATATGATTGCATAGCCTATAACTATTTGCGTAACCTCCAAAATTCCTTTGCTCGCGCGTTTAAGTCACCAAAACAAAGTACCTATTATAAGTTTGAAGCATAGTTGTCTGTAGCATTGTAGCTATCAAACGGGTGCACCGATTTTAATGCTGTTTCTTTAGTTTATAAGCAGGTTTCATTGCTGTAGTTCTTGGTTTAATCTTTAATAGATTATTTATAAAGGTTTAAAACTATAAGTATTTTTTATTATCATACAACGGACAGAGCAGACAGCTTGATATATACGGCTACAGTAATATGGATACGAGTCTTTAGTAAACCTATTTATATTAAAAAAACATGCAATGGATGGGTTTATGTGTCAGAGTTTTTAAATTGTTTCATACCTTAAATATAAATGTAGATCAACGTTTCCAAAGAGAAACTACTAAACTACATTACCTACCTACCTACATTTTCATAGGTACAAAAGATGTTTAGGCTAGAGGGTCGAACGGTTAGCGGTTGCATGCAGCAAAATGCAGCGTGGAGCTCCATTATGTGGTTCATAAATCAAGTGCATTGAAATCTCCTTCCTCCTTCGTGTCGGTGAGCCATCGCCGAGCGACGGATATTTGAACCAATGCACCTCCGAACCTGACCTGCATACATGTATTTGTACCAACAACGCGCCAAAATCCGCAGAGACGAAACTCAAATGTTGATTTGTAGCAACGCGAGCGAAAGGGTGATTTGTTTTCTCTTGTTTCAAAGGGAAAAAGATGACGCATAGCGTTGCACTGGCCTTAACTACGATTTTCCTATGGGGTTAATTTTTTTCGGGATTTAAGTATTGTTACGCATGGTGGTTTTCAAAACACGACACTGACTTGAACGTAATTTTGGAAGTTTTTCTTCTTGATTAGTTGCGAGGAAAACGCGCAATACACGTTCCTTTTAATGTGCGACGCTGCTGAAAAATACTGTTGGTAATCGCGGCATTGCAATGAAATACGGCCTTACTTATAAACGTTGCTTAAGTAAGCAAAGCTTAAAATTGCTTTTAAATTGCAATTTCCGTCAACGAGAAGTTGACATTAATTTTAAGCATTGCTTAACTTTTAAGTAACGTTTATAAGTAAGGCCCATACAAACTAACCATCATAAACACTTTCCCATTTATAATATTAATATGATATGGAATGTATACGAAGCTAAGTGAAATAATAATTGTAAGTAATGTTGAAATAGGCAGTAAAGTGTAAGCAAGTAACGTCACAATCGTGTTCACAGTTCACACAATGGGCAGCACCCGGCGGCGTTTGCAGAGACATCCATTCAATCCTGCTACTCAATGGCTTTTGCATGTTGCATTATGTTCGAACTCCACCCACTTGCACTACTCTCGAACGAAATTGTAATGCGAGCGTTGTCTTCGCAATATGGAATCTACGCAAAACTCAGTGGCACTCATCTTTTACGAGTTTTGTCCCATAGCTAGCGAACTTTGGAAGTGTGAGAATTCAACTTCACGTGTTTTATACAGGCGTACTTGAATTTTCATAGAACATTTCCATAAGGGTAGAACTATCTTCGAATATTCCAAGTAGAAGCATAGGTAAGGTTGAAGACTATTACATTTCTTGCTGTAGAGTTTTGGTTTACTATGGTTCTAGATTTATGTCTATAAAGACATCCTGCTTTCGTGGTTGGTTGATATGATTTGGATAGACGTTGTAGTTTTTAGTGGATGTTCATTCAGAAAATATGTAACTGACACGAAATATGACTAACTAAATGATAATAAAAACCGGCCAAGTGTGAGTTGAGCTCGTGCACTGAGGGTTCCATACCACAACAAAATTCAATAATCACATGATCAAAAAAGAAACACGCAAATTTGTTTACAGATTCGCGTAATCGCTCTACAATGTAGGTAAATACACAAAAAATATTTTTAAAAAATACAGGCCGAATTGAGTACCTTCCTCCTTTTTCGAATTCGGTTAAAAATACGTTTGTTGTATGGGGATCGTGGAGACCCCCTTTTGTTTTTATTCGATAATTATTTTATTATTTCTTAGTTAATCCGCCGTAACATTACATATTCTGTGAAACTGGCTATCTATGACGGTTAGAAAGATACAGCCGTTTTAAGGTAGGACGGATGGACAGACGGACAGACGGACAGACGGACAGACGGACAGACGGACAGACGGACAGACGGACAGACGGACAGACGGACAGACGGACAGACGGACAGACGGACAGACGGACAGACGGACAGACGGACAGACGGACAGACGGACAGACGGACAGACGGACAGACGGACAGACGGACAGACGGACAGACGGACAGACAGACAGACAGACAGACAGACCAGACAGACAGACAGACAAACAGACAGACAGATCGTAAGCTTAGGTTAATAGGGTCCCGTTTTTACTCCTTGGGTACGGAACCATAAAAAACCGACTTAAAGATGGAAGTCTTCGAATGAAGTGAGCCCAAACATGAAATAGCTACAGTGCACCGTCGAGGAGTTCCCGTCGACTGCCTGTCATTTACATCATCAGATCTAAATTATTTACATAGGAACTGCACCTATGTGTCAGCAGGTTTTATGAAGTTTGTGAAATTTATTAATTTGCATACGTGTTTATCAGAAAAAGCTTCTTGCGACACGGACACACAGACGAAATACAAAATAAGGGTAGCCTGTAAGGGTTCCGTTTTTTCTTTTTAACATACGAAATCATGAACAGGCGATTTGAGAACCTCTTCCTTTTTTGGAATATATTTTAACCTAACTATAGTGTTAACCTACATATTACTAAATGCATCAACAGCCCAGTATATTTTCAAGCCTACCAAAGGCCGTGTTCATATTAAAACGTCATATTTGAAACATGGCGAAGCGTTTTGGGTGCAGTGAATACGCGCAGGATGTCATGTATGAGGTAATACCTTCTCTGAGAGACATGTCGGCCGGCTCAGCGAAACGTCAAAGGGAAATTGAAAATTAATTTATGCCCCCAAATTATACTCTGGCTTTCCTAGATTGTAAATCAGTCTTGTGATTGTGATCCTGCTCACTTGGAACGTGTTACATGTGACTGTATAAGTCTAGGTTCAAATTGGTACATCTTTCCTTTTATTGAGAAATGAATATAATATAGTACAAAGGCTCCTGGTTAGTCGAACACTTTTCTTGAATGATCGTATCGTGGAATTGTCACGCCCGTTGCTGACCATACGGAGTATAACTAGCAAGCACCTACTACGCATCATCTGCAACAAGCTACACACTTATTGCTTAGTGCAAGTGGCAGTGTAAGTGCTTAGTACCAGTCGCGCTGGTCCTTGCGCAAGTGAAGCTTCGTTTTCCCGCGCTACTCGTGGGACGCTCATTGCGCATCGTTCGTCTCGTTCGAATACTCGCACGCGATTTATGCGCGTCTCTGCGCGAGTGGGATCAATCAATCTAGGTGTCATCAAGCCACGAGTAAATCGGTTTCTTCTAGACAAGCATGCTCCATCGTAGACCGTATCATTGGTTACCAACAGGCGTGGCGGCTGTTAAACGCAAGCCATTGAAAAAAAGTACATTCGATCAGCAGCCAAAGTCAGAACTTAAAGTAGTGCACCAAATCAACGCGCTATAGAAGTAAATTAAAAATATAAAAAAAATGCGCCCGCCGACGTGTGTCTGGTAACCGCCGCAGCTGAATCGCTGAACGCACTCGCGGGAGGGATCCGGAAAGAGTCATAAATACTCCCGACGCCGCTCACTTATAAATTAGGATCATAAAGCAGTTGCCGAAGTTTGTTGGCACACGACGACCGTAAAACAACGCTTACGCCGCGCCCGGGCCCGGCTCGGAGGGGCGCGTGTCTCTTGCAACACAGATCTTTCAATTTCCCCGGATTATGGAAATTGTGTAAAATGATGCATTGCTTTGGTTTTGCGCCATTCAAATGTTTCAGTACAAAGAGCTCAAAAAAGAGGTTCTGAATAAGACTGTTTTTGTGTTACGTGATATCTTCGCCGATAATGATCCGATTTTGATGGTCGTTTTTGATATGAAACTTTTATTGACGCTCCTTGGCAGTAAAACCAACTCGTATGCCGTGATGGACATGACGTCATATGCTCTCTTAAATGCCGTCATGTTTCACATCTGCCGAGTTTCCCGTGACGACCAACTTTTTTTATCCAATTTGAACCCATATAATTTTAAAGAAAATAATTATTCACCTCTAATCGTGGAAAAAAAATAATGAATAGTGAATGGAGATAAATCCCGTTTTTGAATTTCATTGAAATCCCGTAAAGACCTTATTTGTATTTTTTTTTATTATTTCTTTTATTTTTACGTACGTCAAGGTTATCTTGTTTTGCGTTAGTATCAGTAGTGTTATTAAGTTTGAAGCATATGATTGCTTTTGTACGCAACAATACTAAAGGATACTTATCTAGTTTTGCGTTAGTGCAATAGGTTTTGCAATAGTTTTTCGTAAATTACTTTTTATTAAATGTGATGCAACGCGAGCGACACGTGTGCACTGTGCAGTGCAAGCGGGTTGTGTTTTTTTTTTTTTACAATCTGTACCAATTTTCATATTAATTACATTATATTACCGTCGGCATAGTACTGGCTGAAAATAAATTGACACGTTTACGTAACATGTTTGGACTGGAAATATGTAGATTACCTATTTGTGCCTATAATATTTCAATAAATAGCTTTTATAATGAAATAATATCGTAAGTTAATCTATATTGTCCCAAATATTACACTTTATCAATACTCTATCAATCACAAACATCACACTAATCTATATAATAGCGAAATACCACTGACCAACTGACTGACTGATCACAAATCTCGAAAACTATTTAACCAACGAAGGAGAAATTTGGCAAGGAGATCACGGGGTCAAGAGGTCCGTTAAAAAAGGAATTTGCGGTAAAAGCGAATTATTGATATGAAAAATCTACGCATACGAAGTCGCGGGCACCAGCTAGTAATATTATAAAATGTGAAAATGTGTGTGTGTGTGTGTGTGTGAGTGTGTGTTTAGGTTTTTGTCCCACTCGCTCCGTATCGGCTAAACAGATTTAACTAAGATTTGGTATAGTAGTAGCTTATACCCTTGATTAAACATAGACCACAAAAACAAAGAAATATTTGACAGCATAGTTAGTAACAGTAATAATAGTATGCAAGGTTCTTAAAAACTAGTGTAACAAATATTCCAAATTATTCCAAAACTACAGCCGCAGCTGTTAAACCCAACTCGTCATCAGAAGATTGTGAAATCGCTTGGAAATAATACGCGAACGCGCCGCAGACGTTTTACTTACAACACTTGAAGTTAGTTCCAAAGTTGTCGAGTTCACCCACTCATACACTCAGTTACGACAACTTGCTCACTTCGAGCTTTGCGCTGCGTTTGGTTTGGATGGAGAGGCTTAAGCAAATATCTGTGCATTCTACTTTGTTTTAAATAATTGCAGTTTGTTATTATTAAAAAAAAGGTCTTCAACACAATTGTATTTTATTACGAATCTCTGAGATACAAGTATATTATCCATATTTGTGAATTTATAGGTATACATTTCATGAAAATTTTGCCATGGATTACGAAGTTTTTTTAATTTCCGCTTGGTTGATAATATACTTATATTTTTTCACTGGATCATAATATACATGCGTCATGTCAACTCAAGATAATTGGAGTAGGCAAATAATAATAATAATTGATAATTGGATACATGGTATTGGATAATTGAAATGTCTATTTTTTTGTAATAATTATTTGCTCTCCGAATTTAAAAGAATAAAAGTAAAACTCCAAATCCAAAAACGTCGATACTCTCAGACCGCATTCCAAATAAACAAGACACAACTTATACTAGCTTATGTTTAGCAGATTTTCCGAAAAATTATTGTCACAATTCCGCGTTTATCACTTGTCTACTGTCAAACTTAATAGAAATAAATTATCATCATCATCATCAGCCGGAAAACGTCCACTGCTGAACATAGGCCTCCCCCTTTAACCTCCACACTGAACGACAGCCTGCCTTTTGCATCCACTGGATGCCCGCGACTCTCACAATGTCGTCGGTCCATCTAGTGGGAGGCCTCCCTACGCTGCGTCTTCCGGTTCGTGGTCTCGTGTTCGTGGTCAGAAATAAATCACTTGATTATAACTGAAATTAAACACTCTTAACGGCTAAACGCAAACACTGCAAAGTGTTCGAAATTTCATGTAAAATACACGCGATAAAGAATTTAATTTCAATGTGTAATAATCACACAAACCTAAGAAACCACTTTTTTCTCTTTTAGATAATCTAGTTTGTTTTATTTTTATTCGTTAAATATCTACGTCAATGAGTTTGGAAAAGAAAAGAGTATTTATCAGAATTTAGTCAGTAACACGGGAAATAGAAATTGTCCCATGTTACTACTGCAGTATTAAGAAATAACACGGGCAAAAAAACCGTAAAAGCCGCCTACTGCATGGTAGTTAAGTAAGTCAATGTTAAGGTTAAAACAATGTTGTTGTTATTTTTATAAGACTGGTGTTGTGCTTTGTCAATTTTAGAATATTTGCGCCCCGTACCTACTTGGCTGTAGTGTATGAGTAAATAATTCAGTCTATACGGAGATCCGTGCTTGAACGGAATACCAACATGTGATCTGTGATTGCGCGAAATAAATCTATTCCACTCGGCGCAGACTCTTGTTATGTGTATTTACTTGTGAATTGTGTATTCTTTGATATATTTTATTTTTATGAATATTTGACAAAACTTTGCTGAAGAGGACATGTACTTATAGCTGTGCATGAATAGCAAAAAGACCGATACCACATTTTCACATTGTTTTTGTTGTTATTAACAACTAAATCACTAACATTTGATTGTTCGTTCTAACTCATAAAGCGGTCCGTCTCACTGTCTCTATTAATTTATAATTGTATTTCATTTCAAATACTTTTTCTTATTTTATTAATTACTATTGACTTGTACCCTTAGAATAACAACTCAGAGAAGGTAGGTTTCCAAACAACGCCTTCTCCAAACGATTGGTATTTTAAACGATTTAAGCAAGAAAATTTATGGATTACCTGTGGAATGTCACACCATAACTCTTATGCTGCTTTTCTGATTTGTTGTGGTACGATTTCACCGCGCAAATTGTCATAGAAAAATGTTGTTTTTTTTTGGAGCCATATATGACACCATTTGAATGGCTTAAATTATACGAATGTACTTGGTTTCTTTGTGTAGTTATTCTAAGCTTGTACCTAATTCTAATTTGGTTTTATTTTTTTATCTGTTTCAACTTGGTTTCAACGTAATTTGTGTCAAAATGTATACATGGACCTAGTCTGAAATAAAGTATTATTATCCTTATTTTAACGGACCTCCAAATTAATGGTAACAGTTTTAACTTCACAAGACCTTAAAAACCGAAGTCTTTGAAAGTATGTGAATGTGTTTTTTCCTTATATAACAAAAATTTAAAGGTAGCTAATAAAAATTGACTAAGTGTTAAAACTAACCACCAAACTAACTAGCAATTTGTTTTACGTACAAGAACTATATGAAAATTGCACACCTCATTCCATTATTATAACAATAATTCCACGTATGGAAGTTTCCGGAAGGAATAAAGGCGACAATATGCGAGAATGCCCGCCGCCGCGCAAACAATCCAGCCCGTGTGAACGCGTGACAAGCTTTACAAATACTTGCACACGCCACCTTTGAACTGAAATCATTTTTATTCGCTCAATGTAAGTAACTCATTCCTGATTCTTTTGCTACGTTGTATTGTATTTTTAAAGTTTTCGAACTGTTTTTTTTTAAATATTGTAACTAGGAATTAGTCGTTATTAGACGTTACGTTTCGTTTTAAATTTTCTTGGCTTTAGGATGTGATCCTACTAATTGTGAGGATAAACTAAGAAATTATATTATATTTCAGTTGGTCAGCCTTTGCTAGGTATAGACTAGAATGTAAATTATATTTTTATATTTTTGCGATTTAAACTCTTCGAAAATAGATTAAGAAAAAGACTATAGATTTAATTTGGAGGTGTCGTTTAATCCCGTAACCGTAATTAGCAAGTGTACTGTACAAACCGCGGTATAAGGATATAAACAGGCAGTTCCTCATTCCAGGCTAGGGGAGGGCATTTACCCTCTGCTATCACACCGTCACATACCACCAGGTGAGCTTGTCAACCATAAAAAAGAACACAACACCCGCACTCGCCGTACTCACCGGTATTCAGTCAGCACGTGATCATGGTCATTGCAACATAGTCGAAAGGTTGAACAGGAAGTATTTTAAATGTTATAGAAATATAGACATTTCAAAAATACTTCCAACACATCCATTTTAAATATATAAAAAATATTTCCCATATTTATCGAGGTATTTTACCAGAACTATATTAATCCGTAAAAAGCCCTGATATGCAATTAAAGCATAGATGTACAAGTCGGCAAATATAGTGGAGTAATATAATGCTCGAAGCAACACGATGGAATGGTTTTATACATAAGGACTCAGAATACAGAGCATAAGGATATCTGTTGTCAGTTACTGTCGAAGATCAGGCTCGCGTGCCTTGGCATCAGGAGAACTATTTGTGTAAATTAAAATTTAAAACTGTATTTATCATGATTAAAAGAAAAATAATGGCAAAGAGTAATTCACCATCTTTGTGTGGTTTCAGAGTAATCAAATAACTGCGCCTGAAATGATTTCATGATTCCAAATATTTTAATTGACAAACAGAAATGCCCGAAAATTGTGCTTGCATTTGCGGGATGTTAATTCAGTGAATAAGCAACACGTCAGAAACTACATTGGAATTCACTTTAAAAGCAGTTCAAATAATAGGTAGGTAAGTACTATAATCATTTATGAATTCTGTGACTCTTTTATTTCGTTGGCTATCAAGTTTCGTCATTAACTATGGACTACCTTTATGCGTATGTTTATGATTGTTATTCTGACGTCATAAATATATATAAAAATACACATCTTTTTAAAAACCTATTTGTGTTATGTTACATAGGTACATTAGAGATGTGGACTTTACGCAAAATGTATAAAATTCACTGGGCTTGTTTCACTTCAAACGCCTAGATACTGGAAAATGCTAAACGCGAAATAGTGCTAAAGTCTACTCTCTACATTCATGGGATGAAAGGTCAAATTTTTCGGACACTATGCAATGAGAATTCCTCCATGAATCTATCCATGTTTTTTCTTAATCAATAAAAGTGATACATATTCGGCGTTAACTTGTTCCCATCATTATCATTTGAAGAAAGTTTGTTCATAATTCCTTGAATCATGCCTGAAGCCACCTTCGCGTGACTCTATATAATTATCACGAAAATGATCACATTTACTCGGAGGCTATACATTCAGATTTCATAAAGCAAATTGTTGGTTTTAACTAAAAGTTGCTTTCAATTGTATTAGTCGAAAATTGATCGCTAATGTTGTTCGAAGTTTTCGATCGTTAACCTCATTTTCGGGGGAAATCACTACATGGTCAAAACCAAAACATATGAACTATATCACTATAAAATAGCTTATAGTTTGTAGACAGAATTGTTTATTCGTCGAAACATAAAATTTACATGTACATAAGTTTTTTTGCGTCGGAGGTGCGTCAGCTCGTAAATCTCGCGACAAGGGGATTTCTGTTTGTGAAGTAACTTTTTTATTTCCACTTTATCTGTGTAACGCAAAGGACTGTGAGTACTCAGGCGCAAGTCTTGAACACGCTCAACTTCAATAAATCAATTTGTACACTTGCTCGTAGGTACTTATAATGGTACGGAGCGCTGTTCGGGACGCGTTCGCGACTCACTCTGAATATGTTAAAATTACTTCACCATGTGCTCGTAATAAAGTATTAAACAAATTCATTCACGGCACGCCACGTGCATGTACAATTTAGCTTTTTTTAGTTTTATATTGTATCTGTTTCTGTAGCACAAGTAGCGACTATTTGTGTTTCTGGCCAATACAGATGACACAGTCAGTTTTGGGATGGATGACCGCGAGTGACATTTATAATTAAGTGGGACCATGGATCGGAATAGACGTTAAATTGTAGGTCCCGGTTTTTGTTCTAAAACAACAACTGTTAAACCTTCTGGCGGCCTAAAAACTAACATCAATACTGGCGACTTACTACCGGTCTATGCGAACTTAATTAGTTTTTTTATGTATTGAAAATACCATTGTGATAAAATAAACTACACTCGCTAGAATACAGTCGTTAGCACCGTATTTGCTGACATAGAAAACCTATTTACATTAGTTGAATTTTGAGGGTACACTCGTCGCAGTTCACCTCATACATACGAAGTGTTGGATTTACTAGAGTGCACGTTGTTCGACAAACCGATAAATTATTAAACACATACAATGTTCACACTCACGTTGCGCTTTCAAGCTTATTTGCGTAAGCATGTTTATCTACATTTTGATATCGATCGATAGAATTCGTGTCCAAAATCTTTTTACGATGCTAACTTTAAAATACCTCATTATGTCGCGCTCTGTCATAAATGCATATAAAGCTAATGAAACGGCCAATAGGTAACCAAAATAATCTGCTGGAACGTAAAGGCTTTTTATCCCGCCATCCCATCCCGTCGTGTCCATTTTGCATCACAAAGTTAGATGTGTTTGTCGTTCTATTTTAAACGCGATAACGCTAACTTTCCAGTCCTCGAAATGTGAATACCTTGTTGCGAAAATGTGACTAACGGAAACTGCACAAGTAACTCCACTGTCCTTCCCGGAACGTATTCAGTGGGGTGGCTTGAGACTAGAGACGCCGGGAGTTGCAGTTCGGTCGGATTGCCGGAACTAATAACTTTAGACTCAAGTTCCATCATCAAAGGGTAGCAAACATTAAAAATTCGAGGACAATTTTATTGGCCGAAGTCAGTTTAAATATTTGGTTATTGGATACAACGCCAATCTTTATGAACTCGCTCAAATGCCGGATAGGCCGACTAGAGATTGAAAGTTACCGTCTTTTTAACTCCCTATGAAATCGTACCCCACAATCCTATATTGTTTTGTATCTGCTTTGAATAAAAAACTGTTTTCCATATCTGCCTACATAAAATGTAAACAAGTAGGTAAGTAGGGTTTTTGGGTTAGTATCTCAATAGGTGGAGGTAGCCTAAATTAACTCGATTTTCTGTTTGACTGATGAATTTGAATATTAGATATGGATCTAGTCTTTGTGTATGTTCCATAGCATCCCCAACTCAAGAAATCCTCTGAGGAGCTATGAGTGTAAAGTGTTCTTCTATACTATACTATACTAATATTATAAAGAGGAAAGATTTGTATGTAAGTATGTTTGTAACGAATTGGCTCAAAAAGTGCTGGTCTGATTATAAAAATTCTTTCACTGTTGGGAAGCTACACTATCCCCGGGTGACATAGGTTATAATATAAACCCGTGCGAAGCTGGGTCGGACCGCTAGTTATTTACAACTAGTAACGCCCCGCGGTTATATCCGCTGTACTGGAACCAATATTTTTCGGGGGAAAAGTAACCCTGTGTGTCATTCCAAGGTATGTTTATGAGCTAGCCATACCAACCAAATTTCATTCAAATCCGTTTAGGTATACAGTTGAACGCGTTTAAACATACACACTTACTCACAAACACATTTAAACATTTATAATATTAGTGTGATTTTATATTAAATATTTCACATCGCTTTGTTAATTTGTATATAATTATATTTATTTCAACTGTCTATGGGCAGTCTAACTGTTTTTATAGTGTTAGCTTGTATTTAGTTTAGTAAAAATATATATTTGTGTTGATTGAATCAGGCGTTACTTTGCTTTTCATTTTCATTTACATTTCAATTAAATAAAGTTTATAGTAATTTCAAGATTAACAAATAATTTTTTTAATTAATATCATTAGTACAAATTGTTAAAACTAATTTTTTGTTACAGATTCAATTACAATTTGTTTCAGGTTAGGTTAATTTTACTTATTTATGTAATTAATATTTATGTCAGGTTAGGTTTAAATTAGCATCACAAATATCTATAGAGTAAAATAGTTTGTCCCAAATCTTTATTGTACTCAAAACGACGTAGAAGCGGAATTACACTAGAAATTCATATACACATTATATATTTGTGTGTTTATATATATATTTATGAGGTCAACTGCCTTTAATTAGTATATATATTTGTAAGGGACAAGGGACTTACGATAATACATAAATATAATAGAAGAGTAGGCTAGCAAGAATGCTCTAAATCAAATCATACTTACTCAAATTAAAATCTCAAGTTCAGACGTGCGTTAACACGGCGGCGCTATTTAAATGAAATTTTAAGATGCGGAGTCTCATAATAACGAATGGAGCAAGTGAAGTAACAACAGAGACGTCATAAAGGAGTCAGTAGTGAATTTAAATGTTCCACAGAAGTTACTCGGTCGCTTTCTCGCAGTAGCGGTTAGGAAGTTTATACACTTAATTTATATGAAAATTTCTTCAAGTACGACTGGCCAGTTCCAGTCATTTTGAGATTTCAAATGATGCTATTTTTGAATTTTAATGTAATGTTTCTTGGAATAGGTTTCATAGTGTCTGAATTAACTAAATACCTAAGTGTATATATACGAGGAAAACTGGCGTAACTGCAATCTATATAACTTACATTACTTCTTATAAAATTATAAGAAGTGGAAGCGCTTTGATTTCACATTCTTGTGCGAACCGCTAGACTGTGGTATGCACTGCCTGAGTGGGTATTCCCCGATGGTTATAATCTGATCTGGGTGTGTGTCTTCAAGTCACAAGTGAATTAATTTCTTCTAGGCTAGAGTTTTACATCGTAGACCACATACATCATCACTCAATATTCTCCACGATCAGATTTGATTACTACAAAACTTTGTTTCTTCCAAAAACGTGAAAAGTATTTCAATAACGACTAGGGTTTGAGCATAATTTTTATTACATTTTATCATTCTGATATTATTATGAGTAAATTGTGAGAAATGTTGCAGCATTAAAAAACACTGGTAAATTATGAAAAATTACTGTCAACAAGAACAGCAGTTTATTACAAAAGAAGCTCAACTTTTTAATAACTGGCATAAAATCTTGTGTAAAAGTAAAATAATAAAGTCATCTACGTTCATACTTTGTAGATATTTTTACCTGTTTTTTCATAGGAAGCGTATTTAAGTAGTCGGAGCATAATAATTATCATTATATAAATGGCTTCATAGGCTTCACACTTTAAACTTAACTCCAAGTCTTCAAAAGCGTAACAAATTGCGAATATTTTTAGAATTTGTGTCTAGATGTTTCACAAGTATAATTTAGTATTTATTTTCTCTATAATCATCGGCAATCTGTATAATTTGGTATTTTATAGATTGCCAAAACAATCAGGCAATGTATAAAAAAAAAAAACATACTTTACCTAGGTATTCTATACAATGCCGATTGTACAGCCGACAATGTGTTTATAGAAGTGGCTGCCGGTGACAATGGCGAGTTGGATGACAGTAGGTTTAGATTTTTGAGACAACCCGGAACCCGGCCTTTGCGCTGACAGATCCAAGTCTGATGATCTCGGTCGAGTCTGGTTTCGGTATTTTTTTAAGTCTACCTGTTTTATTGTGGTGTAATGGACATTATTTAAACATAATATATTATATATATATATATATATATATATATTTTTTTTTTTTGTATTTGTATTTGTAATTACAAAATTTGCCTGATCTCCGAAGGTTTCAATTTCAAGGTATTGCATATTTTATGTGGAAATTACGTATATATTTTTTAATGCCATTGGTGGAAAACAAGGTAACGGGTGCCTGATGGTAAGCGATCATCGAAAAAAGTTTTTTATAAATATGTAATGAAAAAAAAACAGACAAGTACGAGTAAGACTCGTGCTCTGAGGGTTCCGTCCAACGGAACCCTCAGAGCACGGGGTTCCGTCCAAAGGAACCCTCAGAGCACGAGCCCACAAAAAAAAAACTAATTGAGGTAGAAATATTGAAAGACAAACTTAACTTTGTATTTGACTATAAGGTTCTTTCATACATTCCAACTACAAAATGAAAGTTTGTAATAGCAAAATAATTATTTTTAAATGATATAACTTCAAATTTGTAACTTTCGGATTTATTCCTTTATGAGACCTTGCCTTTTGCCAAATTTCATGATTCTAGGTCAACGGGAAGTACCCTATAGGTTTTGATTCCCCTGTGAAATCGCAAAATATGCGACAAAACGTTCATATCTTTTGATTGCGTTGACTTACAACTTTTATTATTTTTACAGCTGAAAGAAACCGCAGGCCAAAGTATTTAGTATAAATTTTAACTTGATACCTTTACGGGTTCTTGAGAAAAAGGGTCTTGATAGACGGACAGACGGACAGACAGACGGACAGACAGACGGACAGACAGATGGACAACGAAGTGATCCTATAAGGGTTCCGTATTTTCCTTTTGAGGTACGGAACCCTAAAAAGATATACATATTTTATACATTGGCTAGAGCTACTATTGTATCAAATATAATCTATCTATACTAATATTATAAAGAGGAAAGATTTGATTGTTTGCTTGTTTGTTTGTTTGTTTGCGTTGAATAGGCTCCGACACTACTGAACCGATTTGAAAAATTCTTTCACTGTTGGGAAGCTACACTATCCCCGGGTAACATAGGCTATATTTTTTTTTTAAATAGGGATCCTTACTAAAACTCCAATAATGTAACCCAAGGTGTAAAAAAATAAGATTTTCAATTTTGACTTTGCGTGTTTGACATTTCTAAGACAGGACAACGTCTGTCAGGTCTGCTAGTGATATTATAAAGAGGAAAGATTTGATTGTTTGTTTGTTTGTTTGTTTGCATTGAATAGGCTCCGAAACTACTAAACAGATTTGAAAAATTCTTTCACTGTTGGGAACCTAAACTATCCCCGGGTAACATAGGCTATATTATATTTTCAAAAAAAATAGGGATCCTTACTAAAACTCCATTAATGTAACCCAAGGTGTATTTTCAATTTTGACTTTGCGTGTTTGACATTTCTAAGACAGAACAACGTCTGTCAGGTCTGCTAGTATCAAATAAATAGGTATTCTATACTATGACAATCAAACATTGCCGATAGCAATTATACCTACTCGTTGGAGTATATTTCTCTTGAAATTTACTTAGACCATTGTCTATTTTACCTCTAAAGTATACATGAATTTACCTAGCTGCAATGGAAGTATATTTTCACTTAGCAGATGTTTAAAACACACAGTGATCGTAAACACCGCACATAACTTTGAAGAACTTCAATAAAATTAACAGAAACAACTGAAGTAAGAAGAGCGAAAGTTAACTTTCGGTTGTAATTAATGAAGATTACAAAATTCACGGCCATTGAGTTCCCCGCTCCGTCGAACCTTTGACTCTAAGTTGCTTGTTAGACTAAATTGAGAGAAATAATAGGAGCCATTTGTTTGGTTTAAGGTCTCGCTTCCACCCCGGCCGGATATTATTTCACCGCAATCAAAACGGCACAATTAATTCAAGTTTTTAATACGTCCCGATTTTTATGTTATTAAAACAATATTTCTTTGCAATTTGCTCCCAATAAATAAATAATAAGAATGTGTTAAACACAAGTGGAAAGAACGTAACTGATTATAAAGCGTGTATTTTACATTATTTTAACGTTTTATTCGAACACTTAACGTATTATTTCGAACGTATACTTCGAACATATTATTTCGAACACTTTGTGATGTTCATAAGCACAACAAAAACGTCAGGAATTAAAATAATGTAAAATATATGAGATAAAAATCAGTTAAAACAGTTTAATTTCAATGTGTTGTTATCTCAAAAATCTAATAAACCAATAAATATGTATTTTAAGTATAGTAAGCACATAGAAAATTAAGGGCCACGTATAATGTTTTTTATAATTCATCGAACACAAAAATATTATCGATATTTTATTTTATTTTATTGTGTGTATGGTCATAGCTATATCTGTGTATCTATTTCGTTACAGAGTTAACGGGTGGTGAGTTCTCATAGTATGAGTAAGAATACCACGACTGTATGTTTTAGTACCTGAAATTCAGATTTAAAAAGTATTACACTAAATATTATAAATGCCAAATTTTGTGTGTGAGTGCGTGAGTGAGAGTGATGCTTGTTTCTCTTCACCCTGAAATGGTTGAATGGGTTTAGATACAATTTGAAGTGTAAACAGTACTTATATGGCCTGGATAAACACATAAGAGTACTTTTATCCTGAAAAATAATACCTATGGGATAGAGGGTGCAACCGCCGGGCACAGCTTTAAATAATATACTCACTTCCTGCCCTTGTGGTCGGTGTAGACGATGTGGTTCCTCGCCGTAGGCGCCTGCCTGCGTCCGAGCTGTGGCTCCATCGTTAGCGGTGCATGCTCTTTGTGTTGCGGTGCCGCGACAAATCCTACGCGGTTCGAGTGCACCAAACAGCCGCGAACACTTCCAAACTGTCTGCGAGCTCTGCTCCCTTACTGACCGCTTAACCAGAATTATTCCCCGCTGGCTGCCGCCAGTGCCCGCTCTCCAACTCAACAACTTCGGATGGCCGGCTTGTTAGAGCTCACAGTTCTCCCCGACATTGTATACACAGTTTCGACTTCTTAGCTGCGAAAGTTTCACCCGCTCTGTTGATTTTGTTTGTTAACATTGTCCTGTTACTCAAGAACTGTATTTCAGTAATAAACCCTCTGTTTGTATTTGTTTCGTTGTTTGTTCAAGCTCGATGTGTCCATTTTATTTTGAATAGTCTTTATTTTAAGAGAACAGGCATTCTGGAAACATTGTTGAGATTATCTCTTCACTAAATGACTAAAAGAAATTTTAAACGAAACATCTCTACGCTCCCACGACTCTAACGAGAGAGTGCTCTGAAACCGTAAAGTGGTGAGCTTAACTAGACACTACCATTAAATTATTATGACGTAGACAGTTAAATGTTTTAGTGTTTTGCTTTGTTATTTGTCACATTCTGTGACGAACTCAAGGTCTCATCAAATTATTTAGACCCCAAAATACATAACATCTCTCAAGTTAGCCACCAATAATAATTTGTGAGTTAGTAAACCATACCCGCCTAATACGCGAGTAGATAGAAGATGTATACTTCGTGTTATATAAAACTGTATACATAAGTAGCGGCTTATTTACCTTGTTCGGGTAGGCGGAGCCTCGGCTCGAGGCGGGCTTATTTGGCATTGACAAGGAGGTGGAGGCTTCTACTTGTTTGTCAATACTCGAGCGTCACGTAAAGATTTATGACTACCAAACTCAGGTTGTACAGAATTTGACAAGTAACTAAAACATCAAGCAATAAAGTCTGCAAATACTCCTACCAAAGTTTATCGTAAATTAAAATGTTACTAAGAATAAATCACTTGAATTATTTTCCAGGAGTCGAATGTTTAGCGAAACGTTTTCTCTTTTCATAAATTATATTTGCAAGACAATGTACAAATGGGCTTTAATTAACTAGGGAATGTCGGGTAGACGGCAAATATGCCGGCCGGATCGGACCGGCGCTCGGCCGGCCGGTCGCGCCGCCTTCGCTAACTACAATTTACATTCGCTCGTATTTATTTACAAAGCAAGTAACACAGTTTAAATTAATTTACCGTGAACGATAATGTTTTCCGCAAGATGAAGTACAGGATTAAATTACTGTATAAGAAAAACTGTTTCGTAGTACTGTTTATATGCCGCAGGCAATATTTTACTGTTGCACATTGTATGTCAGTCAATTACGTATTGTGTTAAGCAATTTGTCTATTAATTAACTTGTATCACATAAAGTTATTTGATGTGAATATAAATTCTCTAGTTAAACAATGATTAATAATTCTAATTCTGTTCTAATTTTATGTAAACATATTTAATTTATTACTTATTTGAGGTGGAATTAATTTTGTTAGCTAAACAAGATATTCGTTTACTTATATTTTGTTATAAGACTTAATTCTTACCTTGTTGAAAATACTTGTTTTAAAATGTTTCGGAAATCATTTAATTATATATGGCAACACAACTTTCAATTTGACTAAAATATCATTACAGATACCTAGCGCGTACAATAAACGTAAACGATGTCATAGACATTTATCATTTAACTAGGAAATATCACTGACTTCTGCAAATGAAAAGGAAACAAGTTCAGCTGCAAATTTCACGCGGCGAAGTAAGTTACGATCTCTATACTCGCGAGCAGTAAGGGGTTCGTGCACTCACCCCTGAGACTCGCGGCCGACTGACTGCTGTACTCTTTGCTCCAAATTGAGATCATGTTCAGGCAAACGTTGGGCTCAACTCTATACCTTAAAGCGAACGTCACTAGGTCTCATTCAGGTTAACTTATGTAACATTTCAGCATATCCGACGATGAAGTGAAAATTCGGAAGAACTCGTCACGAAATTCTAATTCTTCCTACGCGAACATAATGACGGCTTTAGAACTAAAGATGAAACGAGTCCCAAAATTTTCATAAAATGATGCGTCTATCAAGCTAAGACCCTAAATGTTACAGGCTGAAGGTTCATTTTTCAGGTAATGCGTCGCCAAGGGAGGCGGTCGTAAGACTTCGAGGGGTGGCGCGTAAAATAGGCGCATGCGTAAATCATGTGAAAAAATTATTTCAAATCTCATCTTGCACGACGATGAAGTACGCTCAACAACAAGACAACAGTAAAAACTACCGAAACAGGTAGATAAATATTTAAAACTACAAATTTTAAACCCACTCAGAAACTGTAATCATCAGGATGAAAATAAGTAGCGCATTTGTCGTGAATATGCTCCCAATGTTTGCGAAAAGTACTATGAAAGCGTTAGCGGTGACTAAACACTTATGAACTCACGTATGCTGGCCTCGGCCCACATTATAAATGAGAAGATTGGAGAGAGTCCGTGCGGGTGAGTATATGTTTGTTTCTAAACAATTCCGCATCGACTGAAAATATTTGGATTAAATTCATTGGAGGATAGCTTTTATTCTGAACTAACCCAGGGTATACTTTTTCATTCCGAGAAAATAATGTTTCCAGCTTAGAAGAGTGGATGAAACCGCAGGTCGCTTTTAGTGTATCATAAAAGGTCAGAGAGAAACAAACTAGGTACAGTAAAATACGTTTCCGTCGGTCTTCGACAATTATTCAGGGCACCTGTTATTTCATTAGCATGTTAATCAATTGGAATGTGTCAACTCATTGGACGCTAATTGAAACATGTCGAATGCACGAATAAATGTCGTGTTTTTGATTGGTTACGTTGCTCAAAAATTGTAGACCAAAATGCAAACAGACAAAATTCAAACTAATAATCAGCAAGTTTATAAATTAAAAACCTAATATCGTAATACATAACAGGAATTAAACATTTCGCGAAGTCTACATAATATACCTAAAGTTATATTATACCTAATCGAACTTTGTTGACCAGTGCATATGTCGAACAGTTTATAAACATACAGGGGCGGACTACAGAAAAGAAAAAAAAATGTGGAGCGGACGGACGCATTGACAACTTTAGCGGATACATCGCAAAAGGACCTATTCAATGGTTCACGAGAGAATGTATTTTTTCATCCGCACTTTATTAGTCACCATCTTGTTTTACCTGCTAATTATTCTTTGTATGTCCTTATACAAAGATCCTGACCCTGATCCTAATTATTCTTGATGTTAGTTTAAGTTTAATTTGTATTTTCGGTGTGTAATAAAGATATATTGTATTGTATTGATAATTGTAATTTCTCCTAATCATGATTATCAGGTGAACAAAATATATTTTTTCATCTGATAATTATTCACTTATCTATGCAAATTGGAAACTGTGGTACACACTGTCATCGCAAATCTAAATACATTTATGGTTTGATATCTCTGGGTACCCAAGATACCTGAGCCTATTTTGGGGCCAACTACGTTTTGTTTCCTATATGTAAGTCTATTAGAAATTATATATGCTTGTGTTATATTTGTAATACATATATAATTTATTACAATTGTATTTATGATGACATAACCTACTCGGTGACCATCTCTGGAACCTACCCAAATGTATCGATACTTTATTAATCAGAATCGGTTGAGCCATTTAAGCTGTAGATAGGAACATACATACATTATGTATATACATAATGGTTAATACACATACATAATAGTTAATAACAACACCCTCCTCTTGATTTCACTTTTGGTAAGTTTTTAACCCGATGACAACGAAGCCAAAATGTAGTTAAATGTATGTATACGTATGTACCCTTCCACTTAGTCTGAATGCTTCAATCGTTTCTACTAACACCTCAGCTTTACAATTTTAAATTTTAAATAAACCAGTCCAGGTTAGCTGGACTGAAATATTTAGACGACCGGCATGGTTCTGTTGTTCTGCGTCTACATCATCATCCGAAGATTCCGGGTAGGTTGGATTCGCGGTCAGCTTTGTATCTGGGCTTCGATCAAATTATCTGCGAGTTAGTGGCGAGTGTCTTTTTGTGTATTCCATGCCATCTTCGATACAAGAAATCCTAGTGGGAAGTTAAGTTAAGAGTGTGAAGTGTTATTTATTTTAAAAGTATGAAACATATTTATAAACCGGTTATGGCTTTCTCAACGACGCGAACATAAATTATAAAAAGTAAATAAGTTAATTTTAAGTAACATTAGCTGGTGATCTAAGCGTCCATATTCTGGAATGGGACGTCGAACGTGGCGCGACGTCGCTTCACCGCGATGTAACTTCAATATGAGCTTTGTTACCGCTTTGTGCCGCCATTTCTTGTGTCACTGCATTGAATATATCGGCTGCTTTCCTTTGTGCACGGAATATTGCTCGTCTTTTGTCGAAATGAACGTTACCTCCCGCGAGTTGTTTCACGAAAGAATTTTGCGATTGCAAAGTAATATTTCCCCCTAAGAATTTTCGATGTGTTTCTTTCATGTCGGAGATGACTTTACTTGGGATTATATTGTATCGGAAAATGTTATCCCAACTTTGGTTTTCAATATCACTGGTTCTTTTATGAGTTGTTTCAAATTCCCGAGAGCTATCAATCATGTTTCAATATCGTACCTGCCAAGTTTTTTCAAAGTTGAGTCACCTCCGAATAATTTTCTTTGTTGTTCTCATTAAACTCAGTTCTAAATTTTGATTATCGCGGTAAAGTTTTAAAAGCACTTACAATTATTGTTAGAGTTGTATAAATCCCTTATTCTCTTATAATTGCATTGGCTTTGCCGGTTCCAGTCCAATAGTCTTCTGGCCACCAATTAGAAGGGGATTAGTGAGACGGTGCGAGCAGATCGCAGGTAATATGAGATTGCTAGTTAATTATTTCAGAGTACATTCTCAACTAAATTGACCGTCTAATACCCGCTCGATTAAGAAAGTTGGAGCAATACAATAACAAGCAAATGGGTAAATAGTTCGCAAATAACACTACGTATGCTAAAATAATGTTAGCTGGCTAAGAAGCTCAATCTGAAAGGGTTCAATTCAATTCTTAAGTGTGTATAAGTCATTGATTTTTATTTATTTATTACTAGCTGCACCCTCGGTTTCACCCGCGTAGATTACTCCTTAAATAACATCAGCTATCTGCCAGTGAAAGTCCCGTCAAAATCGGTCCTGCCCTTTCGGAGTCCATAGGGAACATACATACAAAAAACCAGACAAGTACGAGTAGGACTCGTGCTCTGAGGGTTCCGTTGGATGGAACCATCAGAGCGCGAGTTCAAACAAAAAAAAAATAATTAAATATTGGACGACAAACTTAACTTTGTACTGGACAATAAGGTTCTTCGATACATTTCAACAAAAAAAATTAAGTTTGTAACATTAAAACAATTATTTTTAAATAATATAACTTTAAATTTACTACTTTCAGATTTATTCCTATTTATGGGCTGTGAGACTTTACCTCTTGCCAAATTTCATGATTATAGGTCAACGGGAAGTATCCTATAAGTTTTGATTCCCTTATGAAAACGCAAAATATGCGAAAATATGCGACATTAACGGTCATATCTTTTGATGACGTAGACTTAGTTGTGGCACTAGCTCGTAAGTGTTTTCTATCGTGTTGTAATTTTTATTTCTGGTGTATACAATAAAGAGTTTCTATCTATCTACTTAAAAGTTTGATTTTTTTCACAGTTGAAAAAAACCGTAAAATTGAGTATTTGATATAACTTTCAACTTGATATCTTTACGCGTTCTTGAGAAAAAGGGTCTTGACAGACGGGCAGACAGACGAACAGACGGACAACAAAGTGATCCTATCAGGGTTCCGTTTTTCCTTTTGAGGTACGGAAAAAGTGTCATAGCTGCGATTTTACCATAGATATCACCAAACAATCAAATTGAAAAATAGTAAAATTTTAGCACGGCATATAAATTGTTGAAGGGGACTAAACTCGGCTCAGTCTTGTGTCATGGGGTTTTTTTTTTGTCCAGTGAAATTCTTTATGGGTACCTACCACTGGCTCCGGGATGGTCAGGGTGGCTATGTGAGACTCACTGCCAAAGGGACGGCCTACCCACTAAAAACCATGGAGTGTTCCACCTCGACGCTCAGTGCGCACGGGCACGCTTTCGCACTCCACCGCGACCTCGACCGACAGCACTTGCCCTTCCATGCTCCACCTCAAGGAGCTAGGTTTCTCTTCACACGATGACAATGTGTCGGAACACCAGACACATCGTACATCCTCTTCTGGGACCAGGCCCGTCACCGTGCAATGGGGCAAATAAGTGGCCCCGCGCCTGCCACTTCGGTCGCAGAGGATAGGGCTGTATATCCGCTAACACCTCCTAAACCACCCAACGGATTTTGATGTGGTTTCCACCATCAGTTATATAATTTTTCACGCAATATTTATATATGTAATAAAATGTATACCCATGCGAAGAAAGCAGGTTGCTAGTTTCATATTTAAAACACGTAAAAGTTACTGGTCTTAAAAGCTTTTCCAGAATCATCACAGTTTTCCATTCAGGTTTGGTTCAGGTGATTATGAATTCGCGCACACCCCTGGGCTCGACGTGGGAAGCTGGTGGCTGCTCGTACGCCGTACACGTCGCCGGCTACATTACACGATGCTACATAATAACGACTAGTTTGACGAACATTCTCTTTTAGATAAACTTTTTGTGACTTTTGAACACTTGATGTTAAGGGACGTTGTGGTTCAGGATAGTATACACGTCTAGTCTGAAATCGGAACTGGCTCCCAAGTGAGTCTGCTGAAACACATCGTTAGTTGCTTGGTGACAGATTTTCAACTTGAGGATGGTAGCTAGCCAGCCGAACACTAAATTGTGCCTCACCTGATATGGAGATGCGATGTGTAGTTTTGTTTTTTTACGCTCTGGCTGGTGCTAAAAATATCTGCTGTAAATTAATTTTTAGGGCCAGCTAATAATGATGGTAAAGTTGAAGGTAAGCAATGCCGAGGGAAGTATGAAAAGTCATGTACCTTCTCCGATCGTATTGGATAAAAAAAAAACATGACTATACGAGTGAAATTTAAAATAGGTTTGTTAGCAAAACAGTCAGTCTGTGTGTCCTAACTGGCCTGCGAACCAACTGCTAATTAAGGGAGGATTACCGCCTGGCGGGCAGTCGGCTACTTACTGTTTACAACTAAATTCGAAGACGGAACCAATAATGTGCCGAACAATACCACTCATTAGCGCAGTTGTTCTATGTTGTGTTTTGTGTAGTCACGGGTATTGGAATATATTTCTCTGTGAGTATAATGACATCAACATTATCTGTTTTAATATCTACCAGACAAAAAGACACAGCAAATAAGTGCCTTGTTTTACATGGGGAGTTGATATAAAAATATATTTTTAACAACTTTATTCACTGGTACCAGACGAATATAAGTGACTCGCTCTCAAAAGTGATCAAGCTAGTTTGTGTCGAAACGACACACTTTAGCCAGCGCTATCTCGCTCTCACGAAAATTATAGCCTATCACTCTATCCTTGTTATCCGTGTGCCTTATCGTTTAATCGGGGAGTTAAAGAACCGCGTATTGTGATTCAAATGTTATATAACATCTTTCTCTGTTCTAATATGTATAATAAAAAACGAAAAATAAATAACTATAACTATCACTGAGCTTATTATACGTTGCCTGCCTTTAGTAGTGCTCTATGGAGTAGGCAACAAAAATAAATTTACGAAATGGTTACTTCTTTTATGATTATAGTTTGGCAGGAAGATTAGGTCATAATAAGTAATAGGTAAATACATAAGAACATATTAAAATTAATAACAATGTATACACATAAACGTTGCCTATTAACCTGCACTTCACGACATTGTAGCTGCTCAGTTGATTATTCATAGTAGGTTCACAAAGAGCTAATAACAAGAATCTCAAGGGTTCCTTGTTGGTCTGAGTAGTTGTGTATTCTGCTCACTGCTGTATCTAGCCGCAAATAACAGAAAGAGCAAGTCCTCGGGGCATCGCTTTAGCTTTTCAATTTCCCTTTCGGAATTATTCGCACTAATCGAATACGACCGCGGCGCACCGACTCGACACAACATTTATTCAGATAGAACCACAGCTCGTTTGATTTCAGATAATTATACTTTGTCAGAGCAGTTACAATCTCTAACTATAATCTTTAAATTATAATAAGAGCGCCGATGACAGTTGCTATAATATTGTAAATAGCTAATAAAAACGTAAATTCTGATCACATTTGCTATTTCTGAAACATTCTGATAGCCGACTAACGATAGTAAAATTTTAAAAATAATGTTTGTGGTAAAGGTGTTCAAGGTGAGGATGTAAGTAGCAGAGCTCAGGTAGTTAAGGTAAATATAATGTTCTCAGGATGAAATAAAATAAGTTTGTAGAACGATAACACAGGAACTATAATTAAGGTAACACAAGAGCACAAGTATAACAAACGAGGTTGACTACAATACATATAACTAAGGAGTGCTCCACGAGAAATGTGGACTCTAGTAAATCCGGAAGACAACTGCCCGATGGGAGGGTGCGGGTGCGGAGACTCGTGGTTGCAGCGTAGCCTGCACTTGGACTCGCACCTTGTACTACCTTTTTTACACTAGTTGAAATCTACACCACCACCACCATCCATCCAACATCCATACCATCACCATTATCACCACGCTTACCATCTTCGATCACCATCGTCACTTAATATCACGTCCCTTCAAGTCGCAAATAAATCAGTTTCAATCAGGCAAGCGTGCTCTAACTTAGACTGTATCATCGCTATCATTGACAGCAGGATAACTGTCCTAGTCTTATTTACGAAAAAACCCCAGTAATAATCAAAAGCCTAACCTATCAATCGTAAAAATTGCGATTAACTCAAATCGTATTGTCTGTCTGAAGCTTAGGTACTTTTACGCAGAGCAGACACGATCGCGATGATTCATTCATGAGACTAATGTTCCACTCAGAAACTAGTCTTTATTGAACCGCATTGCCCTTTGCAGGGTAAGGAAATTATGGGACAGTAATGTTGGTTAGGGTTTAGGTTAAGTGAAATTATGTTCAATGACATGTAACATCCAATAGTAGGTAAGTAAATCGGAAATTAAACAGTTTATAAACGTCAATTTATGGATCTAGACTAAGTTTAGTTTAGTAGTCAAACATTCAACATCATCAGCCATAAACTGAATATATGCCTCCCCCTTAGAACGCCACACTGAACCATCCCTTCCTGCCATCTGCATCCACTGGACGATCGTGACTCTCACAATGTATTTGGTTCGTCTAGACTGTCGTCTTCGGGTTCGACCAGAATCTGGTTAAAGACCGTTTTATTTTAGACATGGACATAGACATTATTTATTTGTGGCAAAAAAATATAATAACACAATATACATGGAAAAATTAAATTAAATTAAAAATAGTTAGTTAATAGTAAATAGTTAAAATAGTTAATAGTTTTAGATTAATTCAAATATTTCCTTAATTTAAATCATACTTAACACTTCACACTCATAGCCGTTCACGATTCCCAGTGTTGGGGATGCCATGTGACACAAAAAAGACAAGCACCTAATGTTATGTTTTAGAAGCTTCAGTTGAGAGTTCCCAATTTGGACTAGGCATGTTTTCCATCTTTGAACATCAAATAAGCTAAACACCTAGACAAACCTAGTCAAACACCTATAGGCTATTAACTAAGGGTGGTAAACAAATAAAGATAAACTTTTTTTTAAAGCAGTATATATAGAGATATTTCTAGAGTAAGCTCATATACTTACTGAGCAGTTTCTAATGAGAACTCCCCAACTAATCAGTATGCACATTTCTCAGCATAACAATAAGTATCCTAGCTAAAAGCTATTGTTTTGTATTGGATAGGAGCGGGATGGAGCGTCGCGTCGCAAATGACGAGCGGAGGCATTGTCGCGGCATTAATGAGCGACCGGGACACCCGCGCGGAAGAGGAAAATTAAACTCCTGGGCTTCGCAGACCCTCCTCATTACTCGACACTCGCGATTACTTCACTACTTCATCGCTACCACGGAATATATACAGAGGACTTACTACTTACGACATCACATTTAAATAAGTAGATAAAAAAGAAAAGTTTTTTTTTTTTGTTTAAATTGTATCGGCTGTCAATGCATTTTTGTAAGAAATTTGTTGTAGTTTAGTCGAAGGTTGCACCCATATAAACGAAACGTCAGTCATTCGAAATCAGATAGCAACTGTGATGCGGAGATCAACTCGTTGATCTAAATAAGAATGTTCAATCAAGGTTCACTCATAATGCCTGACAGAGTTTCCTTCTCATTTCCGTTCTATTTACTTCTCTTTTCTGTGGCAGATACTCTCGCTACTTCGCAATATAATTAATCTTCTATTGTTTCTAGCTGAGTATTTACTTGCAGGTAGCAAGAATTATAGATGGCGTCACAAAAGCTTAGGTTAGGTTCAACAAAGACAGCTCAAGAATTTGGATGAAAAGAGGGTAAAAATATTATTTTCAAGTCCACGTGTACGATGTCATTGTCAACAACTTGTTCATAAATAAGTACCTACAGAAAGGCGAATAGCGCGAGGTAGGAGGTTGTGCAAAAAGTGCCTATTTTACCTAAATGAAATAATGCGCGATAAGTTCCAATAAACATATAAAATGTTCAAATCGCGAAAGCTTAAAAGTTTTAATAACAATGCAAGTTTTTATATAACGTGCTAGCTTCACCCCGCGATTTCACCAACACGAGGATTGCTCCTTAGATTATCATCTATCTACCAGTGAAAGACCCGTCAAAATCAGTCCAGTCGTTTCGGAGTCCATAGGGAGCATACATGACATACATACACACATCGTTTTATATTTTTATATATATATAGATAGATAGATAACTGACCGCGCGTGAGTTTATTTTGCTCTGACCGTTACAAAATTGCCTTGTTACTTTTGCACTCTTACGTTAGATGTCAAAGCGCCTCGCAGAGCGGGCTCAAGGTCATAATCGTATAAGAGAAGGATTAAATAATCTAGATAAGGAATCGTAGTGGGGCAGGTCTGACACTACTGAATATTATACCGTTGAATCCATTTTAAGCTCTGCCGAGCTTAGAGACAGCCAAACTATTCCACAATAAACTAGGACAACTCCACTACATTTTGTCTGCGAGCCTTTTAACAAAACAATAAACTAAAGAGTTATCTCGTTGTTTCTATAATGCAAAGTGGTTTCAGGGAGTTTTCGTGTTTGTTTTTCATTTTATACAGACGAGAAACATTGAGTCCGTGGGGCATTGCTTTAAGATTTCAATTTCCTTTTCGGAATTACTTGTACTCTAATCGAACACGCGTCAGGGGACACGTAGGGAGTGTGGGGAGCGGGGCGTCGCAACCACAAATTACTCCGAAACCTCCGTGCGAATGTTTAAAATGTATCTACCTATTATTTGTTACGTCTTACGAGTCGTTGTTACTTTACCGCGGATAAATCATTCACGTACCACGATTTTTCACTTAAGGCCGCGCTCACCGGCCAAAGCCATCACTTTCGCACATTCGACATTTAAAAAAACACTAAGAAAGAACGAAAAATTAGGAATAAAATACTATTTTACTAATACTACTATAATTAATACAAATATTTTTGGTAATAAATATATTTATTATTTATTTAATTGATAGACATCAATGTACAACGACGCTCGGATGGTTTTCGACTGTTTTGATTTAGAGATTGGACTCTATAGGTATTGTATCTCGATGCATTTTAAGAGTTGAATAAGACCACACTTATATTTTAGAGAACTAAATAAGACACCAGTAAAACTTTAGTATCTCAAGTAACAAGTTTAAAATAGGTTTATGCATGGAAACGTCAGTAAGTTATAGCAGGGCGAGGGCGGGTACAGGCGTGCGACAGCCACTGCTGATTGTAAAGCGCTCACAGACGGAGCCTATTCGATTTCACGGCTCGCCGCGCCCGATATTTATTGTCATCGGTGCAGTTGTACGACACGAAGCCTACTGAACCGCGTTGAAAAATCTCCATTCCCGAAATCGGACGAAAACATTCCACCGGTTCGACCAAACCATCAACTTTTGTAAAAAAAAAATGCTATGTAAAACCGATAAAACGTAGAACGTCGAGGGGTGGCGTTCGTTGACAATCGTTACTTGAATATGATAGCAAACAGGTCCGCGAGCGACACCTTGTCTCGTTAGTTCTGATGGCTCTGGTGGATTTATCACCTGCACGCGACACTGAGGTCCCGAGACGAGCTCTAGTTAAATATGACAGGTCAACACAGGTTTCTTAGGTAAATTGTACAGTTGAACTTACTACATTGGCATCGATTCTGATGTTCTCTAAACTAAACTAAACTAAATTTGACAGCTCTAAAATGGTTGCCATCCTTCTCTTACATATTAAAATGAAAAGAGAGGCAGATAATTTTAGTCCTGTCAGATTGGTTTAGCTTAGTGAGTGATATGGTGAGTAGTGGTGAGTGGTTAGAGAGTGAGTATGATAAAATAGACGCCATTAACTTCTGAAAGTTAATAAAATACGATCATGTGAACTTGCCGAATTGTGGGAATAGTTCATCTGGTCACTGGGTCACTGAAGGTCCGAACCGAATGGGCTATCAAGATAGTCATTTTCAGCTAAAAGCGTAAATTGCACGTAATTCAATAGCTTTAGCGATGGCTAATAATAATTGGTGCGATGCCAACTCGGTGGATATCGTTGTTTTAATCCGATTGTCTTGAAGGCTCGAAGCTATTGCACTCGCCAGGCCAATCCAACCTCACGCTGGCTGATTGCTCCAACTTTTCATTGTGTATTACCACAATATGTTCACTTGATTGCGCGGAACATTATACATTTCAGTAATTTATTATTTGTATTTCATACTGCTAGTGAGCATAAAGATGGTTTACGAGTGTCTAGTCCTATTAGTATATTTGGTAAATATGTACATATTCTACTTAATAAATAAAAAACATATTCAGCTCTCATGGTACATTGGTCCAATTATGTGAGTAAAGTACTTACGAATCATCGTCATCATAAGTAGCTAACAGATGAGACGGATTTGTTTGATGGACCGCCGTCCAACCAACGGGAGAGAAAGAGTGAGAACACCATGTTTCCCTCTCTTTCTCTCCCGTTGGTTGGACGGCGGTTGAGGTCAACCAACTCCACACGTCAGTTAGCACTAATACACAGCCTTCCTTATCCCACTGCTGGGTATAGGCCTTTCTCTCGTCTTGCTATGCCACCTGCCTCGGTTCTGGGCCAACCGAGTCCAGGTTCGAACCGCGTTGATGATGATGCTTCACTTAACTTGCGTCGGTCACGAACAAATACTGTAACCAACTATGCATACTGTGGACAATTACTTCACGGGTGTTTACGTTTCCAATTCCATACTTTTAAATTTCGGAATTTAAATTTGTAAGAAATTTAAATCGTCAACATGGGAGTTGACTACGCTTACCAAGATTGGTTCAGCAGACAATAATGAGTAAGCAGTGACAGTGTGTGCTCAACCGTATCAAGGTAAATCACCACAACCCGGTACAACCGGGGTAAATCGACAGATGTGCTGCGTGCCGTTGAATGTGATCCGTATCTGAGCACTGTTGACTTTCCTTCAGACACCGGCGCGTTCCGTATGTTTAGTCCACGTGATTACTGGCTGGCTGAGGTTAATCATTCCCTTTATGTCGGTCCCCAAACACAATACAAACTGGCGAATTTGTGTATGGAATAGTGTAGTGTTTGCGGATGGTGGGATCGGTTAGTCATAGTGTCTATTATGTCTTCTGTGGTAATAGATACATGTATAGCATCGTGTCTTAGTTTGAACTTAACTGTTAAGTAATAAAGAATTGTTTTAGCATGATATGACTTCATATTTAATACTAGGCTTAAGATTTTTTAGCAGTGTGCATTTCAAATAAGCGAATGAAAAACGTGTTATTATTACTTTTTTATGTATGTACACCGATTACTCCGATATTTGTGGACCAATTTACGTGTTTTTCTTCTATTGTGTGGAGGAAGCTCTCGAGGTACTTAGTTCCACAAGTTTTCATTTAACTTTGTCTCAGGATATTTGATTGAATCAGGCGTCACTTTGCGGAAGTTCATGTTTAATTTGTATATGACGAATCTCTAGTGCAATTCCGCTTCTACGTCGCTTCGAGTACAATAAAGATTTTGGGATAAAATATTTTTCTCTATAGAAAATTTGTAATGTGTGAAAATTTTAATCTAACCCGAAATAAAATATTAATACAATAAAAGAGAAAAAGATATTTACCTAACCAGAAGCAAAAATTAATGAAACCTGTAACAAAAAATTCGTAATGATATTAAATTTAAATAAATTTGAAACTTTCAGCTATTTAATATATAAAAAACATATTGAAAAAACATATGGGTAGTTATGTTAATTTATAGCGATCCCTCCATTGCCACGATATATATTAAAATTTTATTTATTCAAAATAATTCACCTCTGCAATGAAATTGTGCCGTTCCAGTTAAATTAAGGGCGTCATAAAACACTGTCTTTATGTTACTCTTTATTGCACTGAAGACAATCGTTTCTCTTACATAGTGATTAAATTATCATTGCAAAGTCAGACTCAGCCAAAGTTATTTCTCGCTCATCGCTTTCAGTGGATTAATTCAGACCTCAGATCAAACAAACACGGGAGATATGCCTTAATACAATTATCGTTCGTGTTCAAATATCTCCGGGTTTCACCGAGTTTTTTAGCTAAACCGCTTAACGCAAAAACTGTAATTACGACTCACTTAATAATTTTTCCCGCATATTAAGAAACTTACAGCGACACGAATGAACTAACTATATCCACATACCAAAAAGGGTGACAAGATTGCGGCTAAAAGCATCAAGCCTGATTTAGGCCCGATGCGTTCGTTCCCGCCACGCCGTCTTACCATATCTCCCTTGTTTGTCTGATCTAAGGCTCAGATGTTTTATTAGTGTAATATTTAAATTCGTTTAAATTATAGCAAGCCATCGCACCTCGAAGGTATATTTACATTATTCATTACTAGCATTTTACTTGTTTTTACCTGTGGTTTTGCTCGCATTATGTAAAAACATAGCCTAACCATGTTTAGTGAAGTGTAACTTTCTATCAGTACAATAATTTCCAGATTCGGTTATGTAGTCCAATAAATGACCTCCTACAAACATACAAAGTCACAAACTTTGCCTTCTTAGTATGCAAAAAAAATATTGACAAATACGAATTACAATTACATTAATCTCACATATTAAAATTAAATCAATGTGAATAAGCTACAAGTACACATTCTAAATGTCAAACACAATGTTAATATTGTATACTATTATCACGAATCATCAAAACAAACGAAAAATTATGTCGCGGTGACCGATTTCTGTTTACTTACCCCATTGATTTATTAAATCTCACGTGAATCTCACAATATGCCAAAGAACGAAGTACATTTAGACGATGCAATATGTCAAAAAACTGTCATGATAGTTTCCCATTTGTCAAACACAATGTCACAACCAGGGTTGGCAGCAAGAAGTGCATTGAAGTGAAAAAGAAAGAAAGAAAAGAAAGGTTTTTTGAGTGCGCTGTAGTAGAAGTACCTATACATAGTAGGGTGCCAATATTATTTGTGGTGCCACTTTATCTTTGAATATGAATCCCTAGTAGCACCCCGCAGTTCCACTCGCTATTTTAGAGGAACATATTAAAAGTATAAGGTCGTATAATATGGTTAAGCTACCTCCATATTTTTTTATTCATGTCCGTTTAGCTGTTTTGGAGTTGACTGCGGACAAACATACTACTCATATACACACTAACACACAAACTTCGCATTTTGACATAATATGTGTAATTGCATGATAGAACTAACACATAATACGCTTTAGCAAAACAACTGACGAGCGAAATTAAAGTCCCTGCAATTATTCGATAATAGTTGCGCAATTATCTATACTAATATTATAAAGAGGAAAGATTTGATTGTTTGTTTGTTTGTTTGTATTGAATAGGCTCCGAAACTACTGAACCAATTTGAAAAATTCTTTCACTGTTGAGAAGCTACACTATCCCCGGGTGACATAAGCTATAATCTATACCCGTGCGAAGCTGGGGCGGACCGCTAGTTTCATATATGTTGAATTCATCGTTATGAGTCTTTCATGTTCTCACTGCTGGGACACCGGCTCTGAGAGAGAGGATTGGCCCAAATCCACCAAGATGGCCCAGTGCATGTTGGTGAATTTCATGTCTTCAAATTTTATTTTCGAGGTTCTTGGTCACAATAGTTTCCTCACGATATTCTCCTTCACCGTATTTGAATGATGATATAGAAATTTATTTAATTACTAAATAAGTCATTGGTGTAGAGCTGAGGATCGAACGGGGTAGTTTCAGATTGTAAAGCGCACATGCTACCCCTCGGCTACCATTGTTCCTATTATTTTGAATGATTGAGGTCACCGCATTAAGTTGAAAACTCTCCTTACGTAGCCAAAAGTGTCTTTTAGAGGGAGATTTATTAAACTTTGAACATCTATCCTACTTCATACTAGAAATGAACATCCTGATTAAAATCCTGAAAACGTGTTGAAAATAAATTGTTTTAATATTGTATCCGACGGCAAGTAACGTTGGTAGATGTTTCCCGACGAGATTAAGAACTAATAACATTACAAAACGAGCTGTTTCGGGTAAATTATGCATGCACTCTCGGATCATTACCGCGCCGTTGGCCTCCGTTCAAAACGTAGCGATTGCTTCGTTTGCTGCAAATTCTCTAACACTTTAAAATGCACAGCTAATTGAACGAATATTTTAGCATAGCACTCGTACTTACTGCACAAGAGAAAGCTGGTAGAAATGTAGTTGAATTAAGATAATAGTCACAATGTAGCAAATTCTTTAACTGTTTATAATAAAGGTTTCAAATATGTCAAAAATTACTAAATTCGTTCTGTTACATAAGTCACGTAGACTTATGTATTGTAACTTATGTAACATTAGTCATTCAATATAATTTCCCATTGACTACGATACGCGTAACACCATAGATTCTAGGATGTCTAAAAGCTTTAGATCTGTGACTAACACACACGTGTCCCCAGTTCCTTACGTACAATTTATTCTTCGAACAGAACCTGAAAATTTTACTATACTTAATTGACATATTTTAACATCCTTACCTGAAAGAATTAAAAACTTGTGATTGACTTTGTTTTTCGGAATTACCGCACCCCTTAAAAAGAACTATAATTCACTCTTAAGGCCGCACTCACCTAATAAAAAAAATAATGAGCTAAATTTTCGGAAATTTTCAACATTATAAATGAAAAAAATTGGCTAAGTATGAATAAAAAAACACTTTTTAGAATAACATTGCAAATGGTTTAATTGTGTCTAATGTTTTATTTTGGCGAAATGATTTCAGATTCTTGTCGATCTTCTCCGCTATCCTATAAAATATCAAAACGAGAATTGTTTGGTAATATTTGCAAAGTTAAAAGTGTTGCAATGTTGTCAAGATAAAGCCCAAATTATTTTTCTAAATTCACACTCACTGACATTTCTCTTCAAAAATTTTGAATATTTGCGAAACTGGTTGCTCTGTGGGCGAAGCCTTAATCAGCTCAGCTAACCAACCAGCAAACATCACACAATAGACGCACAAGGGATAACATATCATGAGCGGGCCCGCCGGGAAAGACCGGATTAGCCAGATCTTTTCCGAATTGAGGCCAAACAGCCCGAATCCCTGGAGTCTCTGAGGTGAGCGTTTGTTACTTCGGGATTGCATTACTTTCGAAAGGATAACTGCTGGTGTTTCGCTCAGTTTTGTTTTTGTTTCATATATAACATTCATTGAAGAGTAGAAAACTCAAGAGTCAAGATTACAATGTAATGTATTTCAAATGAAAAGTTCGGGTTAGACGTGTTTAACATCTTTGACTACATGATTACTTTCAAGATAAGCTGTCAAAAGCCAAATTTTTGAAAAAAGCATTCTCTTTGATTTGTTCAAACCACTTATAGTTGATTCGTTTTGTTGTTTATAAATTTATTTCCCTTAATTTTTGTGTTATAATTAGTAAGTAAATTATTTTACCAACAAAACACACGTCGGCTTAAGCAAATAATTTGCATTGATATCGTTCACGATCCCGCTGAATACTGCTGGGATGAAATCCAGGGAAAGCCTCGCGAGAGCTCAAATTCTTCGAGCGCGGTGGCGAACCGTCTTTGCCCGTCGGGTGGTAATAAAAACGGCTTAAATAGGATTTTAACCGCGAGTTCCTCGCCTTAATTAAATTGGATTTGCGACTGAAAGAAATATACGTGAAAAATTCGTGTCGATTATGTCAGGCGAACGAGTTTTGAAATCCCTTTTAGTAAGCGGATTATGGCTGATTATGTCTCAAAGATTATATTCTTACTGTCGGAGGCATATCGCACGCTCATGTTTATTTATTGTTTTGCTTAAATAATCGTCGCTAAAGAGTAGCGACGAGAGGGCAAGACGGCACAGGAAGTAACAGCTGGAGTTACGGCGTGCTATGAATGCGCTACCAAACTGCTACGACGCACTTGTCTCTTCCGTACTCAGTATGAATTTGCATACGTTCGCACTTATAAACGAAATATTCCTGAACTTTTATTAGGTACCTTACTACCACGTAAAAATTTATTTCAATACCAAATGATACGACCTATTACATTGTACAATATTCGCACTTGATTGCTCTTTCATGGTCGGAGTAGTAATATTAAAACTCAGAAATAACGTCGGTAACAGCTGCAGTAACGGAGTTTTAATTATCAGTTACAACGCCTTTCAGCCGCGGGGAATTACTCTCATAGCCCATTTAGCACAGGGGATGTCTAAACGATTCAGATTTTATAATAATAGTGAGTAAATTCTAACTAAGTTTCTAAAATGGCGTAATCTACTAAAAATCACTTAAAAGAATTGACACATTTCTTCTAGGGCTGATAATTAAATGAATGGTGGTCCGATATTGAATAACATTATCCCTCAATTAACATTCGGGGTCGATTTTAAGGCGGTTACAGACGCGGGCCGGTGTAGGCAATAAAACGGCTCGTCCTTTTTATCCGTCATTCAGCCCTTAGAGATTTCTTCTGGAGGAATAATTTACGTTGATCGCCCGGAAGGGGAGCGTAACTGCCTCGCTGAAACTTTAAGCTTTCACTCAGAACGGCAGAGATTCAACTTTAAGTAATAAATCGGTTTCGATAGAACAACGAGGCTAATTTCCATTTGGAATTAACTCTTGCTTTTCATGCGTAAAAAACTAGCTGTACTATACGATAGTTTGAGATTGAAATGTAAATAAATAAATAATTTCGGGACATTTTTCACACACGGTCATCTGACCCCAAATTAAGCAAAGCTTATGATATGGCTGCCAGAGACTGATATACATGCATAGATAGTTTTTTAAAATACATACTTAAATAGTTATTAACAACCAGATATAGATTTTTTATGCAAAACAAATAATAAAAATGTATATTAACGTAATTATTCGACCAATAAGTTTTCATAAAAGAGCTAACGTGATTTAACGCTTAGCACAAAACATTAAGTTCTCACTAACACTTTTTATAAAAGGCACATGGGGGTGACGTTACGTGTCGGCGAGTGTAAATAAAGCCTTTGATGCTTTTCGCAGCTGCATTCCATGCCGTCACTTCAATAGCAGTTTACACGCAACTGAAGATCAAACAGGATGCCTTGTTTGCGAACTGCAACTTATAATCTGGCGCCAAAGCGGCAAAGTTTATTTTTGAACCTGGCATGTTGAACACGACAGTTTTTAATTATGTTTTATTACCCTAATTATTTCACATATGTAAAAAAATATAAAATTGAATTGGTATAATAGCATATTTTTTTTTTTTTAAACAGTTATAACATGTCCTTAATTACTCAACAAAATCAAACAAAAAGATATGACTTTCAAGTTTTGACAGGTCAACATTGTGTAAAAATTAAGTGCCGAGTTGCCACCTTAATAATCCGTAAACTTACCTTAATGTTTTATATCTTATTCGTAATTTTTTGAACTAGAAAACTAAGAAAATATTAAATGTAAAACATCCGAAGGAAGATCAACATAATGCCTAAAAAAATACACAGCATGATATATTTACAAAAAAAAATTAAACCCCAGCTATCTTATCAACACGGAAGCGTAAGAAGCCGAAAAGTCAGCTAATGAGGGCGGTATTTAACATTCTGCTACCGGTAGCAGCCGCGGGCCTCGAGCGTCCGTCTTGTTAGAAAAAAGCCGCTCCGTGGCAATACATCAGCGGTGAAACACGACCACCTGGCTGCTTCATACATCCAAATACTACATAATACGTAAAGCAAACGTTACTGATCAGTTTAATTCTGAAATAAATATTGACGTAAAGCTAAGGTACTATTAAAGCATAAGCTTTAATAACAGGGGTAAAATGACAGGATAAAAAAATTAACGTTAAAAAATCTTTTAAAACCGATGGAAAACGCGATACGTACAGGCGTTATAAACTTGGCACCTATGACGGAGGCTGACAGGAGTCAGCTTAAAACAAAATTTAAGTCCAAAGAAAGGGGCCTCTCCTTATACTAACAACATAACAACAACAATAATTGGAACACTGGTCTGAGTATACTTTATACAAACATTAATTAACCACCAGTGAAGTAAGGTAAGGTAACTCTTTATTAAAAAGCCATAAAAACAAGTATAACACATACATTCCAATAAAACTATTTAGGTATATTTAGTGAGGCTATTTTGCTTGAGAAAAGTAGAACAGGACAAATGTTACACAGATACAATCAATTTATCTCAATTTATATCTAAAACTGGTTTTAGCATGCCATAGATAGCATGCACATAGAGCTAATATTTATATCCCTACAATACAAATAGGAGTGTAGTAGTGCAATCGCTATCAAACCTCGGGTGTTGTTATCGCAAAGCCATAAAAGGGTGCGGTTGCGGGCTGTACTACGTTAATTCCTCTTTACGAGCATCGATGGGCCGATTCTCAACCGACCTATGAGTAACATGTCTGGAATTATACTTACTAATGCCACTACCGCAACTACAGACGAAATATAAAACAAATGAAATAGGTATCGATGGAAAACCATCATTGATTTTCAGTTGCTTCTAAAAAATACATAGTTGTTCGCGACTTAGTACTCGTTTACTTTTACACATATTTTCAACTCCTTTTTTTAACCCTAAAATTAGTCATGATCGTAAAATTTTAAAGAATTTTTACACCTCTTAAGGAATCTACTTGCCAAATTTCTGTTTCGTAGTTTAAGCTATTTTTGTGATTAATCAGCCAGTGAGTGTATTTAGCTTTTATACACATAGATCTCCAAAGATAGATTTTCTCTTGCTTACACTAGATATTGCAATGGGTAGAAAATTGCAATATTAAACTTTATTTATTCGACATCGAGCCGAAGATAGCCAAATGAATGCTATACGAGTCTCAGATTATGTTCTATAGCGAACGCTCTCAAAACGGGACGCTTTTATCATGTCACCATAAAGGAGAGTGCAGTGGTCGATGCAGGTTTGGCGTTAATTCTTGTTTACGGCGATTCGCTTTTAGTGGCCCTGTTCAAAGCGTGCGCCGAGCGTCCACCGCCGCGTGAGCTGCCCAGATTGAATTCATGTGATAGTTCACTCCTCTACCTCTCGTCTACTACAGAGGCCTCACTGCCAAAGCCATTACTAATCTGATCTTAATAATGTAAGTTAGCCTTTTGTTAATTTCCTGTTATTTAGTTAATTCAGAACTAAACTGCTTTAACTACTTTACCACAGGCTCCAAACATTTTTACCAGACGGGAAAAAACTTCAAACTTTTTAGTTTAAACTCCGAAATAAAATAACCGCGAACAGCTCAAGTTACAAGAAAAATATGTTTTTGTTAGAAATCCGTAATTTAATATTAATTTATAGTCAAAAACCACCCTCTCACCGCCATCGAGTCGGAAAATAGCGGAAGTATTTAAAAGAATAAGACGGTGTTTTGAAGAAGTCGGAAAAATAATTAATCATTTCGCTCTTTTATAGAGGAAAAGGTCGGAGGACATGATTGTTCTATAATGCTAGGGTTGTTCTTTGTTATCATTAAATCGAATACAGGTGCCTTTTACACGTTGTGTGATAGATAGGCATAAATAATAGTTGACGGTAGAAGGCAACTTCTCAGCCGCTGTTCATTTATGTAACGTTGGTAAACAAAGCTGATGGAATACAGCCAGTGTTTAGACAATACTCTCGAATAATGGACGCCGCGATGCGAATTAATATTGAGGTAAATCTTATTAGGACCGCTTAGACGCGGCGATAATATCATATTGTTTTGAAACTCTCCATCCGCGTTTCCTCTCTTATGCTCGGAAGGGTTCCATCCTCAGGGACAGACAGAGCCTCTGAATATTCATAGTATTATCACAAACCGACTTACAGAACTGAGCAGCCTCGTAAATACGTAATGGTTCTCGTTCGGAGATAAGTAGCCGCCACTCGTTTTATAATAGTTAAGTATTTGTTAGACGATGTAGGCACGTAGGATCGGTGGTTTTTAAAGGTTCGCCGGATGTTATTGGAAGTAGCTTTCGAGATGTAATTGTTGTGCTGATTTCCCCGGAGACGGCAAGTTTCCTGGATACCTGTGGCCCACCTGTACACAGCCACGTTGCGCTGGCATCGCGTTTACAATTTTTTTCTAAAACATCCATTACATTATCTTGACCTAAACATATTTTATTAATATTCAAGAAGTTGTTTACGTTTTCGTTCTATACATACTTTAAAAAAAAAAAACTATTTTTTAATATGGAGACTTAACAAGGTACTGAACACATATTGTACTTTTTTATTGTACAATTTTTTTTAAATTTTGTGAGTAATTCCCGTTTACTAAAAACATAATTTTTATTACCTTACCCGTGATTAAAAAGTTTTATGTAACTATTTATTATGATTGTTCACAAGATGCGCAGAATTTTCTTGATAAATTTTGTCAAGATAGGTTCAGCCGTTTAGTCAAAGAAAAATAAAGAAAGTTACTATCGCATTTTATTTTGATAAAAATTCTCAACTTGATGAAATTGTTTGTTCTATCTTGTTTATCACCCCACTCGTAATGTCATGCATATTGAACGCCATCGGCTGTAAATCCAATAAATTGTTGGACGAACATATTCAATGGGTTATTACGTGTACATTGAATAATTCCCCGCATTATTCCGCGTCAAAAGTATCACAAACTGCTGTTAATTCCGCCTAATATTCGTAACAACCTTTACACGCACGTCATAACAGGGTCCGATATAAAGATGATGGATATCCCCCATATAAAATGAAATAAGCATGTGTGCGTAGGTGTGCCATTAGGTACAATGCTGTTTACTCAGGGACTATGGGCATAGTAGGAAATATTACTATTATTATTTTTCCTGTTTAAATGAGTACGGTTGAAATGGTCTAGCTACTCAAAAGAAATTAAACAAAACAATTGTTTATGAAAACCTTGTTGTTTTTACTAAAATGCTAATAATAAAAAAACGACTGGTCATTATTTTTTGAATACCATTGCAAACGTTTTAATAGTAAAAACTGTTTTTCTAAGAGAAAAACAGAAATAGAGATTCGTCAGAAAAACAGTAAATTAGATAAACAAAGTAACCTCAATCAACGTTTTAAAGTATATTTATGTTGATAAGTTTTATTTTGGCGGAAGAGATCATAAAAGGCAATTGTTTTAGAGTTTTTCGTTCTCCTTCGGCATCCTGGAAAATCAACATGAAAATTGCTTTATACTATTTGCAGTGTTATTCTAAAGATAACGCCCAATCAGTTTTGTTTAATTCTCACTCAGATATTTTTAATCTTCAAAAATGTTGAAAATGTGTAAAAAATATTGCACAGGCCAGTAATCGCGGCCTTAAATAATTGTCAATTTTCTGCTCAGCTCTGGCAAATGTGTATGTCAAATTGTATCGCAAATGTTTTCGCGTAAACAAAAGGGAACCCTTGATTTTTACGCATTTCTTCTTTTTACCGACTTCAAAAAAGGAGGAAGGTTTTCAGTTCAGCGCGTTTATATATATTTTTATATGAATTTTAAATTGAAAAATACGTGAAGAGTTTTTATACTGCTGTTAAAAACTGCTGCTGTTGTGTTGTGGGTAAAAACATAATCCTCAAAGTACTCAAAAGTATGAAAGGCAATCGTTGTCGACAATAGGCCGGTGTAACATTCAGGGAAAGATTAAAAAGGCGTTTGCCGGCGCTATCAGAGCCATCCATCACGCGTATAATAGCGCCGGCCCGAACACACGTTCTTAAATAATTTGTCAAAACCCGACCCCCTTCCTATACTTCCTCATGCTTCAGACAAATTGTGCTTATTCCATTTTTCTTTACATTTATCATAATGATTTTTCATTATCATGATAAAATTATGAATATTTTGCCAAAAATGGAAATTTAGAAGAAACTTATGTTTTTTGTATTTTTTAAATTATAAATATACCGTTTTAATAAAAATTACCGATATCTTATGTTAAATTCTACAAAATCATTTTACAACACATTTGCTCAAAAAGTGCACTTACGAAGCCTGAATACATCTTTCGAAAGTTAAACATTACGGATCATACAACGGAGCGTGCTGTAATGAAACGCATCATACAACGGAGCGTGCTGTAATGAATTTGTCCGCACGCTCCGTTGTATAGCACCGTGCGTGTACTTTACGGTATTTTTTTAATTTCAATTTTTTGTTTTTTTTCTCGCAAATGTGTTGTAAAACGTTGTATGGCACACGTGCGGATTCGTTATTACAAACTCGTGACTATGGTAAGCCCTCGACTTCGTCTCGGGCTTACATTAGTCTACTCGTTTGTAATAACCAACTTTCCGCACTTGTATCATAAATAACTATTAATTACAATTTACAAGCTATTAAGAAAACTTATAGCTTTTCTACTTTATTATCTACTAGCTGACCTGACAGACGTTGTCCTGTATTAGAACTGTCAAACACGCAAAGTCAAAATTGTAAATCTTATTTTACTACACCTTGGGTTACCTTATTGGAGTTTTAGTAAGGATCCCTATTTTTTTTTTAAATATAATATAGCCTATGTTACCCGGAGATAGTGTAGCTTCCCAACAGTGAAAGAATTTATCAAATTGGTTCAGTAGTTTTGGGGCCTATTCAATGCAAACAAACAAACAATCAAATCTTTCCTCTTTATAATATTAGTATAGACTAGTGACCCGCCCGTCCGGCTTCGCACGGGTGTAATTTACGTGCAGAGCCGGGGTGCCTCGCTAGTTATATGTATAAACCTTTCGTGAAATTTTTTCTATCTGATGGTGAAAACCGCATCAAAATCCATTGCGTGGTTTAGGAGGAGTTAGCGGCCATACAGACAGGCAGACAGACAGACAGACGGAGAAAGCGACTTTAATTTATATACTATGTAGAGATTTCAAAGCAATAAACTAGTTTAGCCTCTCTTAAAAATAAACAATTTAAAAGCACCTATAATTGTACATCATTTGGACATTGATCGATGAAAATACTTAAGGACTTCTACAAATCGAAACGTTCAAGTGGAAAATTGAAAGTCTTTACGTACTTAACTTAGTTACTTAGTACTCTATTCTAAGCCCGGTTCTTATTTCTATAATTTTGTTGATTACTTTCGTTCAACAAAATTTATAGAGTTGGATATAATTATATTACTTCATTACACTCTCAATATTTAAAAGAATATTAGTAATAAACCTGAACTAATGAACATTTGTGTTTGTTCTATATCTGGGTGTTAATATCTATTTAAGTATGTATTTGATAATATATATGTACTCGTATATATATTCAGTCTCTGGCAGACATATCACGAGCTTTGCTTAGTTTGGAGTCAGATGACCGTGTGTGCAAAAATGTCCCGAATAACTTACGCTTTCATCATACAAGTCCAATAGGCCCGTTTTATCTGTAATTAAGTTTTCTGCTACTACTTCAACTATTTACAATTTTTTTTTTTTTGTTACAAATTGAATTAGCTTATTTGTTTCAGCTTAGGAAAACGTCCAATAGGCCCGTTTTACCTGAAATTAAGTTTTGTCTACTGGTACTTTAACTTTTCCCAGACTTATTACTAATTTGTTTGTGTTGTTGATTTTTTGTTCCAGATCAATTAAGTTTTTGTTTTAGTTTTAACAAATCTTTGTTTCAGTTTAGGATAAATTACAATTATTCACTAACAAAACTCTGTAGAGTGTAAAATAAATAATTGATCCCATATCCTTTATTGTACTTGATACAACATTGAAACGGAAATACACTAGTGATTCGTCAAAAATAGATTTGATGATGAACTTCCGCAAAGTAACGCCTGATTTAATCAACAATAAACTGAGTTCACAACCACACAATATTCTATACAAATTGGGTCGAATAATCTCCGTTAGATGCAGGCTGACAACATTTATTTCAATTCGAAATCGATCTCGTTTCTAACGCATAGATCAAGCGAGCGCTAGCACGAAACCATTACACTTTGTTGACATCAACGAATGCCCTTTTACATATTCACCCCGAGCACACAAAGATTGAGCCGTGAAATTGAAAATGGTTTCTATGAACAAAAATGTATTCAACGCACGTTCGCGACATATCGTCACAACATCGGTCCGATATACCTATGCCGAGTTGGTGCCGGGCCGTGACGTTTTAAATCGATTAATTGCAAATTAAACTAATTATTTTAAAATATTAGGAAGATCGAAGATTTGTTTTAGGCATTTATTTATTTACGTTAAAAGTAATTATTTTCTGTCATATATGTAAACTTGAGTACACATGTCTTGCATAGCTCATGCTTCTAATCACAGAAACGGTATTCCAACGAAAACCTAAGAAATCATTTTGTATTCAAACGAGTTGAAGAAATGACAGCATTACTATTATAAATAAAGAAAAAACTCATTCACATCACATCGTCAGCCAGTAAAAGTCCACTGTTGAACAAAGCCCTCCGTCTTATTCAATTCAATACTATTTATTTTCTAAAACACATGGAAAAATGGGCTGTTTCAAAATAATACTTATGTCCAAATATGTTTTTCCTCGACGAGGCTCATAAAAGTTACAAGTTAAAAGAAAACAAAACAAACAAAAAAACACAAAAAAGTACATCATTCAGACCCTTCGATACAAAATACAATTATTATTATACATGATACCTTAGAGAGGGGTGTTGCCAAAAAAACTCATTGCTTGCTATTATTTATTTATCATTCTGGCTACCGTGGCTAAATATTAATTTGGCCTCAATATGCAGTAATTTCACTACATCCTGATAAACATTCAACTTCTGGTTACTAACCGTTATGTACCAACGCAAATGCATTTTCACTACTGTTATGATACATTTTTTTACCGACTCCAAAAATAACTGATTATAAATTGTAAATATGTATATCAGTAGGTAATATATGTATTAATAATTTCGTTGATTGTCCTTTAATGCTCATTGCTTTGAAGTTATTTAAATATTATTTTCTACTTTTTAGTTTCAGTTTGTAAATGAAGGTATATCCATGAAGTCGGTTCTTTTTTTTCTAAAAATTATCATTATAATATATCACACTTCACACTAATAATACGGGTATAACTGCGAAATTTTACGAGTGTGTGTTCTCCTTGTCAATTCCGTAACGGTGGAATGGATTTGGGTTTAATGTCGTAATGTTATTTAAACCCTGAATTGACGTATAATATAGGTTATGGTTCCACCTCAGAATACAGGGTTCTACATTATTGTCAAAGACAGCTCTCAAAGGATTTTACATTGTAGTTGAAAAAAAGATCGTTGTTATGTAAGTAAAAGCTTATACAGTCTTTACGAGTTCTACTTATGCGATTGAGTCAGAAACAGAAGAAGCTATCTACAAAATTAGCCTATATGCGTTTACTTATAAATTTTCTTAGATTATCATCTTGTATATTCAGAAAATATTTTAACGGAAACCGGTAAAATTCCGGAGCGTATTTAATAATAGTAGTAGTAGTAATAAATTCAAAATAATATAGAGGAAGGGCAAATTAAAGAAATAAATAAACGTGCGGCAGCAGCAAAAGCTTGTTTACAAAAAAGCTACTAAATACGACGCTTCCGCCTGCCAAGCTACTTATAGTATTATACTAGATAAGTATTGCGAAAAGATCGAACTTAATCCCAAAGGTACGCGGATCGCAGCGCTGGATGTGATAGATACTGAAAATTGCATAAAATCCATCAACACTGCTACATTGTGCCGCTCCGGAGGTGTTTTTCGAAGGCGGTGGAGGCAATAGCTTACAGATATGCATGTTTTACCAAAAATCGGCTAATCTGCAGAATTTATTAAAATGTTGTGTACTTTAAAATGTACAACAATACAAGGAACATAATTATATTGGTTGTTTAACTACTTACGACGTTTTACATATTATATTAGGTATATATACAAGTCATACGTCGATATAATCCTACTAATATTATAATCGCGAAAGTTTGTATGTATGGATGTATGGATGTTTGTTCCTCTTTCACGCTGCAACGGAACAACGGATCGACCTGGTTTTTTGCATGAGTATAGTTCAAGAGCCAGAGAGTGACATTAGGCTACTTTTCATCATCATCATCACCATTTTTCATCACTACGCGGGTGAAACCGCGGGGCGCAGCTAGTTGCAATATAAGAATGGTACTTATACTAGTGATGTCCTGCCACCACACCGTGCGTGACTAAGCGAATGCCGGGCAATAACCTTGTTCTTCTTTGCATAAATATAGAGCGCAGTCAACGTATCTACATTTAAAAATGTCTAATTCCATTATTTGGCATGATAAAATCGCTTGATTAACTTTAAACGTTACTTTTATACACAGCAATCCTGTCAACTTTTTTCCTTTACAAGGGTAGTGGGTTAGGATGACACATGTGTCTGTCCTAAACGGAAATATGGATCAATAATAGGGATAATATTTCAAGTGAAAGGCCTGATATCTCACTCTAGGAGAAAAACATATTTTTCCAGCGAGGCACAGCAAAATAGAAATGTCAGCGTTTCCTCGGCGTTCGGAGGACGAAGTGTCCATATGTGACCACGCTGTGGCCTATATTTATGTAACTAAATGTGTCGATCGTGGGTAAATTTAAAAAATTAGAAAAAGTTTTGTTGTTTAATATTGACAACCTAATATATTTTAACTAGAATAACTTGATTTTAAATTACTATATGCTTTTATTTAATAACTTAATATGTATGTCCCCTATGTATACTTTTTGACGAGCAATGCCTTTATCAACAAAACATAATGTATCAATTAAAAAACGACTTTAAAACTTAAATACGCAATTTCGTTTACTTTAATGATATATTTACCAGTTGTTTTGATTTAAAAATCAATCTACTGAACCGATTTTAATGAAATTTCTATGGAACAAATCTGAAAGTATCTGTATACTTTCAAATAAAATTATAAAATAAACCGGCCAAGTGCGAGTCGGGATCGCGCACTGAGGTTGCGCAAGTGCGTTTCCGCCTTTTTAGGTTGGTCTTATAGTGAAAGTAATTTATAATGATATGCTCGAATATGTCCGTTATCTAACCGAATACCACGGATGTATCCATAAACAGTGAAATGCTGACATTGAAAAAATTTTTTTTTTGAATTTTTTGCATTGCTTTGAAAACTTTTGGAAACTTTCACACGAGTAGATTTACATAATCCTACTCTTGTGGAAGTCATGAAATGTTAATATGATTTTCGAAACCGGATAAGGGCCTTGTATGACATCTTAGGGATGCGTACACCGCGGGCAGTACTCCATACCACCCGTGCTTATGTTCGTTTGGGAAACGACCTTATAATACCTAGTTACTTTACTTACCCTTGAATCTTGAACTCCTGAGATCCTTTCTTGTTCGGAAAGGTCAAAGTCGTGGTTGATATTATTCTTTCGTCAATTGCGTATAATAAACAATTGCATTAATTAATAGTTTTCATTTCCAAAATCTGTACAATAAAAACACGCGTATAGAATCAATTGTTCGTAAGTTTGATCATATTTTTCTTTTTAATTTTGGGTTCACTTACTTATCTTATTTGCTTAGCCAGTGCCTACAGTAAATTTTTAAGTAGTCTATCATTTTTATAGTAACAGTTTTAAGTCACGCCCCAGTAAAGTGGTGAAGACTCTACTAGAAGTTTTTATAGAGTTTTGTAAACAACACGAAAAGACACGTTTACTGCATCATTAATTAAATACTATCTACACTCGCGCACGTTTTCTATCACTAAATGGTTAACAATCCACCATTATAAACTAACTTCAGCACTCGAAAAAAATACAAACTTAGAAAAATAATACAGTAAGTACGCTACAATATGTCATATCAGTTTCATGAATCTGTTTATTCTAGGCAAGCGTGCTCCATCGTAGACCGCATCACCGCTTAACATCAGGCGAGTTGGCGGCCAAGCGCAAGCCTATTAACAATAATAAAGAAAAACATATTTCCTAATTCAAGTGCCAAAACTCAATAAAAAAATTGCAAAAGAGTTGGCAACTGTCAAACAAGCGCATTTTTTTTTCGTTTAGATTTTGAGCAGGCTTAAGCCATTAAGGCCATATCACATAATTTTCCGTATTTTACTGTCATGAACTGAGGAGGTATACCCTAGTAAAATAGTGGAGACTTTACTGTGCCTCCTGTGGAGTTGTAAAATCGACATGAAAACACGTATTTCCCCCCGTTATGTTACTTTCCCGCAGTCAAGCACATTCACGACCACCTAATAAATAATAAACCACCATTATTACACACCACATTGACGCTCGAAAATACTCAAATTTAGGATAATTATACAATGACCGACATGTTTTTTTCACTTTAGCGCCAAAACTCACAAACTGGCGCTAGAAAAGCTAGTTTTTTTTTCTTCATTACTCATGAAATAATTTTGACGCCACACGTCTTGTGCATTCGCCAGAGTCAAGTATTTTTTTAACTTATAGTAGATATCATCAAATAAGTCATAGTCAGAGTCAGAGTCAAGCAAAGTAAGTCACGGACACGTCTAAATCATGCCTTGGTAAAGTTTACTAAGTTTAGAAACTATACTATAGGCTTCTATGGAGTTTTGGAATACACACGAAAATACATCTTTCGACTCGTTATATCACTTTCTTACAATCCAACAGGTTCACGAACTCTTAATAAATAATTATCCACCATTATTACGCATTAACACTCGATAATATATAAGTTTAGGAAAATAATACATAAAGTCGACACGGTTTTTTCATGTTGGCGCCAAAACTCCCTACAGGGGTCACTACTAGGATTGCTGTTTAAAGCAATCCAGTTTAGGTGATGAAAAAATTTTACGCTACCGAAAACTATGTCTGGGTGCGTTAAGGTTCACGTTCCCGTGATTTTCCGAACTGCGCAGGTTTGACGTTAATTTGAGACCGCATAAGGAGTTGGCCGTAAGGCCCCTGTACTTTTGTTACTTGAACTTTGCGCGCCCGACTAACCTTCACACAGCTCTGTCACACTGGTGTGAAGAAAATTTCCTATCTATCACTGTTTGGCAAGGACGTTTTACCTATGGAGGGTATATATAAGATCCTTGCTGTTTGTATAGTATCTTGATAGTATACCATAGTATAGTTTTTACCATTTTTATTTGACATTTGATAATCACATAGTACCATAGATAATGGTACAGATCAGTGCATAGTACAAATCAAAACCGATTCGGCCGCCTACGTACAGTCCCACCATCTTAGCTGTTCAGTTTACAGCACCGCTAGTGGAGAACAAAGTATTACCACCTAAGAAATAAACCAAGAAAAAACTGTAGTTTTAAATTATGCCCACCTGAACAGCTAAGTCGGTGGACTGTAACCATAGTTTCTCAACCAGTTACGATCGAAGCGAAATAAGTTTCTACGTTTCTACCGGCCAACTCGATATGTCAGAACAATAGGTACAGTGTACAATAATTTTTACAGATACAATAATTTTATTGAGCGAACCAAAATGAGGTTGCATTAGTAACTCCCCAGCCGCCAAAGAGAGCCATTACGTTATGACTAACAAAGCGCACCAGCAAAGTTAGACAGAGCCACACTGGATTTAACTCCACTTTGGTATACAAAATTCATACAAACAAGCGGACAGGTGCTTTGTGTGTTTAAAGTAATGCCACGTTATTTAGACACAATATTGGAGCGAAGATAAATTTTTAGATAAGTGTAGTGATGAAAATTATTTTTGTTAATCAACGCTTAACTGCCAAAACACTTGTGCATAAAAACGCGGTGGCGCGCAGAATACCGGTGCCACAGCGGTATTCTTCATACAAAAATTAATAATGTGCCATCCGACTCCGCACTCTACACCGCACGCATAGTAGACTTGTGGGCCTTGTGGAAAGCAAGACGAAGTAAGGTGAGTTGTACACATTATAATTAAAAATGCTACAAAAACGTATCGAATAGGCGTTACACTCTCAGGAAATTTCAGTACTGTTTTTTTTTCGGAAATTTCCGGTATTTTTCTCCTTTATCTAGTACCGGTACTGACAATGCAATTCCCGTGACTTTCAGTATTTTCGGGACATCGCAACTTTGTAATCATCCGTCCAACCATCATCCGTATGTCAAATATTTGTGGACATTTGGGTTTCGTCCAAACAGAGGCCATGATAGGTATGAATGTGCATTATTACGGCTTGCAAAAACACTCAGAAAGCGTTTATAAAAGCATTTTATGCAAAGCGTACTTTGATTATAGATATGACATGTATTATCAAAGAACGCACAGTACATTCGAGCCTTACCATACTAACAAGGTTAAATGCTCCCGACACATATTTTTATGTGTATAACAGATGCTCGGTTTATATTTTATTCTAGTTTTTGTCACCAAAACTACTCGAACTACAAGCCCACAATTAGATCAGAAATGATCGATACCCGATATTTTCACACTGGTGCTTGATGTACCGCATTATCGACGTCGCGCTTGATGGATAGCTCTGAAACTGTTCAAAAGTTCATAAATAATGGGCTTTGGAGACAGGACCAGGAGTAACAGTCATAAGTTTAAATCAAGATCAACAATTAATATCTCTCTTAAAAGTACATGTTATGTTGAGATGATACATCTCTGAAATTTTGCTGTCCACAGATTCATTAGTTCGTTTTTTTTATAACCACCAATTACGAACTATGAATGTTGTATGAATGTGACCACAATTATATGGCTTTGGCTACGAAACCCTACTTGCCTACCACCCCTCTTGGCCAGTTATTTAATAATAACAAATGCGAAAGTTTGAGAATAACTAAACGTGTTCACTGTAACCAACCTCTAAGGGTGGAAAATTAGGAGATGAATCACGTTTATTAAGGCCTCTCATGAAGACGTTTGTTTTTTTTTCTTTTCTTCGAATATGTATAATTATTTTTCTATGTCAGGACCTCATTTGTAACAGAATTCACTACAAATCAACAAAGATGTCGAATCTTCGTAACGAGTACGTCTGATTGATGTGTTACATAACGCGGCACTCGGCAAGCGGGAAGCGCGACAATTCATTCCCACATTCCCTCACATCTGAATTCTTAATGAAACAAAAATTGCAAATGTCATGCCCAATCTCCGACAGCTCCATGAATACTAAAGACGCTATTTGGAGATCGCGCTCGTGAAATTGAGTCTCGTGCTCATAACGCAAATGATACAGATGATCCATGGGAATTTGACGATGAAAAACAGCAGTCAAATCTGACGCGGAAAACGGAAAAAATCTACTTTGTTTTCGTTGAACCGTGCAGTTAAAAGCAAAAATTTAAAAAAGGTTTTGCCCGCGGCTTTTCTTGTACAGTAAAGCCACAGTATGTCACTGAGGGATACACAAACTTTCTACTCAAGAAACAATTTGCTAAATACTATCGGTGGTTCTAGTGATTACTTGTAATACCTACAAACTTACAGCCAAAAACTTTACCTCTATATAATATACTACTACTACTAGCTCTCTTTACTAGCTGTTGCCCACGACTTCGTACGCGTAGACTTTCATATAAACTTTCAACCCCCTTTTGTCATCTTTAATTCGGCCCTTCGGTAAAATCCTTTCTTAGCGGACCTCTACACCCCATAAGGAATCTATCTGCCAAACTTCAGCTTCGTAGGTCAAGTAGTTTTCGAGATTTCGTGTTTAATGAGTGAGTGAGTGAGTGAGTTATGAAAACAGCGTTTTTTGAAATGAAATAAGCAGGCGCCTCGTATACTTTCTTCGCAGATTAAGTTACATGCATTGCATGTTTTTTTTAAAATGTATTGTATTTATTTAATCATTTAATAATTGTTTCTCTCGCACGCTGTGTTTTTTGAAGCTACTGTGATAATTTTAACAACTTTACATTTGAGTTGCATCATTATCAGCCAACCATGTTCTCTCTGCAGGCCTTCTCTGACAGAGAGAGGATGAGTCCAAATCCACCATGCTGGCCCAGTGCGTTTTAGTGAATGTAATGTTTGATGAACTTTTGAGGTTCTTGGACATACCGGTTTCCTCACGATGTTTTCTTTCACCGTTTTATAAGCGATGGCATGAAAACTGCACATAATATATTTAAGTACTACATAAGTCATTGTTGCAAGGCCGAGGATTGAACCGGGTGCCGTCAGATTGTAGCGCACATACTACTACTCGGCCACCATCGCTCCTTTGAGTCTGCGAAAAATTAAATAAAGTCTAGAATGAAATAAGCACCGACTTGTTTTCGTATAGAACTCGTGAACGTGCATCTGTATTGTATACAGACGGCATAATGCAATTATAGGTTTTATATTTCAATTTATTCAAAAGAAGGCAAACACTCTTTAAGTAAAAAACGCAGTGACGTTTTGATAAGATGAACCTGTGGTCTGTGTTCTATGGTTTTGGTTACTATTTATAATACCTACAAGACAAAACACAAAGACCATGAATGCGTGACTTACTCCTAAGATCAGACTATAAATAATGAAATCTGATTTAAAAGAATGATGCACGTCGTCAGAAAACAATTGGAAGTACGTGAGCGGGGGTTCGATCCGAAGGCCGATCGGTACATGTCGCCGCGCCCAATGCATACTAAGTAATGACGCCAGTTTCAATTTAACCTCCCCTCGCATCATACAACATGCTAAAAAACGTTCTTCGTACCGACTTCATGGCATCAAGCCGTACAACTTTTCGCTTTAATATCCAACTGAATGTTCCTTCTGAATAAAATATGACAAATATTTGAAAAAGTAAAGTAAAAGAATTACATATAACTCGAAATTTTAAGATTACTTAAATTATAATAGTACCTACATCCAAAAGTGTGGAAATGTGAAACATGACGGCATATGACGTCGAGTTCGTCACGGCACACGAGTTGGTTTTACTGCAAGGTGCGCCAATATAAGTTTCACATTAATACTTTCTAGTAAAAGGCGTCATCTCTCAGTCAGCGCTAGGGCCTGTAAAGGTTCTAGCTGGGTAGCAAAAATTATTTATGCCAGTTGATTGAATCAGGCGTTACTTTGCGGAAGTTCATCTTCAGAAGAAGCGGAAATACACTTACACATACAAGATTCGTCAAAGAAATTGTTTTACTATATAATTATGCCGACGACAACACACACAACCAACTAATAAAGACAGCTCAAAAGTTAAGCCGTCAGGAAACTGTCCGTAGCTTAGCGTATAATCACCCTAATTTCGCAGGTTCAAAGCCTATTGAATTTATTTTTATTTGCCTATAACATTTAAATCTCCCCAAGATAGTGAGCAATGCTAAGCCGCACTGAGCTCACAAGTAAAATCCTGGATGACAGTAAGTTGCTATGAGCAGACGTGGCGCTTACCATTAATCTCACGTTTTGCTCGTTTCGTTACTTTATTGCACAATAAAATGCTTTGATTTAAAACCCGTGCTTCCCAGTGACACCGACTTAGGCTAGGACACGTGTTCGTAGCAAGTCTCGTAGCACGTACGTAGACCTGCTACGCGATCCGCTTGCAGGCGACTCCCGTAAATAACTTATGTACTTCATACGTATCTGTTGGAACTGAGTTAACTCGTCTGGTCTGAGTCGTCAACGCTGTCGACTCGACATGGTTTATAGCTACAGAATGCGAGTAAAAATCATTTACTATTTAAAACCGTTTAGTATTAAAATTGTATTGTAGTTTTATTTATAATTTACAAGTGTAATACTGCAGCGGCCGGCAACAGAAGCATAATGGACGAACGTGAAAATGTCAGCCGAGGAGTAGCTAAGGCGAGCATACGTGAGTCCGTAAATGCTCAGTTGCCGCCAAAGCTTGAATAGTACTTTTCTCAAACATTGTGTGGATATTCACGTAAAAATAGACATTAATATTTGAGGTAATTTTAAAATTTGATTAAAACTTTGCCTTGCAGCAATGAATTAAAAAAACATTTCCAGATGGCTATGGCGAAAATGTCAATTTATGTTTTTTTAATTTAATAATAGGCTTGCGTTTGGCTTTAGCGCCGCCAACTCCATGTATATGGAAAGTGTGGACACTTCAATATATAATTATCAATATTAAAAACCCACTTCAAAATTAGTAAGTGCCCGAACAAAATTGTTGATATTGCCAAATCAACATGCGCTCGAACAAAATTATTCATAAAATTATTTTATTATTAAAGCTGATTTAAGAACTGCTAAGCCAAGGATAATGAAAATTTTGAGGGACCACCTTGAAAGCTTTGTAAAGCTATATACAATGTAGACTCTACTTAAAGATGAAGAAAAGAACCACTTAAATTGTTACACAAATGGTGGATTAATCAGTGTACATGTACATTGTACATACGTAAAAATATGTAGATAAAACAAAACTCATTGTGAACCTCCTAATGTGAAAATAGTTGTAAAAATTAAAACCTTTCATTTAGCATTAAAACACGGAGTTGAACTAATAAGCATAAATCGAACTATTCAATTAAAGTGTCTGCCGACCATGACGCGGCCGGTAAGTACTTAGTATTCAAACATATGCAAATTACAGACGTGCTATGCAATAAATGCCTACACACGGATCACAATTCGACAATTGGCATTTATGTCGCAATTGCATTGTATATGTTACCGTGCTACGTCGTTTTGTTTTGGTGCAGCTGAAGTAGGAATATTTACGTGCAATGCTATACAAAATTTGTATGAAATTCGATGCGTATTGACGTACGTAAAATCCGTATCGTCGTACTGGACCCCAGCTCTCCTAATTCCGGCATTGTTAGAGGAATATAATTTCGCTTCGATTGTTGTACTAGTTTATATATCTCAACGTAAGGCTTATAAATAATATGCAGTGCGTAATAAAATAAACTTCAGTTTAATATACAAATTGTTATGGTATCTAGGTTTACTTTATTTTATATAGTTAGCTAGTTTGCACTCAAAATGAAATTACATTCATTTTGAGTGCAAACTAGCTCGATCATCAGATAAATTAAGATTTTTTGTATCCTTTGTCCAGTGATGTCACAAGTTACGCAAATTAAGTAAGCACTCAATTCTTACAAATTTCTTACAATTCTTACACAGTCTTCAATTCATCAAGTCATCAATTCATACACTCAGCCGTTCACTCGTGAAAACGCGATAAGAGATAGAGCGGCAATTAATTGCTTGCACATTTTCAATAGTATCATCATTATCAGCCTATCATGTTCTCACTGCTAGGACTGAGGCCTTCTCTCAGAGAGAGAGAGAGAGAGAGAGAGTATGGGCCCTAATCCACCAGTACCACCATACAGACCCAGTGCATGTTGGTGCATGATGGTTAAAACAGTTGGAATAGTTTGAGTGTGGTTGGCAGTGATAGAGCGGATCTTGCAAATCGCGCTCTACGCCAGACGCTGCACGCTCCACCGGTCTTATGACTGGGCCATTGATATTGCTGTAAACTCAAGTCTTTAATTTCCCTTGGAAATAATTTCACCTGAAATTATATCTATACTAATACTAATAATATTATAAAGAGGTAAGATTTGATTGTTTGTTTGTTTGTTTGTTTGCATTGAATAGGCTCCGAAACTACTGAACCGATTTGAAAAATTCTTGAAAGATTATGTTGGGAAGCTACACTATCCCCGGGTAATATAGGCTATATTATATTTTCAAAAAAAAATAGGGATTTTTACTAAAACTCCAATAATGTAACTCAAGGTCTAAAAAAATAATATTTACAATTTTGACTTTGCGTGTTTGACAGTTCTAAGATAGGACAACGTCTGTCAGGTCAGCTAGTATGTAATAAATTCAATCGGAAATACCGAATTGAAATCAGTATAGTGTTGTAGATAATCGGTTCCATACACATTATACTGTGGTTCATTAAAGTGGTTTTAGATGGGCGATTTCAACATCTGTTTTGGTTTCTACGATTTCTTACCGCCAAATCATTGTTTCCTCATCATCCATGTGTTTCCTCTACCTTGCATGGTCCTTAGCGTCTTGCGTGGTAAGTTAGTTGTCATCTCTCACGATGTCTAGCCATTGACGCTTTGGCTAGCTATGAAGTGATGTTCCAGGGAGCACAAGGTGTATTAGCTGATTGCTCAATCATCTCAAGCAAGTTTTCTGAAGTTTATTAGTTGCATCCCGTGCAACTCTCGATCCCGAGCATCGAAGAAAACTTTGTTGAGACTGACAAATTGTTGGGTGTGAATAAGAGCATAATTGGAGTCGTTACAGGTGGCATACCTGATACCTATTCAAATTACCTATAACTGGCATACCTATTCAAAGATCTCAAAGGTAAGGATAATTATGTCGATCTGAACATTTGCGTCTTAGTATGTTCAGTCCTTGAAAAAATGGAACCATGACTTCATTGATATATTTTATATGTATTGCATGACGTGTTAAAATATTTATACTAACAACGTCGCACCATTCTCAAGTACAACAACGTGCAACTGAATTCACATTGGTGAGCAATATATCACTGCGACGGTGCCATTGAAAGAGTTCCAATGGCTTACGAAGAACTATATGAGTCAATGCTTAATGCCAAATATTATATATATTTTATGCGTCAAATGCCAAATATTATATTTCTTACGCTGATGAAGTGGCCACACAGTCCAGGCCTGATCCTTAAGCCGGCTGTTATGGGGGCCCAGGGCTCGGCCGCACTTCTGAGCGACACATCAGTGCAATCATGCTACATTTCTAACGCACAACTCAACATTTTATATGAACGAAAAGAAATTGGATAGTTGTTATCCAATTTATAAATTTTCAAACAAAGCACTGTAATTTGCGTGTGTATGTTACGCGATATTTCCACGGATTGTAAACCAATTTTTACTATGTTTTATTTATTTATTTATCTTTAGTGTGATTCCATTTAAAGAAGAACATTTGAATATAATATTCTGCCTGCAAGGGTGAGAAATTAAAGGGATGAAACCAGTTCATTAAACATCCCGTGAAGTCAGTCTTCAGGGTCTCTCTTCTCATTCCTTACGATGAAGGTTTAACTTTGATAAATTACTAATTTTGACAGATTTAAAACAGTCAAAAACCGTTACGAAGAAGTGTAAATAAATGGCCCTGTTTTGTTGTACGCATGCTCAGAATACAGAAAGAACCAGAATCCGCCTTAAGCTGTGATTGCAAGCCGCACGTTGAGTTCAAAAAACATAACCCACGTCCCGCGCCTGTCTCACCTCCACCCGCGTAATGTTGCTTAGACATTACTTACCCGTTACTATAGTACTTGAAATAGCGGGAAAAACAGCTGTTCATAAAAAAAAATCAGTTGTTCATAATGGTGAGCACAATGGTACCTCTTTTTTGGTGGCTTAGTGCACCCCAAACAGACAACCCGTGTACTGCATATTAAACGTAAAACTATCTTATACTCCGTTTTTTCATCTTATATATTTTATGTAAACAAAAGGGTTACCAGTGCAAAAAATATGTTTCATAATGGTAGTTTACAATATTTAATCCTTTTAATCCATCAAATTTTAATCCATTTACAAAATTTTGTGTCTGTACTATTCACCGTTGAGGAGTTCCCTCGCCGGAAGACAACCCTGGATGCGGCAGCCATGTCATGATGGAGTTTAGAACAGACTATATTAAAATTAAATCGATTTACAAAATCGCGTAAAACTAGTCTATATTAGAGTAGTTTTTGTCGCTTCACTATTGGGTGCGTTCACGCCTTCTGGTTTTTTCTGTATTCTGAGTGCACATGTATAGTTATTTCGTTTTGTATTTTTTGCTGTTTCCAATATAAGTACCTAAAGCAGAAAAATATAATATTAAAATAATAAAATTTCACTCACCCAGAAAAACAGCGTAAAAGTTCGTTTAAACAAAAATTGCAACCGTACATGTCTAGAGCTATCTACGAGTAGGTCGTAATTAATTGTGGTCAGCCCACACTACTTACTCAGTTAGATAACAATTGTTAAACCTGTGAAAAATTTAATGAGCTGTTAATTTAATAACATAAATGACTAGTTTAATTATATTTAATGTCATGTCGATATGGTCATTTTTGCTGTAATTAACTGCATGTTTACTGAGTTATATAGGTACTGAAAATTGTATTAAACTTTAGATTAGACATAAAGGAAACCTAATCAATCAAGATATTTTAGGAATAGTATTTAAAAAAATTATTAAAAAGCCGGAATCAATTGAAATATCAATGCAGTTTATTTCTTCATTTACACGCAGTAACAGATTAATAAACTGACGATGATCAAAAACGGCAAAGAAACCGGTATGTCCAAGAACCACAAAAATCAAAGACATTGTATTATGACATTCACCGACATCCACTGGGCCAGCACGCTCTCTCTCTCTCTCTCTCTTTCTCTCTAAAGCTCCACGTTCAAACTCCCTTGTCGTCACGCAAACTATGGTCAGCATTCAGCTTTGTATCGAATGTGCTCTTATTACAATAATATTTGTAATAACATTGATATCTTCGGTTCATCAGTCTCTTCTTTTAAGAGACTTTTATACACACAATAACATTGTATTTTAATACCTGCATTTGTTTTTGTATAAGTACTTCATGTTGATTGGGTACCCATTTTGTTAAAAGGTACTAAACTTTTTTTTATGTATTCTGTTTTCACTCCTAGTAGGACATACACTAAAGCTAATATTGTGTACTGTTTAATTAAGTTCTATATATGTTTCCAGTTCTGTGAACCTACAATAAAAAAACAAAATAAAAAAGCCTTAGTCCCTACAGTGGGAACATGATAGGCTGAAATGATGAACAGATTAACAAAACAATGTTATTTTTTGCATAGAAATAGTTGGAGGGCCGGCCACTTTTTCACAGGAATACTTTTACTACTTTTTATTCCTGAAATTTTTACTATTCCTGAGGGAATGTCCACATGGGTGAAACCACGGGGCACTAGGAAAGAATAATTTACAAATTCCTCAAAATAATGAAATGAATCCACGGAGACGTGAAAGTTTTCAATGAGTTAAAACTAAAATGTCGAGTCCGGTATATAAGGAGCCTGGAAAGACAACCTTGGAAACAAGCGCATAATCAGCTTTGCGTCGATTAATATCGTCGTGGCCGCCAGCGGTCGCCGTCTGCTCGATATTGCCAACACAAAGAACTAAATTATTTCCTCCATTTCTTCGAGATCTCTTTGTTTTAGATACAACTCGGCTTCTTGAAATGTAGGAAGAAAGGTACAAAGTACGGTATGTTTCTTTCTGCCGTTCAAAGATTTTTAGTTTTTCTTTTGCTTAAATATGATTTCTTTATGCTCGGATTTTTATTTTATCTAAGTAGAGATTATAACAAAGATATCTTCAACTAATAGCCAATTATTTCAAGTTATTACTAATCTAAAAAATAAGATTTCATTGTCTACTTTATTGGCTCTTACTGTATAATGTAAGTAAAGGGTTACGTGGAACTGTGATATTCGTACTATGGTGAATGGAGTCATTGTACTCATCATTATGAACAACTTTTACTAAGGTACTAACATTACATTACATTGCGAAAAAATATATAAAGAATATTCGGCTTAATACAACTATTCCGTGAGCCCTGTATATCATATTTATTTTACAATATAAACCATCCAAGTGCGAGGCTTCCGCACTAAGGCTTCCATCACAAAATACAAAAAGTAGTGCATAAAGACAATCACGCCCAGGCGGTCACCCATCCAAGTAACAACCGCACCTGACGTTGCTTAACTTGGTGGTGAACAGCGAAAAATATGCTAAACACATGTCTAAAGCGTTCTTAAATCTTTTGTAGTAAGACGGCAAGGGCCTTACGGCTACCTTTTTTAGGTGATTGCGAAAAGTTGTTTGTTGCCATTATTATTTATTTCGTTGTTTTACTTTACAGTATGTACTATAATCATACCAATTTGAAGATTGTACGTAATACCGTTTTTACATTAGAACAAACGCAAAAATACGTTTAAAAAAACGTATGTTGTATTACGGTTCGAAAGATACAGCCGTTAAAGTTAGGACAGACGGTCGGACAGACAGACAGCGTAGGCTTCGTAATAGGGTCCCGTTTACACTAAAAGTACTCTACTTCAAAATATGTAGTACCAAGACACAAACAACTAGAAGCGTATTTATCGATTTGGCACTTCTAAGGCGAGCCACAAACTCAAGTTTACACACAATAACTGTTGCAAATAGCCAGAGTTGAACGAGTGCTCGTCGTTGGTGCCGAGCCAAACGGCGCCCGCCGCTACGAGGATGCATGGTCCATGGAGTGATGTAATTGTTTGTTGGAGACACCGCGACAACATCATGTCGAGTACCTACGTAACATTTATTTTTTGTATGTTCGTCAATGTTTCTCTTCCAACACAAGTCAACAACAGTTTCTTTTTTGCATCATATCATAGATATAAAACTTAAAAGAGCACATTATGTTGTCGCGGTGTTTGTTGCTAAAAACATTCAATTTTGTTTGTAATTAAATCACTGTTATGTATTTAATAGATCTTGAACGGCAGATACCCACACATTATAATTAAGATAGATAGAATTTATTTATTGTGCACATTAGATTTTAAAAAATGGACACAGATACAGACAGTACAAGTTACAGCTGCATCGATACACTGATTGTATCCTGTAGATATAAGTTTTTTGTAATGGTGTCGAATAAAATTTATTGTCTTTCTTTCTTTCTTTCTAAAAGTTTTCACTTTTTAGTAGTCACTGGACGAAGGACGTAATAGTCGCTAGTCTACAAAATTTTGGTTCTAGGTGTACCAAATCTATATATATACTTACATACATAAAAATAAAATACATAAATGAATAAGAACACTCAAACACTCACTCGATAATCACGAAATCTCGAAAACCACTAAACCTACGTTGCTGAAATTTGTTAGGTAGACATTTGCTAAGAAATCAGACTTTTGGGTATCAAAAGGAGGTCGAAAGTACGTACAAAAGTCTAGTAAAACACGGGCAACAGCTAGTGTATAATAAAAGTAGGACAGCGAAAGATAAAAGAAAATCGCAAACAGAGGGTTCGCCCAATCCATAACTCATAAAAATGTACGAGGGATCCAAACATTGACTCCTAGTTCAAACACAAAGCGACCAGTAAACTCTGCTACATTATGTATTTGTAGAACTAGTACTTACCTGCCAATACTATTAGTTAGCGGTGGTTGCCAGGCGGTAGCGTGTGCGCTTTACAATCTGACGGCACCCGGTTCGATCCTCGGCCCTGCACCAATTACTTATTTATTAAATAAGTAAAATTATGTACAAATTCGATGCCATCGCTCAACAACGGTAAAGGAAAACATCGCGAAAACCAGCATGTCCAAGAACCTCTAAAGTTCAAACATGTACTCTGGGCCAGCATGGTAGATTAGTGGTCATCCTGTTAGATAGCCCGTTGGTCCAGTTGGTAGTGAACCCATATACCTTCTGAGCTTGGGGGCGTGGGTTCCATTCCCACCTAGGACAAACATTTGTGTTTGTTCTATATCTGGTTGTTAATATCTATTTAAGTATATATTTAAAACTATATATGTATGTATATCAGTCTTTGGCAGCCATATCACAAGCTTTGCTTAGTTTGGGGTCAGATGACTGTGTGTGAAACATGTCCTGAAATATTTATTTATTTATTGATTTTGAAAGCCTGTGCCCCAGCAGTGGGAACATGACAGGCTGATAATGATGATGATACTTGGTTTACTTAACTTCACTTTAACTTCAATTTAGAAAATTCGTTTTGTTTATACGAGATTACGCGGAAATGGTTCACTAAATCGAAAGGCATGCGTTATATTCATCATTGTTTATCTGCCGATTGTTGCAGTTTTTATCGTGTGTTTGTAATTTTTGGTGTGAACAATAACGCTTTTATCCATCTATCTATCATTATGAACAACTTGTAGACTTGTACTAAATAAAAATTATATCCGTTTAAAAAAAACATATAAATTATAAATTGCATTGCATTTATAAACAGCAGTTCCATACATTTATCGAGTGCAAATTACCGTTTTCTATGAAACATCTGACATTTATTTTGGTATTTTAGGGTTGGTTTCGTGGTTAAACTTGTTCATAATAATGGGTAAAATGACCTTTCGGCTTAGTACCACTATTCCGGGTATCTCTGTATAGTTTTTATTCAATATAATAAAGTCATATTAAGGTTTTATATCACTTTTCTATATCCTTGTACATCTCTTACCTGTGTTAGTCGTTAGTCGTATAAAAACTGGAAAAACCTTGACTGGTATTTTTTGTCTAGTTCGCCTTAATATTGATATTGCTATGGCGGAAAATTTGAATATTTGCCCTGAAAATTTGAAAATTCGGGAAAAAATTAAAGTGCTTTTTTCTATGGAATTTAGACAAAACAACGTTTGTTGGGTCAGCTAGCTTATTATATATTTTTTTTAATTTATTCAAATAAATTCTTTGTGTAGGTTGTTCACGGTAGAAAATGATGGTAACGCTGCTCTCGCATAGGTTTATACAGCCATCAAAAAAGCGTCTTTCAAATCCCACGCATAATAATTCGACATAATTTATGTAGTAGACGCAAAATTCATGTATACGTATGTATGGGGAAAGGTTTCAAAGAAAAAAATATTTAATTTAGACAGGGTGAACCCTCCGGTCTGCGCAAGCATCAACTGACAGCACGGTATTTTCATTAGGTTCGTTGCAGTAGGTACGTAAAAACTTAATAAAGTTTTACTAAAGAATTTCTAATTAGAAATTTTAGCTCTTCACGACATAGCAATATTTCAGGCTCGTGAAGGTATTTCCAATAAAGGACTTTGCCAAGTCATAATTCTTCAAAGTAGCGTGTAATGAGATGTGGATATTACCTTCCAGAAGCATTCTTAAGAGATTTAGATGGCCCGGTTCAAAGAGCGAACAAACTACCAGCTATGTTTTGATCTTATAAATTTCCTACATATCCTTTTAAAGGCGACATTTTATTTTCAGACTTGCAAGCTAGCTTTACAGGTCTCTCTGCTTTATGTTTAATGTTCTGCATAAATTTAAAATGAGGACAGAACCTGCGTGTGCTAGTGTGTGCGTGCATATAACATCATCATAATCAGCCTAGGTATATTAGTCTACTTCTGGTCACCACTGGCACTTAGCCCGAGAATGCATAAGACATTGGGAACTATAACTTGAAGATTGGTAAATAGTGTGTGTAGTACCTTTTAAATATTGTATTTAGAGTAGTTTAGTTACAAAAACCTTCATATCAACCACCAAGGAGTCAAGGAGGTTTCACTAAGGAGTCGATATTGGTACCACATTCCACAGACCAAACATGCGTCTACAGCACCATAACTTGAGCGTGGGGCCCACACACAGGTGGCACGAGCTGCTGCGCTGTTCAGATGCTACCGCCGTATTTGGTGTGTAGTGGTTCAAACAGTTCCTAGTATAACGCGTAGGCCCACGTTCAAATTGCTATTGCTTTTGGTCTGTGGAAGCCTTTATTCAAGCGAACAGCAGCGATGCGGTAAATGGCGCATAAATTCTGCTTCGAGAATAAGCCGAGAGCATTAAGAAATATAGATTACATGAACAGAACGTAAAAATGGGTTTGCACCGGTTATCCACTTCATACAGAATTTATTACCCGCGGCGGAAGAACTTTGAGCTACTTTTATTCGGGAAAGTTGTTTTACAATTAGGTACAGTTGTTTGCTGAAATAACAAAATTCTTTCTTAAAAAATAATAACCTGAAAACGATATTTTTGGCGGATCATATTTTGCAAATGGTACACCTGAAAAAAATTATATACCAAACTTCAAATACATTTTTTATTGTAAGATAGGATTGCCCTTGACTGTCATCTCGCCTGATGTTTAGCGAAGATGCGGTCTACCATGGAAGATTTCAAAGATATACGTCACATTTAGGGGGCGTAACCAATTTTTTTTCCATTCAATTATCACCTTCTACTATTTCAAGAAATAATGTATTTATTTATTTTAATTGTATCTTGTATTTATGTATATCTTGTATTTACGCATGTCATAGGTCAAACTGTGTATAGTAAAATCACTTTCCTTTAGCTTTAGGTTTGAGTCTGGATGGTTTTATGTCCCGCCTTCAGTGCTAGCTTAATGGGCACTCTTTCTACGACATAAACGAATTCTTACAGTTAGATGTGTAATATTTAATATCGTTTTTATTTTTATTAATTAAATGAAATTATTCATTTAATTATAGTTTGATTCGGTTTATTGTATTTTGTTATTAGACATCCGTGTGTAATTATAACCTAATTGTAAATTACTTTTGCCAAATAAATGAATATTAAAATTATGACGTCACCTACTCAGTCACCATCCTTGAATTTACACAAATCTATCGACACCTTATTTGTCAATGGAAATACAAGCATATACATACTCACATAGAATGTATATTTCCTAGCATACATTCATTCATGCTAACAACAATAGGTTGCTTACTTTTGGCTTTGTATGGTCGAGTAAAAATAAGTAGGTACCAACAGTGCACTGAGAAATATACCTAACTAGCTTTTATAAGTAGTAACACCTAAGTAGAAGTGCACTAGTTTGTAGTACGAAACAAAACATTTCGATGCCGGTGCCATCAAGGTAAGAGGATCGCGGTCTCCATAATGCCTCACTACATTCAGTCTAGACGACACTTGAATTTCTTATAGTGCGGGAAGGTATTTGATATCGAAACTATGTACCACGAGATGTCTCCTTCCCTTCACACGGGGAACATTCTCAAGAATTCTATGATTTGAAAGACAATATAGAGAATTCAATTTGAGTGCTGCCATTTTATAGGGATCAAGCGATAGGTAACTGTCTCTATTGCAGGCTTTGGTGAATTTACATAATACGCTAGCGCATAGTGAGCGATCAGAGCTCGGGAGGACTGTATTCAAGTGTGCAATAGCGTCACGAAAGTCGACGTTTGGAAAGTGGTCACGTAAAATTTTACGTTTGAGTCGGCATCAGTGCACCGACAGCGCTTCGAACCTAATCCAATCAGAGCCAATGGTACCGGACTTGGGTGTCAATTTCACACACAGAGTCGACAACAATACTATGTTTAGTATAGGGTTGCATAGGTAACTAGTTTTTAGGGTTCCGTACCTCAAAAGGAAAAAACGGAACCCTTATAGGATCACTTCGTTGTCCGTCTGTCTGTCTGTCCGTCTGTCAAGACCCTTTTTCTCAAGAACGCGTAAAGGTAGCAAGTTGAAATTTATACTAAATACTTGGGTCTACGGTTTCTTTCGGCTGTAAAAAAATAAAAGTTGTAAGTCAACGCAATCAAAAGATATGAACGTTTATGTCGCATATTTTGCGATTTCACAGGGGAACCAAAACCTATAGGGTACTTCCCGTTGACCTAGAATCATGAAATTTGGCAAAAAGCAAGGTCTCATAGCACATATATAGGAATAAATCCGAAAGTTATGAATATGAAGGTATATCATTTAAAAATGATTATTTTGCTATTACAAACTTAGATTTTGTAGTTGGAATGTATGGAAGAACCTTATTGTCAACTACAAACTTAAGTTTGTATTTCAATATTTTAACTTCAGTTAGTTTTTTTTTTGGTCTCGCGCTCTTAGGGTTCCTTTATGTCGTATATTTTGCGATTTCACAGGGGAATCAAAACCTATAGGGTACTTCCCGTTGACCTAGAATCATGAAATTTGGCAAGAGGCAAGGTCTCATAGTACATATATAGGAATAAATCCGAAAGTTATAAATTTGAAGGTATTTAAAAATAATTATTTTGCTATTACAAACTTACATTTTGTAGTTGGGATGTATGGAAGAACCTTATTGTCAACTACAAACTTCAAAGTTGTCTTCCCAGAGACTGTGGGATCGGCCGATCTGCGAACTAGCATGGAAATCGCTACTAGATACGTGTCCTAGTATTGCAGATCGCGCTCGTATTCTTGCTGTCTCTGTTTGGGAATCGGGACTTTGGTTGCAAGCCATGCCCTCTTTTAACACAGGTAGCCTTTTAGATCCAACCGCATTTCGTCTAGCTGTCAGCTTACGCTTGGGTGCAAGGTGCTGTGAGGCCCATCGCTGGCAGTGTGGTACTGCTGCTGACCAGCTCGGTCACCATGGTCTCTCTTGCTCGAGAAGCGCTGGTCGTATTGGCCGACACGCTAGCCTGAACGACATCATACGCAGGGCACTTTCCACCGCCAATGTCGCAGCTGTGCTCAAAACTAGTGGTCTTGCGCGTGACGATGGAAAGAGGCCTGACGGTATGACACTTGTGCCCTGGAGGTTGGGGCGGCCCCTTGTATGGGACGCAACTTGTGTCGAAACTTTGGCGCCGTCACATCTTCCTGAGACACAGGGTAGGGCTGGCGCGGCTGCTAATTCGGCAGAGCAGCACAAGCGTCGCAAATATGCTAACCTCGGCAGTGGTTACATATTTGAGGCGTTTGGGGTCGAGACATTGGGCCCTTGGGGACCGGGAGCTCACCTCATTTTAAAAAATCTTTCAGAGCGCCTGGTTAATGCGACGCGTGACCAAAATGCTGGCGTGTTTCTGGCTCAACGCATTAGCATTGCCATTCAACGTGGTAATGCCGCCAGCATGTTGGGTACGCTGCCAACTGGTAGTGGGCTTGAGCATTTGGATTGTCTTTAGACCTTCAACGGTCTATGGGCAGTCTAACTGTATTTGTAGTGTTAGTTTTAGCTTGTATTTTGTTTAGTTATTAAAGGCACTTGCCCAGTAAAAAAAAACTACAAACTTAAGTTTGTCTTTCAATATTTTAACTTCAGTTAGTTTTTTTTTTGGTCTCGCGCTCTGAGGGTTCCGTTTAACGGAACCCTCAGAGCACGAGTCCTACTCGTACTTGTCCGGTTTTTTTTTTATATTCCGACCCAATTTGGGCCTGTTAGTTTCTCATATTCTACAAAATGCAAACTTCATATAAAAAGATCAATTTTTAGGGTTCCGTACCTCAAAAGGAAAAAACGGAACCCTTATAGGATCACTTCGTTGTCCGTCTGTCTGTCTGTCCGTCTGTCAAGACCCTTTTTCTCAAGAACGCGTAAAGGTAGCATGTTGAAATTTATACTAAGTACTTGGGTCTACAGTTTCTTTCGGCTGTAAAAATATAAAAGTTGTAAGTCAACGCAATCAAAAGATATGAACGTTTATGTCGCATATTTTGCGATTTCACAGGGGAACCAAAACCTATAGGGTACTTCCCGTTGACCTAGAATCATGAAATTTGGCAAAAAGCAAGGTCTCATAGCACATATATAGGAATAAATCCGAAAGTTAGAAATATGAAGGTAAATCATTTAAAAATGATTATTTTGCTATTACAAACTTACATTTTGTAGTTGGAATGTATGGAAGAACCTTATTGTCAACTACAAACTTAAGTTTGTCTTTCAATATTTTAACTTCAGTTAGTTTTTTTTTTGGTCTCGCGCTCTTAGGGTTCCTTTATGTCGTATATTTTGCGATTTCACAGGGGAATCAAAACCTATAGGGTACTTCCCGTTGACCTAGAATCATGAAATTTGGCAAGAGGCAAGGTCTCATAGTACATATATAGGAATAAATCCGAAAGTTATAAATTTGAAGGTATTTAAAAATAATTATTTTGCTATTACAAACTTACATTTTGTAGTTGGGATGTATGGAAGAACCTTATTGTCAACTACAAACTTCAAAGTTGTCTTCCCAGAGACTGTGGGATCGGCCGATCTGCGAACTAGCATGGAAATCGCTACTAGATACGTGTCCTAGTAGCAGTTGCAGATCGCGCTCGTATTCTTGCTGTCTCTGTTTGGGAATCGGGACTTTGGTTGCAAGCCATGCCCTCTTTTAACACAGGTAGCCTTTTAGATCCAACCGCATTTCGTCTAGATGTCAGCTTACGCTTGGGTGCAAGGTGCTGTGAGGCCCATCGCTGTCAGTGTGGTACTGCTGTTGACCAGCTCGGTCACCATGGTCTCTGTTGCTCGAGAAGCGCTGGTCGTATTGGCCGACACGCTAGCCTGAACGACATCATACGCAGGGCACTTTCCACCGCCAATGTCGCAGCTGTGCTCAAACCGAGTGGTCTTGCGCGTGACGATGGAAAGAGGCCTGACGGTATGACACTTGTGCCCTGGAGGTTGGGGCGGCCCCTTGTATGGGACGCAACTTGTGTCGATACTTTGGCGCCGTCACATCTTCCTGAGACACAGGGTAGGGCGGGCGCGGCTGCTAATTCGGCAGAGCAGCACAAGCGTCGCAAATATGCTAACCTCGGCAGTGGTTACATATTTGAGGCGTTTGGGGTCGAGACATTGGGCCCTTGGGGACCGGGAGCTCACCTCATTTTCAAAAATCTTTCAGAGCGCCTGGTTAATGCGACGCGTGACCAAAATGCTGGCGTGTTTCTGGCTCAACGCATTAGCATTGCCATTCAACGTGGTAATGCCGCCAGCATGTTGGGTACGCTGCCAACTGGTAGTGGGCTTGAGCATTTGGATTGTCTTTAGACCTTCAACGGTCTATGGGCAGTCTAACTGTATTTGTAGTGTTAGTTTTAGCTTGTATTTTGTTTAGTTATTAAAGGCACTTGCCCAGTAAAAAAAAACTAAAAACTTAAGTTTGTCTTTCAATATTTTAACTTCAGTTAGTTTTTTTTTTGGTCTCGCGCTCTGAGGGTTCTGTCTAACGGAACCTTCAGAGCACGAGTCCTACTCGTACTTGTCCGGTTTTTTTTTTAATCTTAAACGTGATATTTTACTATGTCCAGTATTTGAAGAGCATACTTCGATATAATTGAATTGAACTGTTTTCGAAAATATTAAATTGTTGTCCCCTCTAATGTGTTGTGTTATACCTAACCTACGTGCGAAAAATATTTTAACGTGCAAAGAGGTTTGATTGCGTTTTCCACCAAAAAGAGACAAATGCATACAAAATGAGGATATATTATATGTTAGAATTTACAGACAAAAAATAATTAACAAATCGAGATGGTTACTATCCTGTGATTGGCTCATAACCATATGAAATATTTTTTGTAAATTCGATGTTTTGTTCCATGGCAAAGTTTAATGAAAATATTTTTGTATGAAACAATTTATTAGAGTATATTTTTACGTGATTACCTACCACACAATGTTTGAGAAAACTACTACACCAGTCTAGGCGGCAACGGAGCGTTAATAGACTCACGTATTCTGGCCTCGGCTAAGCTCTGGCCCACATTTACACGTAGGTATATCCAAAAATGCCTTTGTTGCATGCAACTGCAGTCTTATTTGTAAACAAATAAAAAACTAGAGACAGGAAAATTTGTCGCTGTATGTTCTCAAATTCGATACTAGGAATTAAAACCGTTACCAGCTGATATGTTTATGTGGGCAAGGTAAAATTGTACACGTAGTGTCTATAAATTAACGGGTGAGGCTTCTAATGCTTATTATTTACGGGCCCTAATAACTAGCGAGCGCGAACGGTAAGTAAGGCACTTGTCTCACCACCGGCGAGTAAGCGATGCAATTTTTACCATGGGAATTGATGTGGTTTTGACATCAATTAGTCATACACTTTGTTTATAAGACACGAGAATTACTCACGTATGGTTAAGCCGGTTACTCCGACTGTAGTTTTAACCGCATTCGATGGTCTTTTTCAAGGTACAATGCGATGGGATGCTATTTCCTCGCACAAGAAACGTAGTTGCCGAAAAAGTACATGTAACTAAAGGGACGCGTCTGATTTACGACAATTATTTAGTTTTTTTTTTTACTGCTGATTAGTTTATCGTAGAGTGACAAGAGCTATAAAGTCAGTGACACTCACTGAGCGACACCCGCTTGCCAAAATGTGCATATTGTATGCGTCTTACACACGGTGGTGCCCAGTACAGACTTTGCAAATGCTTGCGCACACATTGAACGAGACCTAGACTCTACACGGCATAAGTGCGCAAGTAAAAATGGTTAAACGTATCATTACATAGGTACTGTCTGTTCTCGCACGCGCGCTCTTGTTCCAAGTTGAGTAGGTTACTCGCACCGTGTGTGTCTATGTGCAAGACGCATTCCTGTCCGATAGACCAGTTCAAGGATTTGTCCATGACAATCGCATACTCGATGCTCACACAGGAACTCACGTCTCGACGCTTTCCGGGTTTGTTAGTTTTTAGCTACACTCGCACCTCGCTAGTATGTTGGACAGGTGCCTAGAGGCTAACTCAACACCGGCCGCAGCAAGTGAACTACTCCTGCCTAAGGACTCGTCTGGAATATTTATCACCGTACACTAGACTTTCTGCATACTCCTACAAGTAGACAAGTTGTTTGTGTTATTGATCGGTAGTTAAAATACAAAATAAACACACAAAATGCGCACGGGTTATTTTGTCACCCATCAATTCTGGATGAAACAGTCACACTGAAAATTTAATTTTTTAACAAATTTAGTCCCACAAATCTTATCTAAGTTAGTAGTCCATCTGTTTATATAAATAAGAAGAGTACATAAAATAGTTTTATCTGTATAAATATTAAAATACATTTAAAATGTGTATAAACAGAATCTTAACACAGCTAATTTTCACATATTTTTTACTTGGCTATACTTGAAAAGTACACCATTTTTATTTTATTTTATTAGCCTAGTTTCACACAATTAACGACAATTAAGAACATCGACAAATGGAAAATTCGCAAAGAAACACTCCATTTTTTGAATAGCATTAATCTTGTAGGATAACAAAATAATATAAAAAGGTGTACTTTTCAAGTTTTGCCTAGTCACAATTGTGTGAAAGTTAGGCTATAAGTTATCCCTTAATAGTTACGTCTTACATCTATTCATGTTACCTGTTAAAATGAAATATCCCGAATATTTATTCCAGTCATAGCTTTTAATGCATAATATTTGCAAATTACTCGTAAATCTATATCCGTAGATGTTTGTATACTCAGTCACTTTGATTAAGCCAGGCGGGACACGTCATACGTAACGTGAAGCAGTTAGCATTTGCAGGTGTGTCGATGGAGTCACAATTTCCTGCACTTAACAACACAGGAAGCAATTTTGACAAGTCATCAAAAGAGGGCTCCGACTGATGCGAGCGATGCCTGGATGCCTATCATTAGTTAGAAGAGACAACGTTTTAATGGCATCTAACCACGTTTGGCTTACTTAATACTTAACTTATTTCCTTTAATAGGATCGATTACTCGGAAAAATGGCTATACTGTAAATTTAAACAAATATTGTAGTTTTTGTAGTTTCACCTGGTTAGAAGTGCCTTTTTCATTAATTATAATTGAAAATAAAATATAATGACAACAATTTAAAATGACTATATTATAATGATAATTATATTAATTAAAATAATTAATTTAATTATAATAATTTAAAATAAATTATAATGAATAGGCGCAAATATAGTATTCTGGACAGTGGGTACATTTTTAAGCCTTTTGGGATCGAAACCATGGGGGCCGTCTGGATAAGGAGTTTTTTTTTTTTTTTGGCGTCACTTCTGTTCCGTGCAACTCGTGACCGAAATGCCGGCCTCTACTTTGCCCAAAGGGTGAGCATTGCCGTACAACGTGGTAATGGGGCCAGCATTTTGGGATCAATTCCCACTGGTAGCAGTTATCACCTAACTCCTAAACTAATCTATTAAAGATTAGTTGAGTAGTTAGCTAGTCATTTCTTGTTTTTTTTTTTTTGTTGTTGTTGTTTTTGTTTTACGAAGTTGGAATGGTATTTAAGTTATTGAAATAAAATACGTCCACATTAATTATATAAAAAATATTTTAATCCACGAAGGTACAAAATAATTAATTTGCAGCTATAGCCACCAAACAAGGTGTGGAAACATCTGTGTTTTGGCGGGTCATGCCTTTTTGTCGTAACACTAGCTGACCTGACAGACGTTGTCCTGTCTTAGAACTGTCAAACGCGCGAAGTTAAAATAGTTGTTAACTTTTATTTAAAAAAAAAAGCCGCGCAATTTTCATATTTTTTCTTGCCAGAATAGAACCTTCTACAAGGTATTAGAAAACAAAAAAAAAAAGACGAATGAAATCGATAAAGTCGTTCTCAAGTTATGGCGTGACCAAGGTAAATAGGGATTAATTTTTATATATATAGATAATATAGATAGATTAATCGACTTTAGGAGTGAGGTTCTCAATTCGGTCCGTATTTTATTTTGTATTATTAATATATTTATCTTCATTCTTAGGTATAGCCCGGACATTAGACAGGCACTGGTGGATCCGAAGCCAAGAAGCCCAATAAAATACCTACTACCCTTTATAAAATACCTACTATGGAATATGTGTGAAAGGGAATATGAAGCTATTGTACAGTATAGGATGGGAAAATGGTGGGTTAATGTGGCGAGTCTTGACGGTATTGAGCTGGTCTATGATATGAGGTACGGTACGGGACCCACCAATTATGCATTATGTCAAAATATTTTGGCGGGTGAAAACCTTCCACCCACTAAATGGGCCCCCTAAAAAGGCTGTCCTATATTGGCACCGCAGAGGCAGCATTGGTTTGCTTAGGATGTCGGAAACACTTCCACCCTGAAGCTTAGGTTTTTAGCTCTTGCGGTCACGGTTCGTACTAGACAGGACTGTGAAAGAATAATAAAATCCAGGTGGACCAACCGTAATATTACAGCAATCATTTCTTGCTCCAATTTATAAAACTTCAGAGATGAAAACCCAACTTATTCCAAGTGTAAGTAGTCCAAAGCAAAAGTGTAAAATGGTCGGTTGATTCGGGAGACGACGGCGCGACGTTCGTCATCAAAGTTCGGGAATTGTGGCCATCTGCTGCGACGCTCCACGCTCCCAGATTACCATGGCGAGCTTCGTTTAATCGTTTTATTAATACGCCGACAAATCGTTTAAATGCCACTCGGTTCCCACTCCATCGCACTTAAATTGTTTTATGGTAAGAATTAGGGGTAAAAGATGTTCTAAAATGCTGAAGGCAATTTGTATCCACCAGCCCTAACTCATTGGTGATATTTGAGCTACGAAGAAGGTATTTACTATCTTGAACAAATAGAAAACAATTACCTTAATTTATCAGAAAACGACTGACTCATTATCATGATAGATATGTTCCAAAGTTCCTATTGTACTAAATATTTCTAGAGTAGTATCAAAAGGTATCGAACTAAACGTCAAAATCAAACTTTGTTTCAAGTTTAATGTATAAAACTGTCCTCTTACTGGCAGAGGGATAAATCCTCGCGAAAACGGTAAATGGTGCTTGAGGCAATATCTCGCCAACAGCAGCTGTGGAGTAATGGCGCCGACACTTTACGCGATGCGATTACGACCACCTAAACATTCATTACAAATAATGTCCGTCATTTATCTGTCCTAATCACTGTGTGAACGCACACCCGCGCCTGTGCCACGGCGATTACTTAAAAATAACTAACGTAAACATTCCCACTACCCACATAAAAGGACCCGCAACTAAAACATTACACATAATTAGTTAAAGTCGCCCGGGAACCTGGCAATGGTGGGGTGAGCCTAGCAGGTAACTCCGCTAAATGTTTCACGGTTTAATCAAGCCCCAGCCATCAGACAAGACAAATAGTTAGCTCATCTGCATCTATACGAGTCGGAGCCGCCGTAACCAACAAGGCGTCGATATTTCACCTTAACCTCCTTGAGAGAGTAATGTATCGCCTCCGCATTACGATTCCATTCGATATAAGTGCGGGTTGTAAATTGTACGAGGTGTTAAGAAAGCTATAAAAAGAAATTATGAGAATGTAGCGCAGTTCAGGTAAAGCGGTCGGGCACGGGGTTCTCAATCGCACTAATGGCAAGAACCGCAAGCGCAATCCCCGAGGACATGCTAACTAAAACACGTAATGGTTATTCTGACCTGCTCGCTACACTAAAGCTCGTTTCCTATTGACCAGACACATATTACGAACCAGAACATTCCATATTAACCATTTAGGTACATGTCAAACTCTATTTATGAACGAATCTCTTTTCATTACAATTTTTACAAATCCAATTTAATTTATAACTTTCAAGTCCATCCAGATGCTATTGAATAAACTAAACATTTTCTGTCTTGATGTTCAAAAGAATTGGAAAGTGCGAATGCAGAAAAACAAGTTCTGAGCCTTATTTGCTCGTTCCAAAATTGCAGTGGGTTTAAGCGAGATTTCATTTGTATGGAAGCCGGTATAATCTGGAATAATACTGCGGCGGCAGCGTGGGCCTTCAAAGACGCCACTCGTCCGCTGCGCACCGCCTGTAATGAGTTTTTTAAATGCACTACACATTCATACACCATGTCGAGTCCTAGAAAATTTAATATAGTGTAAGTGCTGTTCATAAAGACGATTAATTCTTGCAGTTTTTTTTTCAAGCCACCTAAATAAAAAGAAATTGGTTTTCAAATGACTGTGGTGCTGATTCGCAATGTTTAGAAATGAGCCATAATAATCGCCCACTCATCTAGTATAGAGGATGAAATCCAAGCGAAGCCGTCTTGATTACTGCGGGGCATCGCCCGTTGGTTTACAATAGGACGGATTATGAGGAATTTAAAGGGCAATGACAATTTGAATATGAACAAGAAAAGTATTTTCTAAAATTAGATGAATTGTCCCTTTTCTGTCATAGAAGGGTCTGCTTTTATCTAAATAATGTGCGTTCAACACATTCGTATACTAAGTATTTGTGAGGATTGGATCCTTTGTCGTGATGATGAATGCTAGTAAAAATAAATTTGGACGGCTATTTTTGTGATGTACGTGATTAGGCCGTTTGCACACCGGGCGACGTAAATCGGTGACTCGGGTGGGTTGCGCCATCTTACTTTCGAAATAACCGTCAAGTACCGGTTAAGCAAAAAAATTGTTGCAGCGTCTGACAATTGTCAAATTACGTCATAACTTTAACAGTTAACCATAACTACGCTTCGCTATTGTTAATGTGAAATATCTGTCACATACATAAAATATAATTCCAGCTATGCATCAGGGGTAAATAAGGTCTCATTTGACTTGCAACCCTGGTAACAAAACTAGCATATTAGTGAATACGCTGGTGCAACGCATTTCACACTTCGACCAAAATAAAATTAATGGACAGGCCCAGTAGAAGCGCATTTTTGAAGATAACAAAATGAGCGCTGGCTCTCATTTCGTTTCAGTCGGTCTCTAGCCGTAGGAAGTGCAACATGTGTCTATTGTTACGCGATAACGAAACATCTGACAAAATTATGCATTCATAATTATGCTTTCACTTCGTGTAAAAATACAAATAAAACCGGGATCTATTTTTTGTAACAAATATACTGTACATTTTTATAATTAGGTGTTGAAGTATATGTCCGACGGTTTTGACTCGTTTTTACTGAGCAATTTCAATGGTCAGGGCCCATCCATTCATTTTATTATAGTCGAAGATTTCACAGTAACTGCTAAAGTCAGCGTTACTGTTATTGTCAAATTTGTCATAAACCTTAACTTTAACTACTACTACGGTCCAACCAAGCCTATAGTAGCAGTCACGATTCTCGCAGTATGTTTGAATCATAATTTTAGCCATAGGACGTCCACTGCTGGCCATAGGCCTCCCTCATCGATCTCCAAATGGGCCGGTTGGAAGCGGCTTTCATACAGCGTTTTTTTGCGTTCTCTTTTAGGTCGTCTGTTCATCTTGTATGGACGTCCTCAACGCAACTGTAGTCGTGGACCTCAGTCGATGTGTATATACGAACAATCTTCATTATTTAAAAAACTAATGAGGTTCATTTGTTTTGAAGTTCTTTTGTTGATTTGATCCTATATTATTGTGCGTTGTTATTTAACCTAGAATATGAAAGGAGGTTTTGCTTTGTCGTGTAAGGGTAAGAGCACACAGGGCGCGGTGCAGCGGTAGCGGAAGGAAGCCGCGCTAATTACCCGCCCGCCGACGGCGCTGAAAGCAAGGGAGCTCCACAACATAAGTTACAACACTCGGAATATGCAAAAACTAAGGCTTGCACTTAGATATAATATATTTATGCCTACTTTACTTGTGTGGATATTTTATGTTGTTATCTTACTGTCGGATTTAATGCAAATAAGTGATACAAGAAAACTAACTAGATGGCGATGACGAAGCTTAAATGCGTCACCGATATTTACATAAAATATTAGGTATATTGAGATCAGTGGTCAATAGGTCAGATTCCTACCCATACACTTTGTTTTAGTTCGAACCAAGGAATTCTTAATTAACTACCACTTACTCTGATCAAGTAAATACAAGAGTGGAGGTATTCTATTCTAATATCTATTGAATTAGCCGTTACCCGCAACTTCGTACGCGTAGACTTTCACCTAAATTTTCAATACCCTTTTAGACCTATTAATTCGGCCCTTTCGCAAAATATTTTTTTAATGGACGTCTACACCCCATTAGGATCCCATTTACATTATCTAAATTACAGATTCGTAGTTGCATAACTTTCAGCACAACATACACACTCCAAAACCACCTCCTCCATCCACCTCCTTAATCCTTCCTTTTTGTAAAAATATTCTTTTTTTTTTTTACTATTAGCCTAAATAAAAAAACATAGGTTTTGAAATAAATATTGAACCTCCATTTGCCCCCATTAATTCGGCTCTTTCGCAAAATCCTTTCGTAGTGGACCTCTACCTCTACACCTCATAAGGAATCTACCTGCTAAATGTCAGCTTTGTAGGTCAAATAGTTTTCGAGATTTCGTGATGAGTGAGTGATTGAGTGAGTGAGTTGGTGAATCTCGCTTTTATATATATAGAAGATAGATAGATTACACTTTGCATTGCAGAAAAAGTGGTGGAGGATGCTGCTAACTTCTTATTGCGATTCCGTTAATATCGTCAATAATCGTTATACCCTTAGTAATAGATGATATTACGTCCCGGTGTGGGACCCGGGATATCCTTATGGTGTCAATAAAGTATTTATGTTATATTGTATTCCACAAACAAACAATAACCAATAATACAACAAATAAACAATAATTTGTTTTTTTTTCTTCCGTTAACCGCGTAATATCCTTAGTTGTTAAATTATAAATATCCCTTGAAGTCATTTCTTGTATCTTCAATTTTATTTATTTCCTAGGTAGTGCACATGTTACCTACTGTGTGACTCACCCGGTCCCACACATAATGTTACGTTTCCCAAATTGATGTTAAATCGCTTTTTGTTTGCGCATTCAATCCCAAAGTAATTTCTTTGTTAGGAACACAATTTTACACAGTCTGTCTTTCTACACCCCAGGGAAGTCATTTTGGAATGTTTTCTTGTTCAAAAGTGAGTATCACTTTTGAACACTTTTTAATGATTATTTACTCATGGATTGTAATGTTAATACATGTGTTCGATTTAAGATTACTTTACTTAGTGCTCTTGAATTGAAGGTCTGGAAGAGATCGCTCTTAGCGATAAAACCACTTTTATTTCCTTCATTTAATGTATTTTTCTTGTGCAGTGAGGTGTAATTATCTTAGTTCTTGTGTAATTTTTTTGTTATTTGTGTTAGACCCCATCTTCAATTATCATCAGGCAAGAGGCCGGTCAAGCGTAAGCCTATTTAACAATAAATAAAATGTGTAAGTACATTTAATGTCACATCGTCATAATGATATCATCCATATAGTCATAGTGATTATGGCGATATTTGTTGGAAGAGCTGCACTTTGTGATGGAAGCAAGCTATAGCAAGCAAGTGATAGTAGCGGACGAAAATACGCGAAACTTTCACCCCTTAGGAAAAGAGATGCGCCACTTCTTCCAAAAATTCTACAAGCCCAACGAGTGCATCGATTTCGATGTTTAATAGGTATGTAAATATAATATTATTATATTATATAATATTATACAGATAACATATGATGGCTGCTGATAACACGACCATTTTTTTAGCCTTCTGAGCTTGGGGGCGTGGTTTCGATTCCTACCTAGAACAATTATTCATGTGATGAACATTTGTGTTTGTTCTATATCTGGGTGTTAATATCTATTTAAGTATGTATTTAAAAAAAAAAAAAAATATGTATATCAGTTTCTGGCAGCCATATCAGCTTTGCTTAGTTTGGGGTCAGATGACCGTGTGTGTAAAAATGTCAAGAATATTTATTTTATTTTATTTTTATATGTCGTTACTCTTACGCAGGTTCAAATCTGGTCAGGCATCGAATATTTTTGAACTGTCTACCACAACATTTTAGTGAGTATGTAATAAAATACGCGGTAAGTCTAGGCAAAGAGCCTATACGTACAATATTATACCTCAACAAGAGAGATGCGCCGCCGCGAGGGAAGCCATTCATAATATTGTAATAACCGCTTCCACCAGTTATTCCGTGCTTAAACGTTTTACTACGGTCATTATCTACCCGCTGAAAGGATATGCAGGCGATAAATTGTAAAGCATAACCTAAACTGACTATGTATAATTATATACATACGTACCTATACCTATATTTAATTAAAACTCACTGTCATTTCAATGTCACATATAGTCACGCGCAATTTTAGTTTGTTCCCGACGAGACTGAACCTAACTGAACCTATGGCCCTAGCCGTTGATCAGGATAGAGCGAGAATGGCGTCGATTCTGTCGTACCACTCACTAAACTAAACCAATCTGACAGGACTTAAATTATCTGCCTCTCTTTTCATTTTAATATGTGAGAATAGGATGGCAACAATTTTAGAGCTGTCATATTTAGCTTAGTTAAGTCTTTCGGCGCGTTTCATATCTAAAAACTATCGCACAGTATCGATTTCGGGATGAAAAGTATTCCATGTACTAATCCAGGATCATCATCATCATTTCAGCCATAGGACGTCCACTGCTGGACATAGGCCTCCCCCATCGATCTCCAAAAGAGCCGGTTGGAAGCGGCCTGCATCCTTCGACCAAATTTTTTTATTTTAGTCGAAGTCTGCATCCAGCGTATCCTTGCGGTTTCTTTTAGGTCGTCTGTCCATCTTGTGGGTGGACCTCCTACGCTGCGCTTACCAGTCCGTGCGCTAATCCAGGATATAAACTAATAAACTATTTCCACATCAACATTTTATGCTGTCTAGAAACAACACAAGTGTGCCCCGCCGCTTGCCGCTGCACCCGCCCCGAGGAACGAAGTGCCATGACATCAAAATTTAATTTAGATGTTAAATACGCCTAGCATGGAATGGGAACTGGCTCTCAAGTAATGCTGCCGGAACACAGCGTTAGGTGCTTGGCGAACGATTTTCAATTTGAGGGTGGTAGTTAGCGAGCGGGGCATTAGAAAGTGCTCTACCACTACCACACTATAGTTTCCTCACGATGTTTTCCGTCACCGGCAGCTCATTGTTTGGATTTGAACCCATATCCTGCGATTCGGAATGTGAACGCGCCAACCACTGAAGTTTCATCGCTACAACGTGAACGTGTCAACATCACCAACCGCAACATCCGTCGCGCCGCACCGGCCTAAGAGTTTGTACCCGGTGAAGGCGCAGGTTCAAATCCTGCCGATTGTCAAAGTAGACTAATAAGTAGACGAATACAGAATGGACGAATTCAGAAGTGGATGACTCAAGAATTTGTACAACAAAAACTTAGGAAAAGGACGTGTTAGGAATGGATGTATTAGGAAGTAGACAACTTTCAAAATGGAAAAGTTAGGAACTGTATGGACAAGCTTGACCTTGAACTTGAATGGAGGGCAATTTTTTTAATTGTCTATATATCATTTAAATAGTAAATCCGCAAGTGTAGAAAAAAATTACTTACGAGTTCTTTGTTCGTTTATACTTTGATTTTAGTTTTTGTAACAAAGCATTTTATCAAAGTGGCATTCACCCAGACGTCGTTGGAACTATTTATAGTTCTGAAAACCCTTAAGGTTAAGGGTCACTCAGAATTTTATATTTATTCGAGTGGTGTGCCCGTACCATAGATATCTCAATGCGAACATAAAGGGGACGCGCCTTTCCTTTAGCAATAAAGAGACCATTTAATCGAAGCTTATCTGCCCGGAAGCATTCATTAGATGATTGCCCTATTACTAGTGGACTCTTTCCGAGGCTTCGCCTGGTTAGGATATTTTATACCTATGTGGGCTTTAGATATCAAAACTCTTAGGGAATTACTGAGCTTTGGAAGTTAGAATCTATAGAAAATGTTGACGGGCTATTGAACTCAGATCAAATTAGTAATTTCGAAACGTTCATTTAGTAACCGCTTTTGAATTGTAAGGTTTGAAAAAGAAGGTAATAAATAAGTGATAATTTTGGCAAAAGTGTAGCAGCCACGTAGGATGGAGTAACGAACGTTAACGGTAATAATACCGGTCCTAAATCAACACTTGTGAATGGAGGGACGCGCCGGTGTAAATGGTCTTGTAAATACGGAAGAGGGCAAATAAATTTATCGGAGTATCAGAACGGTGTATCGGAAACAAAAATAGAAGCTATGCAGCTGGATACTGGTTGCAATAGATAGATAACTATTTGACTAAACGAATCAAAGGTCTTAAAATCTACGGGAACAAATTGGTGTTTGTATGCATGTCTGTGAGTTTGTGTGTAAGCATATTTGTTCGATAACTTGGGTCTGTAAATATGATCTTCATGAATTTTCAGTCGAGTAGTAGTTTATTCATTTTTTGACCTAGCGAAGAGAGTTCTGAGATTCTAAGTCGGCGTTTCCATGTATGTTTGTTTAAATGATCGACGATAACTTGCGTATACGAACATACAAATAGAAACGCCAACTTGTCTCATTAGAATCTGAGACCTCTCTTCGGTCGGTGAGCGGTCGGGAGCTAATCTCGACCCATGAACATAATACGTAAGCATAAACTGTTTGTCATATAATATTATGTTAGGGTTGCAACTCAGTTTTAGATAGCCCGTTGGTCCAGTTGGTAGTGAACCTGCCTTCTGAGCTTAGGGGCGTGGGTTCGATTCCCACCTAGGACAAACATTTATGTGATGAACATTTGTGTTTGTTCTATATCTGGTTCATCATCATCATCATAATCAGCCTTTTAACAGTCCACTTCTGGACTTTTAGCCTACCCCCGAAAGGGTGATTGGGCCATATCCACCACGCTGGCCCAGTGCGGGTTGGTATATCTGGTTGTTAATATCTATTTAAGTATGTATTTAAAACTATATATGTATGTATATCAGTCTCTGGCAGCCATATCACAAGCTTTGCTTAGTTTGGGGTCAGATGACAGTGTGTGAAAAAAAAACTCAGGCCCTTATCACACAGCCTTATCACGATATTTCCTTTAACGCGCCAAAACTTGAAACATCTTTTTGTTTTCTTTTGTAATCCTACTAGTTTTAAAGTAAAGACATGGCTTTGGCTGAAAGTGAACAAAAAATCACAATAAAATATGTTAAAAATACTCGAATAATTAGAAACTAATAATCCTTTTTTTTTCATGGCTTATCTTTAATTATGTAAAATTAGTAGAAACACTTCTATCTCGGCCAAGCACTCGAAGCGGTATATTATAGTACTTTGGCTCGAAGAGTCAACATGTCCTGATGATGCTTCGTGCAACGGTGAAACACTGTGTCAACAAAATTTGTTGTCATTACACATTAATTACTAATTAGTTTGACATTTAACAAATATTAGTCTCATATTTAATTATTTTTATAATAATTATTATCGTTATTACAGATTAAATACAAAATAGATTCAGGTATACATAATGTTTTATTTTATTTTTATACTTATTGATATTTTAAAATAGAATCATTAACAAATGTCTGTAGAGAGTACTGGTAGAGTAAAACACAAATAATTCATCCCAAATTCCTTATTGTACTTAATACGAAGTTAAAGCGGAAATACACTAGAAATTCGTCAAAGAAAACTATTATTAGTAAAATGACAATTTAAAAAAGTTTTGGCGGGTCAATGATGTGTGATAATTGGTTTCGGTACGTAAAACCTTTAAGTAAGTGTTATAGATTTAATTGCTGAATGAAACCTCACAATGTATTCAGTTCTGTATTCAGCAAAATACATATTCAGTTATGTTACTCACATGAATGAACCTCACATTGCACTTTACAGAAAATATTGACAAATAGCACACTACATTTCGGTTTTAAATCGATAGTTCATAAATAACATCGACATTAAATGGTATAGCATAAGGTAAGCAGTTCAAAAGTGGTGCATAGCAGAGCGTTGCGCGCCGGCCGCCGCCACCCGCGCGCCGGCAGGTGCCTTAAATTACCGCATTTGTTACACGTTTACACGAAACTGTATCAATATTTCATGCGGATTTACACCACCTATAGAGAAATGTTTGCATTTCGCTATCCTTAAAATATCTACGCAGCTTTTGATTACAAGCGCAACCCATAAATAACGGCGTAGGCGTAGATTTAGAATTTACAACTCGAAAAAGGTTTTACTATGCTTCGGACGGTATTCGACAGACAAGACAGGAACGTTGAATCCTTACAATGACAACTCACTCAAACGTAAACGCAAACTATTTCCATAAGAAAGGCATTGCAAAAGTTTTTCAATTTTCAAGTGACGCAGGTATGATGGAGAAGTTTGGCTTCGGACGCAACGCTGCGCCGCGCGGCTGCCGGCCGGCGGCGCGGAGCGCATCGCTGCGGTTTGTTCGCATCCATTGTCAGTACAAACATTATTTAATTCGGGAAACTTTGAAGCGGTGTGTTTGCGATTCTTTTCATCCATCGCCGTTACTAAATGTGTCATCATCTAGATAAACTAACACCGATCTCACTAACTAAAAAGCTATACATTGCAAAACACTTTTATAGGTTGTTTGTGTGCATGAGTGAGCGATGGTGGCTGGACATGTGCAATTTACAATTTGACGGTATCTGGTTTGATCCCGGACCAATGACTTATCTGGTAGGTACTTAAATAAATTACGTGCAGTTTCGATGCCATCGCTCAACAACGGCAAAGGAAAACATCGTGAGGAAACCGGTATGTCCAAAAACAACTAAAGTTCAAAAATATAAATGACATTCACCAACATGCTCTGGGCCAGCATGGTAGCGAAGTAGATAAGGGCCCATTCTCTTCTCTCAGGGAAGGCCTGTGTCCCAGCAGAGGGAACATGATAAGCTGATAATGATGTTGATGGAAAGTTTTTTGTGTGTAATAAACTTTACAAATCTATAAGTCATGAACATGATTAATCAGTTTTTTTGTTGTTGTTTGTTTGCAGCTTTTGCATTTCCCATTGTATTTCGATGTTATGGAAAGACCATTTTTACCTAAGTATTATAAAACATTTCTATTTAAACCCTAGCCAAACATTTTTCGCTGCGCGTTGTTAAGTTCTTTTATTCAAATTCATAATACCTATGTTTGGAGACGCGAGAGCGACATTATGCAGCATCACGAGGGGATCACAGGAGATTGTTTCCTAAAACAGGATCGACCGCGCTTTGGAATTATACTTGAATATAAAAAAAACGACGTCAGATTTTAGCATTATTCTATTTAATTAATTAATAGCACGGACTTTAAATTGAACCACAGTGAATGAAAACATCATGAGGAAATCGGTGTGTCCAAGAACCACAAAAATTCAAATTCATAATGACATTCACCAACAGGCACTGGGCCAGCATTGTGGATTATGGTCCATCCTCTCGCGCGCTCTCTCTCTCTCTCTCTCTCTCTCTCTATCTCTCTCTCTCTCTCTGAGAGAAGACACAATGATACACAGTGGTACAATGATAATCCTAAAGTGTATGGACCATCACATTATAGAAGTGTAATAAGTCTATATGAATTGATCAAATTTTTAGATCGACTAGCTGATTAATTATAATATATTAAACCTTTACATATTTCTGCAATGTGCTATATTATGATGCATTCAAATGCTTTTTGAATCTCACTTAAAACAATGTTATCTGAGTACAACAATTGATCAATAAAAACCATTAGGTATCGTAAACAAAAGGGTTCATAAATGATCCGCGTAATCCAGCTTCAATTATGCAGAAGCAGAAAAACCCCACAAATACTTGTGTTCAGATATTTTTGTACGGACAAAATGTTCCCCACATTGAGACGAGCAATCTGAACTCTTCAGCCGCGGACACTTCTCTTTTACTTATCTAAAAAATGCCGGCGCAGTAGCCCCTCGGGGCTTACATTTATCAGCTCAATAAAACTTCCATGAAAACATTCGGTGACATCCAATATGATTTCATCGCCGTACCAAAAGGCCCCGAAGAAAACGTGTAATATTCTGGATTATTATCCGTTCGCTACTTTGTTATGGACACGTAAACTTTTATTGTTGACCTGAACGATCTCTGTTGCTACACGTATGGAAGTTTATTTTGCATATAAACTCGACAAAGCTTGTCTCCTTTTGTATCTATAAAAAAATATTAGGTCAATAATCAATTTGCCGGTGAGACACTGTCGACCCTACGCCTCTAAGCTTAGGGTCAAATTAGTTAAGCTGCGGCTATGTATGATTTTAATAAATATGAACTGAACTATCCACTCTAGCCAGCTTTAACTCGATCTCTCACAGCATATTTTTAAATCGCTATAAAGGTAAAAATTATTTCAGAATACAGCTAAAATAAATTGCCCTCTAAAATGAAAGTGGTCCGTTGAAAAACTCTAGCTCCGACGCCAATGAGTATAACAAAGATGGTGGAATTAACTACTGCATGCACGAATAATAATTGAAGTAGGTAACTGCGGTCGGGTCGCGTCCACTTGAATTATTTACAACTTTATATGAACGTGTCAGCTAATGACACGTTAACGTTAACTAGAACTCGTAATAGAGGAACACAGCTGTATCCAGCGTTCCCGAGTTATGTCCCGCGCGAGACAGGCGCCCGATTAAAAATGCAGCACTTCAAAACGAAGCGGTTCGGCACCGGCGGCGGCGTCGCTCGCGCATCCCTCCGCCAGTGCTTCCATGACGCTGGAGCCGGCAGCTCGCTCACTTCCCGACACTTTTCGTGTTTAGTGATATCAAAACTTTTAGTGAAACACATTTATGCAAACGTTTTAGTGCCAATGATTGCGAATATCAACGGGATATTCAATCTGAAAATGTGACGGAAGAGCCAATTTAGCTAGTTTTGTACCAAAGCGTTGAAGCTAGATAAAACGCGCCATTTATTTTTAAACTATCTGCAGATCGATCGCGATAGTGGTAGGTACTACTGACATTCATAAAACAGGAACGCGGGCAGTGGGAGACAGCAGCGTTGCAGCACCGTGCGCCGGTATTTTATTTACGTTGAGAGCAGCGATACTCGTTCCGGTTCTATTTTCGCACTATATCGTTTATTATGAGGGCATGGGCACACTGAGGGCGGGCGGCGGTGGCAGTGGCGGCGGTGAGAACCGTCGCGCAGGCCACTCCACCGCCTGATATTATATTCTGGAGCACGCCGCCTCACCTCGTCTCGCGCTAGATATTTCGAGTGTTGCGTCCACCACCTATGAATTTACCTAGTCTCAGTCACAGAGCACGCCCGATGCAGCCGCCCGCGTCGTTAAATTAATCTAAACGAAAGTATTTAGCGAATAAAAAATACCGCGCTAAGCCGCAGCGCTTTTAGCTTTCAGCATTTAATGGTATAAAAGTGGTGATTTCAACTGTGTAAATATGCAGATTTCATAGTAATTGGAATCGTAAATATTGCAAAATATTATTCCTTTGTAGGTTGATGTCATGTTTCATTTATTTATAGATGTTGTTTTATGTTCACGTGGAAAATAGTCTATTCACATAGAATACTTTGTGCTAAAATAAAGCTAAGTAGACAGGTTTTAACGAAGAGCACCAATGATAATAAATGCACGAAAATGTAATAGAGGCACTGTAAAGCTTTAAGTTGAGCATCTTGCATAGTTCTTATAGTCACTAAAAGATAGAGTACAATATAGAGTACAATACAATACAATACAATTCTTACCAGTAGATATATGATACATATAGAGTAGATATTTGATACTTGTTTAAGCTCATAGTTCAATTAAGCGTAGGAAGACAAGCAAGTCAGTTGTTAAGGTCGCAACTTTAGCGCTTTATTTTCATTCAACTTTTACCCGCCAAAACTTAACAAGTATACTTTTTGATTACTAGTTTTACATAATCAAGGACATCCCGTTAACTAAAAATAAATGACCCTTTTGGCTTAGTACCCACACCCTTTCCGCGTAACCTCGTTGACAGAATTACATCCGGCACTATTGTTTTTACGGTTATACCTATATACTAGCTTCACTTGTAACTATGTAAACAAATCTTGAATGTCGATTTTAACCTACTTCTATTTGTCGTTTCGAAACTTTGTAAGAAACTATGAGATGATGAGGTGAATAGTAGATTAATAAACCCTATGGCATTAGACACCAACTGTAATGTATACATAACACTTGGTGACGAGGGTCTGATGATGGAGCCAGTAGGTGGACAGTGAAACTGTTCCATAGCTAAATCTTTAAGTTTTTTAAAGTATAATAATTTATTATGTTAACTGGTTTTTGTACTACTAAACTACTTTGATAAATTTAACTTTACTCAAATAGTATCAGATTGTGCAACTCAGCTTAATTACTGCCATCAAGGGAGTTAGTTAAGTTTAAGTTTTACTTTTCAGGCATACGTACTATAATATATAGGCATCTGTTTATTTCTACTCAGAATATAGGGCATCCTGTTTTAAAGAGGCCTATTGTATTATCGTAGAAAGCGGTTACAAAGCTTTTTAGACATAGTTACAAAATGTACAAAGTTCACTCTGACTCTAACGTCAGCTTAAAATTTTGTATGGTGATAATTAACTTGGGCAGTTTTAGCAGGTTTGATGACAGTTCTGTATAACGGATACAACACTGTCAGCAAACCTTCAGAAACTTGCTAAAGCTGTCAATAAAAAAATATAGAGCTTTAAATTATTTTTGATGAAGGTTTGAACAAGGTAATATGTTTTATGAAACATCAACTAACATAAACCGGCCAAGTGCGAGTCGGGTTCGCGTACTGAGGGTTCCGTACCACCACAAAAAACAATAAGGTTGCCCAAGTAACCGAATTACCAGTTATTATAATACCTTCCAAAATTTGTCGGGGTAATTTGCTACACAGTTTACTACAGGCGCTCGAGTACAATAACTTGGTAATAAACAGAAATTTGTCACTGATTCGCACTTGTCCATTATTTATTATTTGTTGTTATACTTTAGAATGTGTACTACAATCATGCCAAGTTTGACGATTGTACGTATTATCGTTTTAACATTAGAGCCAATATATACAAAAATACGTTTAAAAAATACGTTTGTTGTATGGGGACCCCCTTTTCGTTTTTATTTTTTGATTTTTATTAGTTAGTCCGCCTTGACGTTACATATTCAGTGAAAATTTCAACTGTCTATCTATCACGGTTCGAAAGATATAGCCGTTAATAAGTAGGACAGACAGACGGACGGACAGACAGACAGACATACAGACATCGTAGGCTTAGTCATAGGGTCCTATTTTACCCTTTGGGTACGGAACCCTAAAAAGTTGTTAAGTATGTGGAGGACAGCTGCCACAGAAGAGAGAATTTTTGACGTCTAAAACTTTTACTTCTCTTATCTGTGACAGCTGCCTATGAGAGGTTGTTGGTACATAAAAAAGCTGTAGGTATAATTATGATTACCTACATTTGTCAAGAAAAGTAAAAAGATACATTTCCATTATATTACTTCTGTAAAATCTGAGAATGAAGGAAAGCTAATGAAATACATTTACACAGACCTTTATTTGGATAGACTCCGCAGCAAGTTTTATGAAAACCCTTATTTTGTACTTATTAATATGACTTCACGAGAACAATTTAGTGTTAATTTATATCTAAATAAAAAATATATCTAATTTTTTTTAATAATTTGGATAATATAATTAGATTTAAAAAAAAATATATATAATAAACGCCCTACTGCTTACAAAGCATTTTCACGGTTTACTATGGCGCAATTTGACATCTCACTTGCTACTGCCAAGACGACGGAGATCGAACTAAATTATGCAGCATGCTAGTTGGAGCATAAGACAAACGACATACATGAATATGTACGTGGTGTCTATCCTAAAAGTCTGTGGTTCTTCATTGCCTCGGACAGACGCCAAATATTCGGGTAAAGGCGCCCAGAGAGTTAATAACAGCATTCCGCCTATTTAATGGGTGTTTTTCGTAAGCTCCAGTGTACTCGTATTCATTAGTAGGCTCGCAGTACGCCGTTCATTAGTGCTCTACACTGCGCTTTATCCGCAACTTTTGTCTCACTCCACCTTGTTTTTCATTCAATTACCAACCGACTAATTGAAAAATCACACGAACTTTAAGGGTGCGTTGGAAATGGAAATAAACACTTGAAAAATGTAGTCTCTTTTACCCGATGACACAATGCCAAAAGTAGGGGTTTGTAGTTAGCATGTGTAATATGTGTATTGAAATATTCGGGAACCACTACTGGGGTAGGTACTATGGACGGACAAAATGAAACGCGTGCACTCTGCTGTAGTTGGTTTATTACTGCCGGCACGCGGGTCGCGCGCGCCGTCATATAGTTCACTCCTTTCACATTAATTTGAGACTGAAAAACCAATTTGTGCTCTTGCTGTGCAAGTGCTCTTTTGATTCCCTTGCTAACGCTCAGGATTCAAATTTCTGAATTTTAGAATCCTTCGCTTGCTCGGTCGTCAAAATTGAGCACGCTGATAAAAAGCAACTTTGTGCTCTTGTATAACAAATAAATATTGTGATTTAATTCTTCGAAAATTCACCATAGACAATTGATAAACGCAAATCTGTAGTATTTTTCGAAAAATCTGTTAAACACACATCATATTGGAGCAGTGTTTCGTTTTTTTGGAGTAGCTAGCTTCAGGTAGTCCTTTCTTCTCAGGGAGTAACACTGTAACCATCAACACGGAACAATTGTGTGAAATAAAAAAGCCCCCGTTTGATAGATGTGGGATTTATTGCAACTGTTGCTAAAAAAATACAAAGTTAATTTATTTTACCTATTTACCTATAATGTTTCAAACTTTTGCTAAGTATGACAATAATGAAAATTCTCAATAAATGTTCAATATCACTATTTCTTCTTTTAAAGTATCCACCCCGTTCTCAAATTGTCCAGTACATCACACAGATGTGAAATTCAGACATGTAGGCATCTTTACAACACATTTTGCAGCCGGCATAGCCCGTTCTAAAGTACAAGAATACGGAAGTTACAAAACATCGGCGCAGGTGTTTATTTCGGGCCCCTGGCCACTGGAGCCGCTCCACCTGCACCCGTCCTAAACCTGAGCTATCGGTTTTACATAAGTTCCGCTTTGTTGTTTATGCTGGTAAAGCACGATAAAATGTTTACAATACTCGTATCTCCACTACTACATTTCGAATTTGTATATTTTAGCATGCAAATACTAAGCGAACTTTGTGTTCTATTTCTATTCAAAGCACTAAATATTATATACCTACGTATGGAATGATCTATATCGAACTCGGCCCTGACTACAGGGATTAGCAAAACTGCTGTGCCAAGCCGAAAGGAGTACTCATTATGATACACTTTTACTATGAAAATTAACCCTGAAATTACGATAAAACCTACTGATCCAGACACTTCGTCGATTGTAACTAAATGGCTTTTTTCTATTGAACAGCTGATTGTTGTTTTCGCGGTATCAGAAATGATCTTATTTCAAAAGCTACTGATAATTATGACTACAATGACCTTTTGATTAAACATAAGTCTGTTCTGTCTATGCTAACAAATGGATATAATTATAGCGTATAGCCATTTCCCATTTGTTAGCATCTAATTGAGATTGGGTGTAATCTATTGTTACAGTGTTCGATAATCTGGTAGTGACACACGGGAGATGAGTTTGCGAGGCAGCACGGGCGCCATCCGCGGCTGGGGTTGCACTCCCACCGGGGACACCCCAGCGGCCGCTGTCACTACGGAGGAACCTAACAAGTCATGCCTACCAGCTGTCTTTACGAGAGGCTGGAGGAGAAATACGCTCTACGGAATTCTAGTCTGCCTTATGGTGTTGGTGTTTTTGAACATCGCGTTAACCTTGTGGATAATAAGTGCGTTGCGGCTGAGCATGGTAAGACTTACTTTTTGTATTAACAAAAGCAATAACTGGTAACTGGCTGCTTATCTATCCTATGTATGTAAGGTGTAAACAATGAAGTTTGTCTGTATTTCTGCATTTATGGATTTTTGCCAGATCACCTCAAGCCACTATCTCATTGTTCTTGTGGGATTCGGGGGTTTGTTACATTCGGGGAGAAAAATACAAACTTCCGAAAAGATTCTAGTATATTCTTGCTCTTGGCTTGTCTCGTTTAGCGTTATTAAATGTGACGCGAGACGGCGGGAATATACCATTCCACCACCACCACCAGGGTGGGCGGTGACCCCTTGAAGCTTAAGGGCTCACCGCCCATCTTGATCAGCGCAGATGTTACCTTTAGGTCTATCAATAAAATGCTAATAATAATGCAATATACAAAATTTTTGCAACCAGTTTGTCACTGGTCTCGGCTTTTTAGAACCACAATTAGAAAGCTTATTTTCCTTTTTTCAGAGTGGCATTGGACCAGTTAAAATAGTAAACGGAGGTATTCAGTTGGACGGTCAAGCATGGATCCTAGACAAGCTGGTGGCATCTACCATAACTTCTCAAATGGGTCATCCCATCATTATGCACTCCCATCGAAACTTCACAGTGCTCGTCGCGCATCCTGACCATGTTGAGCATTCCAAGTTCATCATGAGTAAGTATCATTTTAAACAGCTTGCTGGATTCTAGCATCAAATTATTCACAAATGCGTTTTTATTAGATGAAAACAAATAAAGAACTAATCAACGAATAATATCAGACAATTTTTTATTCTATTTCACGTTATTAAGCATTATTTTGTTTTTCTGTTTTTATTTTTTACAACCGAACATTGTACTCTGCAATTTTTTACTAATGTATGCCTGATTTGAACCGCTGTTTCGGCCCACTAGCCAAAAAAGCCTTGTTTCGGTCCACGCGGTATACTTTTCTTGTATGTAATAATCTGAAAAACATGACAACAAAACAATACAATGATGTACAATTAGAGCTTGGTAGACTAAATTTAGTACATGAGTATGCTGTTTTCAGCGCACAGTCTAAAACTGTAGTTAGTACTCTGTAATATGTGGCAACAAATTTGAAGAATTGCTATATTTAATCATAGAAGCGTTTTGACACAAAAGCTTTCAGCGAACCAACATATTTTTAGCCGATTTAAAAAAAGAAGGTATTCAATTCGACTGTATTTTTGTATGTTACGCGATATCTCCGAAGATTGTGAACTTATTTTAATTATTCTTTTTTTTATTGAATTGCAATCGCGATTGGAAACATTTAAATTAGAAGCAAATATTCCACATTCTAAGGGTGAAAAATTAGGGATTAGATCCCGTTTATCTCTTTAATTATATGTACGTAAACATTTTTTTTTTTCAGAACGTGACAACATAGAGTTCAGCGGACGAACGTTTGACGTGCGAGACGCGCGTGGCGGTGGCGTGTTCCACGCCTCTCGGGACGAGGTCCGAGTGTTCGCAGACACGTACGTGGTGGACGGTGCTGGAGGCATCACTGTGAAAAGCGCGCTACAAGTGCCGTTCGTAAGGGCACCGCCCGCCGCTGATCTTCAGTCAGTAAATTTTGCAAGTACTTCTGTACATATATGAACAAAAAAAAACGCTAACGTCTATACGTTAATTATCTCTTACGTTTTCACGGTTTTTTATCCGTCATCTAGACTACCTGTAACTAAGTGCTGCTAAGTGTTCCAATCGTCAAGAATTAATATAATGTAAAATACACGTGAAAAAGTCTGTTAAAAGAATCTAATTTCAATTTCTATATGTTAGCCGTAACGATACGAAGGTTTTTTCATAATCATCATTTTAGTTCCTATAACGTCCTGCTAAATTTTATATAATTTTGCAAGTTGCAAATTTTTCCGCATTACCGCATAGCTATTTACAGACAATTTTAGAGTGTAACAACAATAAGAGATGATGAACTGCCACCTTGCCACCAAGATGTGTTCAAACGATGTCTTGACAATAGCGTCGACATCCACTCACTAAACTAAACCAATCTGACGGGACTAAAATTATCTGCCACTCTTTTCATTTTAATATGTGATAAAAGGTTGGCAACAATTTTAGTGCTGTCAATTTTAGTTTAGTTTAGAGTACATCAGAACCGATGCCAGTAGCAAAAAACCATAGCAAATTTATTTGAATTCAATTTTATTCAGATTAGATAATATCATATCTTTTTAGTATATCAAATACTATTAGAATTTGTTGTTGATTTCGAACCCTTTACAGAACCAAACTAGCAACTACTGTCCTATTTCTTCTACCAAATTTAAGCTCCTTTAAGCTCCTGTGAATATTGATTCTAGGTTGGAATCGCTCACAAGAAAGTTGGAACTACGGGCACCACAGTCAATAGTATTCGAGAGCAGAGCGGGGAGCATTGACGTCTCAGCACATGGCGACATTAATCTAGCTTCAACTGTTGGCGCTGTAAGTTCACGTTGTTATGAAAACCCAACCTAACAACTTATCTCGAAAGTAAGCCAAATCAGGCAACTAAAATTTCCCACAGGAGGTTTTATTCAAAAACAACAAAGGGTACCCATTCAACTCTACGCAGATAAAATGGTCTCGCTGATATCTACCATTTTCAAAATTTTACTAAATTCATTTTAAAGTTGTTTTTTTCCTGGGCAAGTGCCTTTATTAACTAAAAAAAATACAAGCTAAAACTAACACTACAAATACAGTTAGCCTGTCCATAGACCGTTGAAGGTCTAAAGACAATCCACATGTTCAAGCCCACTACCAGTTGGCAGCGTACCCAACATGCTGGCGGCATTACCACGTTGAATGACAATGCTAATGCGTTGAGCCAGAAACACGCCAGCATTAAAGTTAAAGTTTTAAAGTTGTTGCTTTCTGTTTCTAACACATTAAAATAAGAAGAAAAGCGGTTGATTTTATGAATTATCAGATTATTTTGTTTCAGAGTATAAACCTTGACTGAGTCACTCAATCAAATGTTGCGAAACGCTGTTGTAGACCTTTTGGCAACTATCAAATAAATATTCATAGTTAAGCTAAAGAATAACATATTTTCCTTTCAGATCAAAATCGACGCATCCAACATAGTAATCAACGGATTAAAGGAGGCATCTCCTACGGATAAACCTCAAAAGAATTTGAGAAATAATAGGGTTTATCAACTATGCGCGTGCGCGTCAGGAAAACTATTTCTGGCCGCGCCGGACGCGGTTTGCGTCGCGACTGACGACGAGCTCTGTCGATGATGATGGAGTTTGTGAATTAAAATAGTTAAATCGCGCTTCAACTGTTTACTAGTCAAATCTGTGATCTTGAAGGTCTGCGATGTGTGTGGCGTAGGCGTTATGATGTGAATACCATAGACGTTATGAAGTCATGTTCTAAGCATACGTACTTGACTCGTTATTTACTGGCAACAGGAACGAGATAATTTTAACTATTATTTCATGCACAATGTACGAAACCAATATTACTGAGTATTTAATTTACAATGTATCAAATAAATTATACATAACGAGACGACGGACGGGGCTGGACGTATTTTGAATGACACGTGAAAAATCATCGTCAAATTCGATGTTTAGTAGGTTTTTCCGTGGCAAACACGTTACACCCCGTCGCGGCCGCGGTATATCCCGTGACATAATTATGCTTAGACCTTAAAACCACGCTCACCGATGAGAGTTATCTCTTTAATTTTTTTTGAAAATAATAATCACTGGGTGAGTATTTAAAAACGGCATTTATCTTTAAAATAACATTAAAAATGGTATAAAGCCTTTTTATTTTATATATATTCTAGGCTGGCGGAGGAGATCGAAAAAATCTTTTGGTTTTGGTTTTGTAGTTAATCTAAAAAGAGAGCCCAATGGTTTTTTTTCTTATTACAGCTTAGAAAATATACTTTTAAAATGTTAAAAATGTGCGAAAGAGATGGCTCTTACTGGGGAGCGCGGATTTAACTGATTTCAATATAGATCGGGATGGAAAAAAGTCAAACGTATTACTCGTAAAGATTAACACTTGTACTAACATTATAGGAACCTAGGCACGAGGTTTCAACGACACCTTTACATAGCATAAATAGATAGAACAATTTTATAAGATACATTTTATATTATCTAGTTGAAAAGATCCTGTAGCGACTTCCATTTTTGGAAATGGTAGCAGGCACGCCATTAATATTTACAAAGTTTTATTCCAAACTTAGCTAGGAATTTGGGCTCTACTCATACTTTGTTAAAGTGTCTTTTTAACAATAATATTGTAAAACTTATAATTATCACACTAACATTATAAATGCGTGCGTGCGTGCGTGCTTGTGTGTGAATGTGTGTGTGTTTTTTTTGTTACTTCTTCACGCTAAAACGGCTGAACGGATTTAGATGAAATTTGGGATCGAGGTAGTTTACATCCTGGACTTACACAGACAATTTTTTATCCTGGAAAAATCAATGTTTCCTGTGGGTTATTGGGTGAAACCGTTGGGCACAGCTAGTTTTAATATTTGATGTGTGGTTTGATGTATTGTAAAAACAGAATGAATGTATTGTGAATAACTAAAGTAAATTCATTTAAGCTAACAAAATTGTAATCTAGTATAATAAAAGTCACAGACCCTGGTGACCGTGGAGTTGCATTTTAAAATAACAATAAAAAAAAAAAGTTTCGCTGTAGTATATTATCGACTACTAGCTACAATCTTACGTTCAATAACCTAGCGAAACCGATCGGAATTTATGGTTTACATTCATTATTTGCAATGTATTGCAGTTGCCACAGCCAAAAAGACTTGAACTGAGTATAGTGAAATCTAGTGCCAAATAGTAAAGAAATGTGATGATAGGAATAAAAGTAAGTTATATTATTCTCCATGCGTTGATAAGGTAATTTTATGGATTTGATGATAGTGTATGTTTATTTAGTACTTAGTTTGTACCAATAATGTATTCTGTGGTTTTAGTATAAGTCTTCGATCGTATAAGTAATCAATTCAACAATATTTATTTTGCATTTATTGCACTACGCACAATAACCATTTTGTTAAGTAATAAATATGATGTCAAATTCTACAACAAGTATTTTTGTTTCATTGTTTGTCTTTACGCTCTTGACAGAATTGTTGTAGAGAAGTAAAACACGATCATACTGTGGTCACGAGCAAACGATAGAAAAGAAAAAAAAAACGATTTATTACGAAATCGCATAAATGACTTGACCTACAAATCTGAAATTTGGGTGTCCGCTAAAAAGAGAAGAGCGTTTTGCGAAAGGATTGAATTAAGGAGGCAAAGGGGGTTAAAAATTTAAATTAAAGTCACGTTGTAAGAAGTTGAAGATTTTGCTTTAGCTATTATCTATGCTGAAGTTTTAAAATAAAGCTAATCAGGAAGCCAGGAGTAACATCCCACGTGACTTGCAATGTTTACTAGTGAAGTTGCTTACTCGACTCTCGTTAACGGCGGAATTAAAAAACCAGGGTTAAAACAAACCGTTGTCGCTGCGGTTTCAATTAGGGTGCTCTGCGGCCGGTGGTGGTCCTACTAATTATCAGTGTAGGAAATTATCAGGGACGCTGAGATTTCCGTGCCTTAGTTACTGCGAAAAGCGTGTTGTGTGAATACGAACTTATGCCTGGACTTGCGTTTGAAAAACTTATTTATTCACGACGGATTGGAGAAGACATATGCGTTTGGGATTACGGTTGCTGTTTTAGTTAGTTTGTTACCTGACCTTTTTAATATCGAACATAATATGGCGGATAAAAGAAGCTAGTAGATGATAGGAACCAGTAGAGCTTGGTCAACAAACTTGCTGTGAAATGAGCAAAACAACGCGATATCAACAACAATCTATCTATCGCAATACCTGCTCACGGTATGAACGAACGCTCTCGCATTGGTTTATTCAGACATCACAAAAAGTGTCACATCACAAAAACTGATTTGCGGTTTTTTTATTTGAAATCAGGTTTTGTTGCGATGTTCTTAGTTTTGATTAATAGAAAAGTTGTGAGCTCTGTTCTGAATTGATCCGGTTTATTTTATAATTGATAGAGCCAGACAATTTACAATAAAGCTATAGGGATGGTTTTGAAATGTTTAATTGCGTTCAGAACTCAACAATAAATAAAAATAAATTTAATTATATACCTGTTAATAAATATTCGGGACATTTTTTCACACATGGTCATCTGACCCCAAACTAAGCAAAGCTTGTGATATGGCTGCCAGAGACTGATATACACACATATATAGTTTTAAATACATACTTAAATAGATATTAACAATCAGATATAGAACAAACACAAATGTTCATCACACAAATGTTTGTCCTAGATGGGAATCGAACCCACGCCCCCAAGCTCAGAAGGCAGGTTCACTACCACCTGGACCAACGGGCTATCAATTTACACCATTAAAGCTTGTTGTCTTTTTTAACTTGATGACACGTTTATCTTAACAAATAAAACTTAACTTCGTGTCGGTATAATCTAACAGTTTACTAAACGTATCAATATGCGCACTTTTCCCCTTTATAAAATTTACTACAAAGAATTGTAGAGCTATTGAAAAACGGGATTCAATTTGCCATCAAAACATACGCGATTTTATTTGTTTGCGTTATATTCCGTGTAACATAAAAGAAACGTTCAAGTGTTACATTTATCTGCGCGGACTTTTTAGTTACGACTCGATAAACAAGACGATCGAGTCCAAATATTTGAACACTTTGATTTTTATAGTAACGTAACGTGTCATGTAAATGTTTGATCAATTCTGAAAATATGCCTATTTCGCGGGCGTTTTTACGCATTTTTTTAGCATTATTGTTTTTGTGGTCCTAATACGTGTATCAGCTACTTCGCTCTTCAGTCACCAGAGCAGTTAGCACAAGATTTGATAGTTTTCGAAAGCTTTGTTTGTTTACTTATTGTTCAACACATTTAGTAAAACGCCTCCAGCAGCAACGCGGAGGAACTAAAATAGTTTCCTTCACTCAAATACAGATAAAGTTGTCGAATAGCTTTCAGCCCAGTAATGTATGGAACACGACAAAAAAATCAAAAACTATCAAAACTTGTACTACGGGCTCAGAGAACTAATCGGCATAGTACGAATATCTAACCCATAAAGTGTTCAAAGTGTTTAGAGAGAAAAAATACATTTACCTTTAGACTGAACATTTTGATAAAGACCGCCTTGTTTGACGCTGAGGGCTTTATGAGCCCCTTGATACTTATTATGTGTGGTCTCTGATCTCGAGTTTATTTTAGCGTTTCTGAGAATCGGCGAATACTGAGAGTCAGAAACGCAATTTTAAATCAATGTTTACTTACCATTCCATACACCATAACGCCTGAAAGGATTTAGATGAAATTTTGTATGGAGGTAACTTATAGCCTGGATTACATAAGTTTTTAAAACCCGTTTTTTTATGTTTTATGTAACAAGGTTACGCAGAAAACGCGTACAGCCTACTAAGCCAAAAGAAAGGGGTACATAATACCTATATCATTATGATTTAACTTTTACTATGGAATCAACCCTGAAATATTAACGACAAAAAAAGAACTGTTCCATAGAAAACAGTCATTAAAACTCGAAAAATTTACGAAACAGCTGATATTATGAATACTGTAGTATTCATACTTTTGCTTCAGATTTGGACAGAGCAGCGTACCGTCCCGGATCTCCGAGCCCCGAAAGTGTCCAGCCGAGTTCAACGACTTGTCCACATTATGTAGATGAGGACGCAGGTGCTCGTTATGTTCTCTGAGCACAGTATAAAAACTTCCAAGAACAAAACGACCCACACTATTCCAATCTGTTCTTTATTCTCGTTTAGATATACTAAAATACAACGCAGCCAACGATTGAACGCAGCTTTATTGATGATTTATCAATAAAACCTTTATTTTTATTTTTTTTCTTCTATCCTCTTGAGAGTATTTTGGCATCGCACATCTTGTGCATTTCTTCTGTCAAGTATTGAAATATTTTAAACTTTTATTATATAGGTATCAGTCACAGTCAGAGTCAAGCAAAGTAATTTGCGGTCAAGTCCAAGTCATAAAGCGTTGTAGACTTTACTTATTGGCTTATATAGAGTTCTAGAAGCAACAAGAAAAGACAAATTTTTAATCAATTACTAGCTGAATCCCGCTACTTCGTACGCGTAGAGCTCGGCCTACGGCCTCGCTACTATAAACCTATATGCTATAAACCTCACGGAGCCCGAGACCTTTCCAAAGAATGCAAAACCGTGGAAATCGGTTTGTGCGTTCTGGAGTTATAGCGTCAGGAAGGAAAACCCGACTTATTTTTATATAGTAGAAGATAATCCACTAATATTACAGATTATCACTCAAAAACACAAAATTTTAGGCAAATAACACAATAATTGGCAAATAACACAATGATTGGCATTGGCAATGATGGCAGCATGATTTTTACACGTTGACTCTAAAACTAGCTGTTAGCTAATCTCGTTCAGATTTACTATAGGTAATACAACGCAACCTTATTGTTGATTTACCTACTGGTATTTTCTATTCATATACTAACCTTAAAAGTTAGGTATTTATGTTAAGTACACAAAACTTTGCACAATTAAAGTACTATAGTTTTAGTAGAGATATTTTAAAAGAATGAAAAAATATGATATTGCATTTGGCTCCGGGACATGTGTAATGGGGATTTAAAAAAATTCGCTACACCCCCTCGTGTGTATTAATAGTAGTTGGATAGGTTTTTTGAAATGAAGATAAGGTTTCATACATCACTTTGTTATCAAGTGTATCGTTTGCAACACCCCAGCATAAACTATTAGACATAAACTTTTAACATACAATGCATAGGTAGGTTATACATAGGTTATTTAAAAAAACTTTATTCAAAGTTATTCGATAAAAATCTAACGGTAACGGACTGTAACAGTAAACGGACGGAAAGAGCGAACTAATACTAGACAAGAAACTAGTAGAACAGACCTAAAAATTTAGGTACTTATCAAGTTTTAGTTAATGAAAGTTGGGTGAAAATTTGGTATTTACTAATTTTCATACAACTTTGTGCGACAGAGTTAGCTCTGGCTGGTGAGCGCGGCCTTAAGTATATTGTATTGAATAGGGATGATAATAGACAAAACGTTAAAGGATAAAGTAAGGAACCTAACTAATCTTGAAACAATTTAGTAATTTACCTTTCACGAATGCTTTTGTGTTTTTTTCTTGAAACAATTTAGTAATTTACCTTTCACGAATGCTACGTGAGCTTTTGCGCTACACACACGCAGATCGCTAATTATCCAATCGCTTCTTTACCCAAGTACTAGTAAGACTGTTGACTTTAGTTATGCAGGTGCGAGTCATGAATAGTAGATAAATATCAGTGTGTGATAAATTGGAGCATTTCTGTGTAGGCAGTCGGATGACATATACGGCTGTAAAAGGCACCTGGCTGCTGTACCTGTCTGCAACCTGTGTTTACGTAATAGATACTCGATGGATAATACATTGTTCAGGGTAAACGAGGGAAATATTATTTTTCCAAATATATTTTACTAGCCGCGCCCCGCGGGTGAAACCGCGGGGATTACTCCTTATAACATCAGCTATCTGCCAGTGAAAGTCCCTTCAAAATCGGTTCAGCCGTTTCGGAGTCAATAGGAAACATACATACATAAACTTATATTATTTTATATGTAGGTATAGAAGATCACCCACTGAAATCTTAAGCGCCCTTATTAATAAACGTGGACCTTGGAATAGTGACTCCGTCTTTTTTTTAGTAAAAAGTTCAAATTTTTAAAGAGGAAATATGACAATAATCGCGGAGACTATATCAATGCTACTAGCGATCTCACCACAAAAAAGATAATCAATTTACTTTTACCTAGACTGAAACCTAGACTCTAGTCTAGGTAAATGAGAAGTTATGATAAGGATATAGATAAGACTCCAAAAAAAACTGATTATAAATTGTAAATAGGTAAGGAGGTATATTTATAATGTATCAATAATTTCGTTGATTGTCCTTTAATTCTCATTGCTTTGAAGTACCTAATTTTAATATTATTTTTTAGTTTAGGTTTGTAAATGTAGGTATAGTGATGAAGTCGGTTCTTGTTTTTCCCCAAAAATTTACTTTATTATTGAAATGAACTACTTCATGAAGATCGAATCAACGATACGCAAGTTATCGTCAATCAAATATACAAACATACATACTAATAAACGCCGACTTGTCCCATTAGAATCTGCAAACTCTCTTATCGCTCTGGCCGAGCGTCTGCAAATTAAACAAGTGATTTATATCTGTGACACAAGACAAATGATTAATTATGTGATAATAATAATTATGTTAAAGTGTGTGACAGTTTGACTTTAAAAAAAATCTTATCATGCGACTAATGGTCATAAAGGCAGAATTGTCTCAAACCCTTCAATCACGTAGCTTTTTTAATGTGTTTAGCAAACATATCGATATATACCTACAGCGCCGCGCACTTTTTTGAACAAATACCTGCTTTAGACGTAGACACAATTTTTTATATAGAATACTTAAATCATATCCCAGAAGATGGAAAAGTATAATGAGGACGCAAAATTTAATTTTAATTTTATTCTTGGCCTTTTTTTCCTTGCGCTTAATCATAATCACGGGAGGGCGTGATAATCCGCCTTCCCCCTAGGATGGTGTGAAAGCAACACGGAGAATATTCCCATGTAAGTATTCGTAATATAATCTGGTGCAAATCGTGCAAGTACAACTTGAGTGGCCTAGCTTGCGTTTTCACTCTCTTTCATGCATCAACTTGCATGTGGAAACTTTTTAATGGCAGCTTTGTAGCGTTTCTATGAGCTCTCGAAATGATTGTGTCGGAAAACAAGAATTCATAAAAAAAAAAAATTTAAAATCGTAACTAAAGTATTCACGCAACCCTCAAATGTCTTATTGTTAACAAATAGGTACATAAATATTAACAAATATTTTTTCCCCTAACTTGAATTGAAATTATCTGACTTTCTTGCGTTCTCCTATCAGTCTTGCTTAAGGAAGTTTATATTTCGAAAAAATTAAAGGACGTCACAGGTGAAACTTTGACGGTGATAAACGCGATGTCAATCTTATTTACTGTCTCCAGAAAGAACTTTATAAAGTGTTTGACAACCTCGTCTGGTAAGAAGATAGCTCGCGCGACAGTAGCTGGTATATAGGTACGTAACTGAACGACAAACGACTACCAGGCAATTACCTTGCTTTTATATTGCTAATAGAGCGCGATCATCTTAGATCTTAGATTGTGTGTCGGTTATTTATCGCCAGAATCCAGATTATGTGTGACATAAGTATAGTTGAAAAAAGTCATAGGTACAACCATACAACCTACCTAGTCTACCTACCTAAACCAAATGACAAAACATGGCTTGAGATAAAACATACACGTATCTTTTGAATAATCACTTATTTTTTTATTATTATTATTTAATAATGTATAACTGAGTGACATATGTCATTCACCAACATGCACTGTACGATCATGGAGGATTTACGGTCCATCCTCTCTCTCAGGAGAGAAGGCCAGCTGTGAGCCCAGCAGTGGGAACATGATAGGCTGAAATGATGAAATGATGAGTGACGATGACGAGCAAGTCGCTCACTCGTTTTCTCACGATGTTTTCCTTCACCGTTTTTGAGCGATGGTATCGAATACTGCTCATAATATAAGTCATTGGTGCAGGGCCGAAGATCGACGATAGATTATGAAACACATATGCTACCGCTCGTCCGCTACCTTCATCATACTTCCACACTTCACGTTTATAAATTAAAGATAAAATAGTAGTAGTTATTACGACATAACTTTAAAATACTGCGTTTTGATCAGATCGCTATATCGAACCTATTTTACCGTCATTTGGCTTCCAGCAAATACTTAACATTAACAGGGCATATTTTATTCATTGCGACGGCATTCACATTCACTGTTGGTATGTAAATCAGTGGCGTTGTAAAGACACCTCGACAGCCGGTAACACCGACCGCGTCGCGACGTCGCCGCTGACGCGACGCTTCCTTCCAACGCCAATCCCACTTTGTCGAGCCCGACTGTTATTGCACTGTGTTTAACCTGCAACACACTGTAATAACATTTACACAGGGGAAATTCAAACGTCGAACTATTTCAGCGTTTGCCTCAAAATGGAATTTCTTTGTTACGCGAACGATAAATATTATATGAACGACGTGACAAAGGAAGTCAAACGAAAACATTTTATTCGAACGTAAATATTAAATCCAAGTGCGAATCTCGATCGTAAACGTTCTGATTCGAAACGAAGGTATAGTTACAGTTGGCATCAATGAAACTAAAAGGGAATTTGTACTAGAGCAACGATGGAACAAGTGGTAAATGTTTTAAATTAATCAAGTCAGGAGTACAATCGGCGCATTTGCATTTATACGAGTTGCTCGCCCGAGCTCGGTCAAACCGTATTGATATCGAAGTGGTTTCGCTTCAAATGCTGACAAAATTCATAAATTCTGATCTCTTACAGAAGCTAACCCGCTGTTTTAGTTTCCAGGCAGCAAAGCAATATTGAAAGCTTCTGGTCATAAAACCAATATAGCGTCGTATCAATTACTAACTCTGTTTCACAACAGTTAAGTACCTATTTTGTTCACCTTACCTACCTTCAGTCAATCAGAAAAAATAGGTTAATTTCACCTTTAGAAGGTAATAATAATCAATTTAAAAACAAACTTTAAAATTTGTTAAAGATCGATCAAAATTATTGATTACGCCAACACAACAGGCGCTCTAACAAAACTATTTGTATTATTGGTGCTAGTCAAAAACTGCTTACCCAAAGACAATAAAAACTTCTTGGATCACCACGATAGGTTCCTCTACATAAAAAAATACAAGTAAATCGGTTCACAAAATGGCAGAGTAATCGGTGTACATACATAAAAACACTGTTTTAGACTATCACGGTTGTTCACTAAAGTTATATGATCATTCCACAACCTTACCACGGTAAATATCCCGTAAATAATCATATACATAAAAATGTTTAAAAAGTCATAAAAATTTAGAATTAAGAACTTCCCATCCTGAAGTTGTTTTTTTTTTTTATAAGCGCTTGTTTAAGTTGTTTACAGAAACAATAAGTATATTCATAAGAACATCATAAAACGCGCCGTCAGTGTAGTCTGTGGAATGCGCTACCTGAATGGTACCCCGATACAATCTATTTGTTCAAGTCGCAAGTGAATCGGTTTCTTCTAGGCAAGCGTGCTACACCGTAGACCGCATCATCGCTTAATATTAGGTGAGGTGGCGGTCAAACGCAAGCCTATTATATATTATAAAAAACTAGTTTTTAAAATAAGTCATTATATCTAAATTGCTGTAACTTACATGTTTGCGTTGCTTGCCACGTAGTAGATACTACGAATAATGGTAGAGTAGAGATGTCATGTTCTGGTTAGATAATCTCTTAATGCAGCATGTAGTGATTAAGTAGTGAATCTATCTGGGAAGTGTACAGATACCAGGATGGCAATTTCTGCACGTGATATTTTAACTGGGAGTGTCGAAGCGACTTCACGATGTACTTTCGGTCTTGGAAAAATCAATTCTTTTGAGTTCACGCTAAGTTTAAAATTGTACCTCACTAGAAACTCCCTCCTGTTTCACTCGCTGTTCTACAGTAAACATGAATTTTCTAGATCAAAAATGTTTGTAAAGGCTTGTTACGTCCATGGATAAATCGAAAAGAGTTGACTTTTCTAGCTTGGCCGCTTGTACACCACAACACCACCTCGGCTGGAATCGATTGAAGTTGGCGGCGTTGGATCTTAGTTAATGTTATTTTGTTTCCTGATAAGTGACTTTATCAACTAATAAACGCATACAGCCGAGCTACACTATCCTAAACTGCAATAGAAAAACCCAAATAACAGTAACATAACCATACAAATATACAGAATATAGAAATAGAGAAGTTCCATACCTTTGAAGACCTAAATATAATAAATATTGCAAAATTCTAACAGCCAAATATTCACGAGGCATGTGTCCAATTGGATTACCCATCAGTTAAACAGGTAATGACATATCATACAAACTTTATTCCGCTATTTAACGCCTTTAGGGGATGAATTTCCAAAAAAGCAGCCTAAATAACTACTTCCGTTTCTAACTTCAAAAATTACGAACTTCCTTACAAACTTTCATCCCTCTTTAACCCCTTAGGGAATGAGTTTTCAAAAAACGATGATACAACCAACTTTTCCTTATAAATAAAAGTATAAGTACCAATTTCCACATTTCTAACTGCAAAAATGACGAACTTGTATACAATATTTCATCCACTATTTAACCCCCTTGGGGAATGAGTTTTTAAAACTGATGATACAACTAACTTTTACTTATAAACATAAGTCTATGTCATAACTTCCACCCTTCTAACTTTAAATTGATAAACTTCCATACAATCTTTCATAATTTCATTCGAAATAGAAATATCTATTCATACATTTTGGGCGATGAATTTTCAAAAAAAATTGATGTGCTCACTTACGTTATATAAGAAACACTTGTGCAAAATGTAAATAGATAGATAATTTTAATAGATTACATGTATCTAGAGAAGTCGTGTTGCTGCTTCTTTTGGTCTGAATGATATCGTTAGACACGGCCGCTTGGAGCCGAACACTTATTGAAACTGTCCTTAAGTGTTGCCCTTTTATGTAGCTACTCCATAAATTTTTGATAGGGCCATCTCGGGAAATCTCTGTCTCCATTCGCAGAGGGTCTGCAGTCAAATAAAACTGGAATCCCAAATATTATTCCGCGACATTTTCCCTGTTCCTTCGATGTGAACTTTTATTTTTATGCTCTTACGTATTCTTATCAGAGAAGAGACACACTCTTGGAGAGCTTCTGACATACTGACTTAAATCCTTTACCCGAGTGTGTAAGTTTGTCTCGGATTACAGTTCCTGAGCGTTTCTTTAATATTATTGTGTAGGTTTCAGGGGATAATGCAATTTGGTAGAACCGTTCAATTATGAATTTTGATATGGAACATAAAGTGAAAGAAATGGGTTGATTACGATGTGTAGATATGCATGTCATATTCTCAGGCTATTCTTTACAATTTTTTACTTATTAGGTTAACCGTATATAAGAGCCGTATTATACATGCATCGTCCAATATTAGGTAAGACAGACATAAAACAAAAAATAAAGCCGTATTTTTCCAGACTTATATAAAACAGGTACCTACTTACCTAAACGATAACATTAAAAATGTTTATTTTAATTCAGTAATTTAACGAAACCCACTCTCAAACTTTTGCTCCAAGTGTTTTACGAAAAACTAATTGTGTAAATAGGAGGTTGATATGTTGAGTTTTTCCAACATTTGAAAAGTTTATTTTCAAAACAAAATAAAGATCTATCTAATACAGAAATTGTATTTTCTATGTTAGAATCAGAATGCCAAAAATCTAGTTTTCGTGAAATTTTTCGTCAAAAAATGTGCGAGTTCGCATCCACAGAATGGTTTTTTTTCTGTGCCATCGAACGGACTGGGTAGCGCTCGCCAAATAATTTCATACCAACTAATCTGAGGTAATTTTTGTAACAGCTTCGTTAGTAGTTAGTACACATCCAGCGGAATTCGATGCAAAATAAGTATCAATTTCGAAATTCAACGTGTTTATAGAACTCGAATAAATATTTGAAAATAGATATTTGTATTTCGTCCACTGATGGTTTTCTTATCATTATAGATAATGGACAAATAATTTATTTCTGAAGATCGAATGTTCATTCATATAACATTTTATCCTATACTAGCGGTCCGCTCCGGCTTCGCACGGGTATTATTGGAGTAATGATCCCTAATTTTTTTGAAAATACATATATTTTAGCCTATGTCACCTGGGGATAGTGTAGGCAACAGTGGAAGAATTATTCAAATCGGTTCAGTCGTTTCGGAGCCTATTCAATGCAAACAAACAAACAATCAAATATTTCCTCTTTATAATATTAGTATAGATACCTAATGGTTTTAGTCAAGGATATCTATCTAGAACAGTACGTCGTAAGTCGTAACGTATAGGGTCCAATAGATCATGGAGCCGACGGGCGGCACAAATGTAATTTAGTTCTTGGCCGCACTGTAAGTACGAGATGGGTCTCCGGATTAGCACGATGCATTACCGAGCACCGACCAGCGGCTGACTCTCTTGAACATTTAGTATTACCACAGAATACATATGTGTACAAGTACAAAAGATTCTCTCCGCAAAATCGTTTAAATAAGTAGCGACTCCTGCTTCTACACAGTATAGTGCAATTCAGGACATGCGAGCGCTAACTAGCTACAGCTATATTAACCTAGAAGTTGCCTTTCTTGTCTTGTCGCGTTATCTCTGTCTATCGAGCGGCAGCGAACGCGGCAGGTCCGACAAGTCGGCTACTTGTAGCTTCATACCTAATGAGCAGATTGCGCCAGGCCTAGTACTACGATGCTCTACACACTAGTTATGCCCTGTGGTTTCACAAATTTTATCGCATTTATTGTAGTATGTACTTTTTATTTATTAAATTTTTTTCATGTTCAGTATTTCAACCAAATTTTTTTTTTTCAAATGTCTTTCAGAGCGCCTGGTTAATGCAACGCGTCACTAAAATGCTGTCGTTTTTCTGCTGTCAAGAGCACAAAAATTGAAGAATACCTACTGTTTCCCCTTTAACACTTACCTGTCTCCTTTCAGTTTTTTGGCAGACATTTTTCGGTACTAGGTCGAATTTAAGGCAGATCCAAACTATATAATATTATCAAAGGCCAAATGGTAGTGACTTGAGCATTTGATTTGGCTTTAGACCTTCATAAAACAGTCTATAGGCAGTCCAACTGTTCTCACAAGGATTTATTTAACATTTTCAAAATACACTAATACCATACACATCATACCTACTCTAATATTAAGAGTTTGAAACGTTTCGACTCAAGGATATTTTAATGATAAAGTAAAAACAACAATTTAAACCAGCCTTTTATCATTCCGTATCGTATGGGGTTCGCAATCCATGACCTTATAAGGTCATGGATTATCGCCCCCCGAAAACTCGCGTCAGTTGCGTTATCATCACCTGGTGATAACCAGTTAATGTAAACACAATCGTATGTGTGTAAACATGCTTAATATTATAAGACCCATGCTTATCAAAATTTAACCTGATGATTATTTATTTAACTGTAACTTTACTTGTGGAAAAACTGATAAAAACAGTCACACATACACAGATACGCAGCCACATAGATACACAGTTACACACGTTAAACTTATAATGCCCCTCTTTTTGCGTCATGGGCTAATGATGTATTTGAAAACCTAAGAAATCATGAAGGTACTTATTGTACACAGTTAGCATTGATGTATGATGGTGCTTGTATGTTCCCCCACCAAGGACGTTGTTGTTACGTCCATGGTTTCCACTACAGCTCAAAAGCTTCACCCATATATGATTAATAAGGTGTCCATGTATTTGTGTAGATTCAGGAATGGTCACTGAGCAGATGACGTCATCATAAATACAAGATGGTAACATATAAAGTGGGTACGAAAAACAATATAGCATCCCTCATGACGCGTATCAAGGCTGCACTTCCCAGCCACAGCTATATCTAGGTAACTTTATCGTCAAAAATGTAAAAAAAAAACATGCGAATGAGATAGCTGTGGCTGTTGAGCGTGGCCTTAATACGTATTTTAAAGTGAACTTGAGGTCTGGTACATAATTTTTTTTTGTTTTGTCGTTAATGTTGTTAGCGAATTGGTCTGTGGTTAGCGAAAAAATAACGGATCTATGTTTTTTTTTTTTTTTTTTTAATAAATCAGTATGTTTTTTTTATGCCATAGGTGGCTAACAAGCATGCGGCCTGCCTGATGGTAAGCTGTTACCGTTGCCTATGGATACTTGTAACACCAGAGGCATCACATATACGTTGTCTATTAACTCGCCTTTTGAGGAACCCCATGTTGAAGCTTGTCGGAATCACCGCGGAAGGTGGCTCATTACGCAGATTACGGATTCATCGCCTAAATGGAGGTATATTTGGGTAAGTATGTACATATTGTTGTTGATTAAAGGTGGTTTGTGTGTTTCGCTCTCGTCACATATTTCAGCGGCAACAAGCCTCGTATTAGTATGCCACGCCACAATAACCGAAGTCGAATCACAAAAGATTTCCGGAGCGCGACTTGCACAAGGGATGAAAGCCAACATTGTGTAATCAGAAGGGTCGCAATCTCACCTCCCCCCGCGCTGTGTCGAACACGGCTTCATCAACAAGGGGTCTTTCTACTCATTGTGGCTCCTCAAAACCTGCGGAACCCGTGCTTGTGTGACGGCGCTGGCGGTCCAGTGACAAGCGCTGAAATCAGGCCAACAAAGCATGTAGCAACTTCCGAAGGCTTTTCAGTGTTTTGACGTTTTTCAGTTGACACAAATTATTAACATACGACCGCGTTTTGAACAAAATTATCAGAATTGGCTTCTGGGCATCTTCTGGGTAAGGTGAGCACATGTGATAATTTTTGTCACAGTATTTTGGTGACGTCTTGATCAATCAATCGATTACATTTTATAATTCGGCTTGACCAATTTTAAACGAATGAGGTGTCATTTGATTTCTCTTTATGTCCGAATTGTTATTAGCTTCATTTTATGGTAGATATTTATATAATTACTTAGTACACATTAGCAAAAACTTACTACCTATCTATCATAAGCTGAACCCTGCCAATTAAATGCAAATCTCTTCTTTAACAGGACATTAAACTTACAACAAACTTAAAAAAGGAGGAAGGTTTTCAATTTGATCTGAATTATCTTAAATTTATCAGACGCAAATGGATTTTTGCCCGACAAAAAAAGCAGGTACTCATGCTAACGCGTATAATTATAATTATATAATTTATGACCACGCATAATTTTTTTTTAATTAATTAATTACATATTGACCCATGGCAGAGACATTTTGAAAGAGTTGGGAGATACCTTTGTTTAGCATGAAGACACAGGTAATAAAAATGGTACATTGTTACCCTAGGGGTGAAAGTAACTTATTTAGTCAGGAGATGGGGTTTGGCGCCCGAGCGTAGCGAGGGTGCTAATAGTTCGAGGGACTCAATAAGTCTTTAACCCCGAGGTAAACACTGTGCTTTTCATTACGAATACAAGGAAACTAAAAAGGTTTGCCACTACTGCTTTAGCCTCTTCTCTTATGAAATCAGGCGTTAAATCCATATCGGAATCAGATGAACTCATTAGTTCATCTGATTCCGATAAACCTGATAGCAACCTGACCTTCCGTATAGCAGATACAAATCTGGTGTTAATACAAATCTGCTATACGGAAGTATAAACAAAACTCTACAATGAAGATCGGATTCCAGCCAATTTTTTTTTAAACATCCTGACACTGGCCCACGCACGAGAAGTGCGGGACCATAATCCGATGAGAAAAAAAAAGTTGGAACATGGTTCAATACAAATGTGAAAATAGAACTAGTTTAAAAAAATAATAATTTGAGTGTCTGTCAGTTGTCAACTGTCACTGTCAGTTGAAAGTGATTCTCCCTAGGGCTGAAATGTATTACTTTCAACCCGCTCCTCAGGCAACTTCAGACCTACTTTCCGAGTATGAGTAATGAAAAATATACTTGTTTATATTAGGCACTGTGTGCGATGTGGGCTTACGGGAAGCACCCGTAATAGTTCCACGTTTGAATTTCTAGAGCAGACGTTATTACTCCTCCGATGGCGGAATGCTCCGCTGAAACAATTCACAATAGCAGGAACTTCAATGTCAAAGGCAAAGAAGATTGGCTCGCTCTCGCGCATTCCGACTTACGAATTCAAACAAACGTGTGCCGTTCAAGATTTACCTAAAACGAGATTATGCGGCGAATGTTAGGTTATATTGAAGGTTTGAGCTATGAATTTTGTTTTTTTTGTTTTCAACAGACTTTAAATAAGAAAGTTCTCAATTACACTGTATTCCTGTGAGTACCTGTATATGCAATATCTTAGATGATTGTAAGCATTTTAATGGTTCCACGAATAGACAAGATTTCTTGTTTTTTCATTTTAAAAAATCTGTAAGCCCCGGTCTTTTAAAGTGACCGCAAGTGGTTTTTAAAACAATTTCAAGAGAAGAATTGATGTAGATTGTAAGACAATTTCGTAAGTATTTTGATCACTTTTTCGTGTCCCTTTTTCTAAAATAAATGTAGCTTAAGTTACTTATTATAACATCATCTATTTGCCAGTGAAAGTCCCATCATAATCGATCCAGCTGTTTCGGAGATGAGCCGGAAAAAACATACAGACAGACAATATTTTTTTATCTATTTGTATAGTTGTATTAATTTTATCAAATAAAGTCCCCTAGTCCCAAAGCAAAATATCGTAGAAGCGAGTGGCGCAGATTGCGTAAACAAAAGCAGAACAACATTTGATTTGATCTTTTCGCAGAAGGGGGCGGCCAGGGACGTCAGTCAGCGCGAGCCGAGGGTCAGACGCGCCGCGAAGGGCTATTCCCTCAACTCGTTATTGTTTCATATCAGCGACGTAATCATTTTACCATCCCTGTTTAATTGAGAGAAGGATTCCCACAACACTATTGTTTATTCACTAACAATGTAGGAAAAGGTTGACATATGAACTAGCGGAGAGTTATGGCAGTCTCTACCTTTTGAGTCTCTTTATACCCACCTACTACGAGTATGAATGCATACCTATTTATTTTGAAGTCAAAGCAAAGAGGTTTTAAATTCTGTGGGTAGTTCATAAAGCGCTTTTAATGAAGTACCAACGTTATGTGTAGGCGAGAGCCTTCTAGAAATACCTTTCTAAGAATTCGAAGAAACGATTCTCGTTGCATTTAGCTCCGGGCGTTAATTAAGAATTCAAAGTGTTCTTTGTGATAGAGTTAAGCCGTAACCAGCGACAAAATTCTGTTCACTTTATTAAGTTACCCTAGTTGTCGACTTCACTGAGGTAAGCAGGCAAAGTGAGTAGGTATTTCCTTAATCACTACAGTTACTTTAGTTAAACCCGGACGTGACAATTTTAGAATCGTTTTTTCGAGCTACTGACACCAAGTTGAATATCACAGTATTGTGTTATATTTTTATTGGGTGTTGTTAGGCAGCACTTTACAACTTTCCCTATACTACTAGCGTTAACTTTTACAAATAATAATCGAGAACATCGATAGTTTCATAAAAAATCTATTAAGTTCAAACTCGGTCCAAGCATATATTTGCGCTGGAAGCTACACACACACATTCACATTAACATTGTAAAATTAAAACCACGAATTCTGATCACTTTTGCTAGGTTTTTGAACGTAGGTATGACTGTAACATGTACCCGACATACTTCAGTAAAATATTACAAAAAAAAACGTTTTACAATCTTATTGCAGCTGTCAGAGAAAATAAATGTTTGGACCGAGCTTAGATTAGTACATGATTGACATAAGTAGTAATACAATAAGCCTTTATTTCCATAAAGTCTAATCTAAGGTTTGAATTAAAGGCGAGATTGTTGATGTTAGGTTAAATGTTTAGATTATAATGTAGTATTATTAATAGTACTTTACAATTTAATTGTGTACAAGCATGCTAGTGAATTGTCTCGCTCTCTAATCGTTCCGCAGATAAGTAGAGATAAAGGTATCCGCAAGCACGTAGCTAATGCTCAGAGGCTCATCACACTGTGTTGACACCGACAAATGCCCCTTTACATATTCTCGCTGAGATCCCGAAGATTGAGCCATGAAATTGAAAACGATCCCTTTGTAGAAATTTATTCCAAGCACGAACTGCTCCCACTTCGTCGACGAGGAGATTTGCTCGTTTATTTTTATGAAATTATTAAAGAAACACTTCATTCTTGTCTCGGGATCGTGTAATAATGTCGTTCTATCTATTTGATAGGTTATGTAACGATTAGCTACATATTTTTTTCCATATAAATATGGCAATGGATTTTTATTACTCTGTCCTTTGTACAGGTAATGTGGTGCAAAGAAAATTAGTACCTTATACAAGGAAATATAAACTTACTAAACCTAACCTAAAACAAAAATCTTAAACTTAACTAAACCGCTATCAGTAGGCATCGTTCCCAGATGCTGGCTCCATTGCCGCGTTGAACTACAGTGCTAATTCTTTGGGCAAGGCAGAGACCATGCAGCACATTGTCACGCGATGCTGCGACCAGGCGGAGGTTGATTTTTGATTTTTTTGGCACTCGGCCCCTTCTCTCTATTTCAGTTCCATACCAAGCTCTAATATATATCCATTTTCTAGGGTACTACATTTGTTACTAGCCTTCTGCGAAGTCAGTTCCTTATTGTATATCTGCGGAACAAGCAAATGTTTAAATAAGCAAAATAACATTCACACATTTTCTTACCGACTCATCGAGAAATCTCGAAAACCACTTGACCTATGAAGCTGAAATTTGGCAGGTAGATTCCTTATGGGCTAATAAGAAGGGCAAAGGTTTGCTAAGAAAGGATTTTCCAAAAGGCTGAATTAAGGTGCAAAAGAGGAGCAAAAAGGGATTTAAAGTTAAATGAAAATCTACGTATTCAAATCGCGGGCAACAGCTAGATTACAAATAATAGAATGTTCAATACAAACGTGAAAACTATCAATTCCAGCTTGCAGCTACGTAAATTACTCAACCGGAAAGTTTCAAAAGAATTCTCAACTTCACAACAATAAAAATCGGAAGAAAGTGCTTGCGACTATTTTAAGCTTTTAACTTGCATTTAAGTTTTAAGCAGAATTATGAATCGGAATTGGAAGGAAGTAAAAGTTGGAGTGAAAGAACGCAGAATGTTTAATATGAAAACCTATTTAAAAAAATTGTCATAGCAGTCAGGCATTTTCATGCTTTTTCTGTAAGCGTTTCCCACACACCTAGAATGGTCAGGTCACTTATTTGTCCAGTACTTATACCGCATAAGCCAATATAGCTTTCATTTAAATATAGAAGCTCGCTAAACTATCTGTACCAAATAAATAATAATGTTCCGAAAAACACTACTACTCTGATCACATCAAATCAATTATTTACATACAGTACTTTAAAGTCCCTACTGGGCTAGCTTTATGTGGTTGTTACATATTTTATATGGAAAGTTAAAATTACATTTCTATACTTTTAGTACTTTAACATACTTGTTCTTTAATAACCAAACAAAAATGACATTAAATCACGTGTGATATAGAGGTACCTATCGTGTGTGCCGAATATGTGTTCACAGCTCAGTTTATGCGAAGTGCGACCAACTTTTGCACTTTTTCACCCGGCGAGCTTGCCAGCCACACGTCCCTATTACCCGGAACTCGCGCTCTCCATTATCTCCACGACTGAATTTGTTTAAAATTTTCTCTCAGCTTAAAAATACGCATGAGTATTAAGCGCGAACAAAAGTTTCGTGGGCAATGCACATTGTTTTCGTCTACAACAAAAGTTCGCAGCAATCGTCGCGCGACATTGTATTGTTTTAAATTTTTTGTCATGTGATAAGCGCACACGAGTTTTTCACCCCTCCGCGTAACTGGCCCATAATGACCTCCTCGAATAAGGAAGCAAAAATATCGCGAGCGCAATTCGTCATGTCATTATGCAAGGAAAGGGCGAACTTTACGAGTATAATAACGTGAGATGTCTGACTCGGTATGCCTCGTGAATGGTAACGCTCTTTGTGCCGTGTTTTATGCGAACGATTAACCTTTTAATGTTAGCTAGCCGCTTGAAATGGAACCCGGTATTGCAAAACATGCAAAAACGGCGCACCAATCTAGAAACAGATTTCGGGATCTATATTCAAAAATATCCAAACAAATATAAAATCACAGATTATTTAATAGTACCTTCTACGCTAGAATGCTAAAATATTAAACGAATACATAATGCCGAATTGATTCTTCATTATAGCTTTTTTATGTCATAGGTGGCAAACAAGCAGACGGGCTGCCTGATGGTAATCAGTCACTGTTGCCTATGGATACCTAAACTGTAATACCAGAGACATAGCTTATCAGCTACGTTGCCAACCTTTTAAGACTATTAATTCGCTTTTTAAAGAATTTTGTAGTTCTCGGATACAAAGCGACAAATATTTTAAACCACCTATTATGCATGCGTTTTAAATGTGTGTATGATTTACTCGTGTTTTGTGCAAATAAATAATCCTTATCTTTTATTTTTATCTTTATCTTTATCGGAAACACCATGGAAAGTAGCATTTTGGTAGAACATTTTGCAGGTGCTAGGCAAGAATTTTTTTGTTAATCAGACAGTGTGCTATTTCCTCAAATCAATTAAATGTAATGTAGATGAGCTTACTGGCGGTGGATAAGGTAAAAAATTGCAAGCTAAATTAGGCAATATTATGGCGACATATAATTTGCAAGTTGAAGTGGCAATGGGCAGGCCACATCGCTCGGAGAACCGATAACCGATGGGGAAGAAAGGTTCTTGAGTGGAGACCACGAACCGGAAGACGCAGCGTAGGTAGGCCTCCCACTAGATGGACCGACGACATAGTAAGAGTCGCTGGCATCCAGTGGATGCAAAAGGCAGGCTGTCGTTCAGTGTGGAGGTTAAAGGGGGAGGCCTATGTTCAGCAGTGGACGTCTTCTGGCTGATGATGATGGCGACATAGGTTTTCTATACTAATATTATAAAGAGGAAAGTTTTGATTGTTTGTTTGCATTGAATAGACTCAGAAACTACTGACCGGTTTAAAAATTCTTTCACTAGATGCATTTTACACCCATCAGTTAGATAATTTTTCGCGGAAGGTTTACATAGTATATATAACTAGCGACCCGCCCCGGCTTTACACGGGTGTAATTTACGTGCGAAGTCGGGGTGGGTCGCTAGCTATAAATATAAACTTTCCGCGAAAAATTATCTAACTGATGGTGTAAACTGTATCAAAATTCGTTGCGTGGTTTAGGAGGAGGTTCGCTAGCATAATATAAAACTATCAAATTTACAAGGTGAATATACAGTCTTACATTCATAGACGTATGTTGTAAATTAATCACTCGCGTTAGTTTTGTGAAAACCTTTGTTACATACTAATTTTGCATAGACTACTCAATGTTTCTTTAGATTCTATGGCAAAATGTTTGCAAAGAACACATGACTTTTTAATTCCAATGCTAATAACATTTTGACGATACCTTTTTAATTCACATTATCTACGTAACTACTCAAATATGAAAATGCAATTTAGACGGCAAGGCCCTGGCCGGGCCGGGCAGGCGTGTTATAAAAGCATTATTTTCAATTTACACACCTAACACTTCCATTATTTCTCCGTCTCTACGTTAATTGTCCACAAATAGCGGTCCTGTAAATCCCAAATTGTATTGTAAACTCCTTGATGAGGTCAGGGCTCTCGGAACTTAATTGTTTTTTGATGAATAATGCTCGATCACGTTGTTCTTGTCAAATCATGCGGTTAATGAAGTTTCCGCGCCCCTCGTTGTCTACGGTTCTTTGAAATTAGTATTTTTTGTAAACAACCTCTTCAGGTTTCTAAATTAAAGTTTCATGACGTATATTCCTGAGGGTAGAATGGAATCTATCGAGCAAGTCTTCATCAAGTTTCTCATTGTGATCACACAATACTAGCAATCGAGACGTTTCACCAACTAGTGTTGTTGAACTATCGATAGTCGTTCTATCGGTACTTGATCTCAAAAATTTGTGAGAATATCGATTATACGATCGAAAGCACAAAATGTGCTGACACAGTTCCACACTTCTTAGTGATGACTTGCAATAGTAGATAGGTTTCAATTTAATCTAATATCGATAGTCACTAGGCTGGTGATACTATCGATACTATTATAATCCCTAACGAGTAGTATCGTTAGTATCGGTAGTATCACCAGCGTAGTGATTATCGTAGTATCGTAGGATTTTTATTTTATAATATTGATGATTTTTTTAAACTGAAAGATTATTGGCATTATTATTGATTATTTATAATTGTAATTATTGTAATTTTAATTATAATTGAATTATTTTTATCGTTTTTATTAACAAATTATTTGACTGTGTAACATATGTACTTTTATATTGAATTTTAATTGAAATCGTTGAATGAAAATTGGTTGTACTTTTTAATTCATTTAATGCAAATCTGACTTGTAACTTTTTGTATTATCAATAAAATCTGTATTCTGTATCGAGCTTCAATTCTATAAACACTTTTGCAAAGCCATCTATAGTAAAGTAATACGACATTTTGTGCCGTCGATACTATTGATAATATCACAGAAGCGACACCAAAGATAGTCTTGATATCGAGTAAGTATATCGATAACCCGTAGCATACTGATATACAGCACTATTCAGAACCTTATCTTACAAATCAAACCACACATCGTCGCGATATTTTATTCATTGGACGCACTCATAGTGTAAAATAAATTAGTACGTGCCTAAACACGTTCGCATCGATACGTGCTTATAGAATTTGGTTAGCTCATCCAAAGCACATCAAGAGAAAATTCCATTAGGCAGGACATGTTCAATTACCGAATGGTATGTTCTGGAATATAGGCTGCATCAGCTTGTTATTGGCGGGCGCTGATAACGTGCTGCCGACACACGATGGGGTTACAAGATACTGCTCTCTGATGCACTAAGGTAATAGCTACGAAACCTCTACGCCGCTACGTGCTACGAGCTTAATTTGCTACGTTTAATAACATTTATGGGAGAGTAGCTATTCTATATTCCCATTCCAAATAATTTTATAATGCTTTTTGATATCGTGTGAAGGTCAGTAAAAATATTTTTATATGGAACATCTGTTTTTTTTTATTTGCGCTGATTTTTCCTGTGCCTTTGTATCACTGTTTTATGACACTCTATATAATATCTGGCTAGAGAATTATATACACAAACTTATAGATATAATAGGTACTCGTCGCATAAATTAAACTGTGTAGCTAGTTATAGCTATTAAAGATATATAATCTTTACAAAATACTGAATATTTTATTATTTTTGAAGCGCATTGAATGCAATTAACATTCCCGGACAAGTATCTTGTAAACGTGGCCATAAATTTTACTGCAAGTTCCGTATTTTAGCAAGTCTCAATGTAATTATGAAACAAACGTGTTTAAGTAAGGCAAATAAACATCTTTGTAACAAAGAACCAAATAGGTATTTGTGTAAGAATTTTGTACTATGAACAGATAGGTAATTAAATTACAAATAAATTTGTACATTTATTTTTTCTGGGACGTGGCTTGACGTCCCTCAATTATGAGGGTCAAGCATTAAATTACTATTTGCAAGTTTAATTAAATGTAGTGAAACACAGTCAGCTTCTAGTAAATTACATCACAGTCAAGTCAATGTCACGTACTAGTAAATTGATGGAGTGTTTAATAAACTCTTCTATGGAGTTTTGGAAACAACACGAGAATACCTACATGTTTCACCTAGCTATATCACTTACCAACAATAGATCACATTCACGAAAGCTTAATTAAGAATAATCCACCATTATTACACAATAACACTTGAAAATACACAAATTTAGGAAAATAATACAAGGTTCTTATATAGTATGAAAAATCTTTGAACCACAGAAAATATTTTTTTTTGTGTTTTGACAGTGGAAGTAGGTACATTAATTTAAGATGGTGTCGGCGAAAAAAATATTAAAGGGAACAATAGTAAGTAAACTTTGCTAAATATGTCATTATTACCATAATAATTATGTAGAGCTCACTCAGCAGATTTCAAACATATCCAACACTACTCGGAAATACTAAGTAGTTTATGAGATAAAGCTGTATGAAAGAGCTCTGTACCTAAACCTATATACTAAGAGTAGATATAAAGGTAAAGATAGGTACGCAGCGCGCCGCTGATACTTTTCAGCTAAGTACAACAATCACAACAAAACAATCTACTATTCAAACAATACAATCTTTTTTTTTTTTTATTATTTAAGGTACTCGTATAGTCATATAAATAGAAAAATAAAAGTGCTTGTGTGTGCAAGTGTGTTGGAAAAACAAGACACAGCCAAGAATTTATATAACGGATTTTTTTTAAATTTTAACATTTTATTAAAAATATCCGCAGGGTGCACCAAACTGTTAAGAAAGTTTGTTTTTTCAATACGAAAGCTCAAAGCTGGTATATTCACTTGGCAACTTATTCGCACATTGTACCTACTTATAAATACGTGGTATCACATGTCGACAACGCGTTGTTTAATTTTACGGTTCCCCGCGTACAATATTTATACCAACAAGCTCTGCCCACAATCGCACTAAACTTGCTTGGTCACTATAGCACAAAAAAATCGCCAAGTAACAATTATTGACACTGTTCATTAAAATATTAATATCATTACCATTCAACTCACTTAATTCATCCCTTGTGTTTTACCATATAATAACAATTCATAACTGTGGGCGAAGTACGAATATTCGATACGTAAATTACTAATAGAATTCGATACAAATTTAAATATTAAAATTCATAATTTGTATGAAATTCGATATGTATTTACCTACGTAGCAAATATTCGTATACCTTCCACTGAACTTTACCTTCAACTTGGCTTGGCTTTCTGCCGGCATATATAGTACAAAAACTATCAAAAAACTTAAAACACCTATCGGACGAAAACAGAAATTTATCTTTTTAGGGTACCTCAAAAGGAAAAAACCGGACAAGTACGAGTAGGACTCGTGCTCTGAGGGTTCCGTTAGACGGAACCATCAGAGCGCGAGACCAAAAAAGAAACTAACTGAAGTTAAAATATTGAGAGACAAACTTAAGTTTGTAGTTGACAATAAGGTTCTTGGAAGTTAAAATTGAAATTAAGGATTGGACCCGGGTATGTCCTAAAACTGCGACCAGAACCACCAGAGGATGGGCAGCAGCATCCTCCTGCTTAAAATGGTGGAACCTCCTGCGATCCACAAGCCGCCTGCCAAGCGTGGGGATTATGGCAACCCACTCAAATGACTGACAAACAAAAACGACGGCCCCCAGTCCCCGGCAGCTCCTCTATCCATGGCCAAGGTAGTGGGCCAGGTAATGGTGGAGTAGGGGATGCTAAAAATCTCCGGCAGTTGCCCCGCTACCACCCCCAACTAAATCTGGCCCTGGAAACGCACAATATTCGAACACTGAGGACCGACGAGAAAATTGTCAAACTGGAGGAAGAATTGAGCAAAATACGATGGGACATCATAGGACTATCTGAAATCCGACGAGAGGGACAGGATACGATAGTTCTGGATTCCGGTAACATACTCTTCTTCCAGGAAGGAGAACGAAAGTCCCAGTGTGGTGTTGGTTTTCTCATCCGCAAGTCACTCATCAACAACGTGATTAAGGTCGATAGTGTGTCGAGCAGGGTAGCATACCTTATATTCAGAATAACTGATCGTTATTCGCTGAAGGTCATACAGGTATATGCGCCGACCTCGACATACCCTGACGATGAAGTAGAGGCTCTGTATGAGGAGATATCCGAAGCCATACATTCCTCCGAAACATACTTCACCGTTGTTATGGGTGACTTTAACGCAAAGGTGGGCACACGGAATGTCGATGAGTTAAGAGTGGGGTCATATGGGTATGGACGGTGGAATCCGAGGGGCCAGCGGCTGGTCGACTTCATGGAGAAGGAGGAACTCTATTTGATGAACTCCTTCTTTCAGAAGCGACCATCCAGAAAGTGGACCTGGATGAGCCCAGATGGTTCGACCAAAAATGACATCGACTTCATCGTGACGACCAAGAAGCGAATATTCAATGATGTCTCCGTGATCAGCAAGGTGAAAACCGGTAGCGATCACTGTATTGTCAGAGGCACATTGAATATCAACATCAAGCTGGAGAGGTCGCGTCTGGTGAAGTCTACGCTCCGTCCTGGTCATGCCCCAATCCAAAACCCAAATGACTTCCAACTCGAACTGCATAATCGCTTCCAGGGCCTAGCCGAAAGCGGAACTGTGGACGAAATAAACAATGGGCTGGTGGAAATTGTCGAAGCAGTGTCCAAGTTCTTTAAGACCCCACGCCGGAAAACACCTCAGAAGCTCTCAGACTAAACCATTAAATTAATGAAGGACCGGACTGAGATGAGACTGCAATCTTCAGCTGATATGTCGGAATATGGCCAACTTAATAGACGAATCTCGAAATCGGTGCGACACGATTTGCGTTCCTATAACACAAGGTGTATTAGACATAGACATAGACATAGACATAATTTATTTGTGGCAAAAAAATACAATAACACAATATACATGGAAAAATTAAATTAAATTAAAAATACATGATATTAGGGATGCAATTGAGCGAAACCAGGGCTCGAAAGTGTTCGCGAAAAATTCGTCTATTGGGAAAAGCCAAATGACGAAGCTGGAGATCGAGGATGGTAGTATCATTTCGTCAAAGCCGGAGATTCTGAGAGAGCTCGAGAGGTTTTACGGACAGTTGTACACCTCGACACGACAGCCTATTGTCAGTTCAGCTCAGGACAACAGAGCGAAACTGACCCGACACTACACTAAGGACATCCCAGATATCAGCTTGTACGAGATTAGAATGGCTCTGAAACAGCTTAAGAACAACAAGGCGCCGGGTGATGACGGAATCACGACAGAACTACTGAGAGCGGGTGGAAAACCGGTACTTTAGTCCTCCAGAAGTTATTTAATTCCGTCATTCTCGAAGGTACTACGCCTGAAGCATGGCACAGGAGTGTGGTGGTGCTCTTCTTCAAAAAAGGTAATAACACCTTATTGAAGAATTATAGACCCATCTCACTCCTGAGCCATGTGTACAAGCTGTTTTCCAGAGTCATTACGAATCGTCTCGAAAGCAGGTTTGATGACTTCCAGACCCCCAAACAAGCCGGTTTCCGTAAAGGCTGGAAGCACCGTAGACCACATTCACACGCTCCGCCAGATTATACAGAAGACTGAGGAGTATAATCGGCCATTATGCCTAGCGTTTGTGGACTACGAAAAAGCCTTCAATTCAATCGAGAGCTGGGCAGTATTGCAGTCCCTTCAGCGATGTCATATCGACTATAGGTATATCGAAGTGAAGAAGTGTCTGTATAGAAATGCCACCATGTCGATCCGATTACAGGACGAGAGCACGGAACCAATCCAACTGCAGAAAGGCGTGAGACAGGGAGATGTTATCTCTCCGAAACTGTTCACGAACGCATTGGAGGACGTTTTCAAGCTCTTGGACTGGAATGGATTCGGCATCAACATCAATGGCGAATACATCACTCACCTTCGTTTTGCCGATGATATAGTCATCATGGCAGAGTCGCTGGAGGACCTCAATACGATGCTCAGCGACCTCAGTAGCCTTTCCCAACAGGTGGGTCTTAAAATGAATATGGACAAGACAAAAATTATGTGCAATGTCCATATTGAACCCGTGCTGGTAGTCGTTGGGAACAATACTCTCGAAGTTGTTGACCATTACACCTATCTTGGACAGATTCTTCAGTTAGGTATGTCCAATTTAGGCAAAGAGGTCGCCCGTAGAATCTAACTCGGATGGGCAGCGTTCGGGAAATTGCGTGACATCTTCTCGTCCAAGATACCACAGTGCCTCAAGACAAAGGTCTTTGACCAGTGTGTGTTGCCAGTGATGACATATGGTACTGAGACGTAGTCCTTAACTGTTGGCCTTTTGGAAAAACTCAGAGTCACACAGCGGGCAATGGAGAGAGCTATGCTCGGAGTTTCTTTGCGCGATAGAATCCGAAACGTGGATATTCCAACAGAACCATAAAAGAACCAGAGTCACTGACATAGCTGTTAAAATTTGCAAGTTGAAGTGGCAATGGGCAGGCCACATCGCTCGAACCGATAACTGATGGGGAAGAAAGGTTCTGGAGTGGAGACCACGAACCGGAAGACACAGCGTAGGCAGGCCTCCCACTAGATGGACCGACGACATTGTGAGAGTCGCGGGCATCCAGTGGCTGCAAAAGGCAGGCTGTCGTTCAGTGTGGAGGTTAAAGGGGGAGGCCTACGTTCAGCAGTGGACGTCTTCTGGCTGATGATGATGATGACGAATAAGGTTCTTCCATACATTCCAACTACAAAATGTAAGTTTGTAATAGCATAATAATTATTTTTAAATGATATAACTTCAAATTTATAACTTTCGGATTTATTCCTATATATGTACTATGAGACCTTGCCTCTTGCCAAATTTCATGATTCTAGGTCAACGGGAAGTACCCTATAGGTTTTGATTCCCCTGTGAAATCGCAAAATATACGACATTAAGGAACCCTCAGAGCGCGAGACCAAAAAAAAACTAACTGAAGTTAAAATATTGAAAGACAAACTTAAGTTTGTAGTTGACAATAAGGTTCTTCCATACATTCCAACTACAAAATGTAAGTTTGTAATAGCAAAATAATCATTTTTAAATGATATACCTTCAAATTTATAACTTTCGGATTTATTCCTATATATGTGCTATGAGACCTTGCCTCTTGCCAAATTTCATGATTCTAGGTCAACGGGAAGTGCCCTATAGGTTTTGGTTCCCCTGTGAAATCGCAAAATATGCGACATAAAAGTTCATATCTTTTGATTGCTTTAACTTACAACTTTAATTTTTTTACAGCCGAAAGAAACCGTAGACTCAAATATTTAGTATAAATTTCAACTTGATACCTTTACGCGTTCTTGAGAAAAAGGGTCTTGACAGACGGACAGACAGACAGACAGACGGACAACGAAGTGATCCTATAAGGGTTCCGTTTTTTCCTTTTGAGGTACGGAACCCTAAAGGATCACTTCATTCTCCGTCTGTCTGTCTGTCCGTCGTCTGTCCGTCTGTCAAGACCCTTTTTCTCAAGAACGCGTAAAGGTATCAAGTTGAAATTTATACTAAATACTTAGGACTACGGTTTCTTTTGGCTGTAAAAAAATAAAAATTGTAAGTCAACGCAATCAAAAGATATGAACGTTTATGTCGCATATTTTGCGATTTCACAGGGGAATCAAAACTTATAGGGTACTTCCCGTTGACCTAGAATCATGAAATTTGGCAAGAGGAAAGGTCTCATAGCACATATATATGAATAAATCCGAAAGTCATAAATTTGAAGTTATATCATTTAAAAATCATTATTTTGCTATTACAAACTTAAATTTTGTAGTTATGAAAGATTTTTTCAAATCGGTTCAGTAATTTCGGGGCCTATTCAATGCAAACAAACAATCAAATCTTCCTCTTTATAATATTAGTATAGATATAGATTAAATGCGTAGGTAACTAAGATTTTGACTACCTACTTTCAGACTTATAGCACAAAAAATATATTATTATCTTAAAAAATATAGCAAATCAATATTAACAAAAACTTTATTCTGTCGGGGTCGCACAAAAAACACTAGATCTATCAGAGATCTGGACAATTGGCCTACTTACTTAAATAGAAACTAGCTTAGTACCTTACATGCTGTAATAAGCGGCGTAACTATATTGTATCTAACCCTATTCACTATTGTTTTTTATAAATTATTTGTCCAGTGAATCCTGGTTTCTGTTGGACGGCATTACAAATTAAAGCGGAAGTAAAAAACTAACTGCATTTTCCAATTAGGAGTACGTCGAGATACTCGAGTCGTGGTTTCCAAAAGACAGGATGTAGGGTTTCTTTCAATCAAGGTATCCAATAAAGCTCTTAAATTTGGATGACTAGATGTAGTGACTTCAGTGCAATTTTAGTGTCTAGTACTTAAATAATCTGTGATATGACATCTCAGATCAAACAAACAAGGGAGATATGCTTTAGTACAATTATCTTTCGTGTTCAAATGTCTCCGTGTTTCTCCTACTTTTTTCACAATACTACTAAACCGTTTAATTGATTTGAATGGCATAGTGATCCCCATCGAGTCACGCCACTTCTAAATACCGAACTTTCAATTGTTCACCGAATAACATTTTAACCATAGCGATTCATCGATTTTCACGTATTTTATTTACACTTTAATTCCCTACTACATCATAATGCATGTCTTCATTTTATCTAAATGTAGCTATAAGAATTTTTACCCAAAATCACTAAAAGCACCTGAGCATTGCACTTCAAGCAGTTGATTGTGCCCTGCCTTACTGCTGTTTTTGCTAAGTATTACAACACTACATAATTATTTACTTGATACCTATTATTACATGTGGACGAAGTACGAATATTCGATAGGTACGTAAAAGACGTCAAATCAAGGAAGATAGATAAATAAATAAATAATAAATATTTCGGGAAATTTTTCACACACGGTCATCTGACCCCAAACTTAGCAAAGCTTGTGATATGGCTGCCAGAGACTGATATAGGTACATATATACATATATAGTTTTAAATACATACTTAAATAGATATTAACAACCAGATATAGAACAAACACAGATGGATCCTTGGTCAAATTCATTACAAAATTTGAGTTTTGAAATTGAAATGTGTATGGAATATCATACGTATTTTAATCAGTGAATATTTTACTTTACCCACAGAACTTTGAAAGTGTTAAAGAGACGGAGAAACATTCGAATTTATAATATTACGTAGTTTGAATGAAGTATGTCTAAATCGCGGTTGTTTATGAATTGACCGCTAGTTGGGGTAGACGTTGCAGCGTTTTACCTCCGTCGGTGACTCCGGCGACCGTCTTCGGATAAATAATTCCAGTGGTGCTTATCCACTGTGTGGCTACTGCTAAATTACGTTTGCGACCACTAGTTGTCTCAAACAATAGACAGATGAATAAAACGTTAAAGTGCATACAGCACAATAATATAAAGTATTAAACGGGATTTATCTCCTAATTTTACAACCATAAAGATAAAAATAAACATTATAATTGATTTACAGGCGAAGATACCGCGTAACATACACACAAAAAACGGAGTCACGGTACTAAACCGATAAAAGGATATAATACCCATAATTATAAACAGTTTTAAAAATAAATGACCTTAAATTAATAATTAAATACACGTATTAAATTTTTAATTTTTCTTCCATTCAATGAACCGTACTGTTGTATGACGGAAATGCGGCGTGCGCGCTTTCAATTATATTCAATATATTATTAATTTTTTCTTTATTTTCTACTAATAATCATACGGTTTTACAAAAAACTGCGACCACTAAAGTATTTGAATGATTGTTAGGAAAACACACAGTTTTTTTTTTTTGATAAAAATATCTTCTATAGAATTCGAATGAAGTTGATTCAATCCATTGAAGGGAACGTAAAAACGGGTGTTTTTTAGGAAAGTACGGATTTTTTCTATCGCGCCAAATTTCTTTAATCGTGTATCGGAGAACACATCCGAATAAAATATTTCAAGAACATTTATTAAACATAATGAAATAACGTCAATTCATCGATTTTAAAGGTCTACTTTTGAATATTCGTGATGAAGAATCGTCAAATTTGAAGCATATTTCGTCTTAAAGAATATAGATACAATGGGTACTTAAAAACTTTACAATAATATATATGACAAGTTTTAATTTATAGTAAGCATTAAACTATTATAGGTAACAAACAATGTTAGTCCTCACACTTTTGTGAAAGTACCCAAGATACGTGGTAATCTGTGGGTCCCAAACTAGGCTACGACTGTATCTTGGTGACCCTAAAATGCCAGTAGAGTTGTTTACAGTAACGGTTATAAGATTTTTATTTTTCTTGTAAACTAGCTGACCCAACGGTCATTGTCAAACACGCGAAGTTAAAATGGTCGTCAAGTTTTTTGAAATTTTTCAATTTTCTGCGCAATTTTCTATTTTTTTCTTTCCGCAAGAACCTTCTGCAAAGTAAAAGAAAATTTAAAAAAAATTATGAGTGTAATGTAATGACGTTTAGACTTTGTAACGACTGACGTTTAGATTTTTCCCTTTATACAAAGTCCTTGGTTGTAATGACGTTTAGATTTTGTAACGACTGACGTTTAGATTTTTCCCTTTATACAAAGTCCTTGGTTGTAATGACGTTTAGATTTTGTAATGTATTGCTTGACATGTATTATTTTCAATGCGATTGTCCTAATTTTGATTACTGTGTATGAGTCTGTATAAATACTATTTTGTACTTACACAATAATTTCGTACTGTAATTACCATTGATTAATTTTGTGATCAAATACGTTAATCCATCACATATTTTTCAATAAAGGCAAGAAGTCAAGTCACTGGTGATTTATCTCATTGCGGCCGAGGATACGTTACCAAGACCCGATTACCCCTGCGATCTTCCCTTGTGTTCAAAGGGAACGTATTGGAGCGGAATGTTCCACGTGGGAGGTAAAGCAAGTATTCATGTTTAATTTCACCCCAGCATAAGAGCACGTAAAACTCTTTTATCTGGACCCGAATTCCTTAGAAAAGAATCGCTTCTAAGATACACTTAAGTTTTTCAAGCGAATACAATACTAGTTGCGCCCCACGTTTATTCCCAGAATATAGCCCTTTTTATACCGGAAAATATTTTTCCGGGATAAACAGGGCTAAGCTGTTATTTACCTCTACGCTAAATGTTATTAAAATCCATTTAAGGAAGCAATAGGGTATATATTGTATTAAAAGTACTGTATTATTATGACTTAGCATTGCCATACAACGTGGCAATGCTCCAGCATTTTGGGAACGCTGCCCACTGGTAGCGGCTTATTAGATTAGTTTTAAATTTAAATTTTAGATAATTTTTATTTTACTTGTAATTTTTATTGAATAATCAACTGATTATTAAATAAATAATATTAAAATATGATTCATGCTGTAGTAATCACAGAAGATTATTCAATAAAAAAACGAATAACTACAAAATAATGTCCTGATTCTCAGAAATATGCAAAAAAAAAAAAAAACACGTGAGTCGTCACGTGATTAAATAATATTTTTTTGGAGTCGTCCAAACGCTCTATTTTGGTCGAATGTCCTTACGACGTAACAGACAAGTAATGGAAGCTACAGTTGTATCGCGAGTTAGATTTATTGAAGTCACGTGGTATAACCACGAAACCTAAAACCTAATACCTAAATGTCAAAGGGAGTGTTTACGCGGTAATATAATAATTTGAATTTTTTTATACAAATACTGAAAACTATGATAATTAAATCACAGGATTGCTTTATTATAATATTGTATACCTATATTAATTTGAGATGGTTTCGTAAAAAGCAGTCAAATATCGTTTACGGGATGTCCTTAAATATTATGTTTAACTAAATAGGTAATGACGAATGGGGAAAAAAATATGCTAAAAAGTAGACTTTTCAAGTTTTGGCAGGTTAAACTTATAAAACTTATAAAAAATAGGCCCTGAGTAAACAAACATAAGACACATAGGTATAACAAAATTACTATTTCACTACACGCTAAGTGCGTGTAGTGAAATAGTAGATAATTTTCGTATTTATATAATTAGTAAGATAGGCAGCAATAAGAACGTAACAACGATCCGATAATGTCTATATTATCTAATATTATGTAAACATGTATCTAATTACCTATATTTAATCAATAGCTATCGTCCGCGACTTCATACGCGTAGACTCTTTCTACCCCTTTTTGTCAAAACAAAAATAACATAAATCTAACCCTTCACAAAATCCTTTCTTAGCGGACCTCTACACCTCACAAGGAATCTATCTGCCAAATTTCAGTTACGTAGGTCAAGTAGTTTTCTAAAGTTTGTGATAATCAGGCAGTCGTGGGTGAGTGGAATAGGATAGGAACACTCAGTGACAGCTTAACTTTCTATTAATGTTTTTTTTTTATCTGGCCAATATTTCTGGAAATTAGTCCTTACAAACAAACTTACAAACTAAATCTCATTATAATATTAGTCAAGACTGTATATAGTTATATAAGAAAGTAAAATTGTATTGCTAGATAAACAAAACATTATCTGAACAGAGGGGTCTAGACGATAAAAACATAAAGATATGGATACTGCCTACAAAGGTAATCTAATCAGAATAAAACGGACCACCACACCAACACCTAAGACCTATAATAAACCTAAATCGCACGATATCCAAACACCGGTGTCAACCACACCTCAAAGGTACCATTCCGATCAACTGCTCGGTATGTATTTATATAGAGTGCTAAACAATGCAAGCGACCGCGTCTTGTGACGTGTGGATCGCTTGCAATGTTTAACACTATAAAAATTCATACTGAGCAGTGGGTCGCGCGACGCGGCCGCAGCCGCCGGTCGCGGTCGCCAAGATCGGAATGCTACCTTTAGTAAATGAATTGCAAAATGTATGTGATTATAGTAAAATAATTCAATTAATATTTGTTTAATTGATCGATGGGTTGAGTACGAATAACTCATTTGCTGGGCCTGATCAAAATATAGAGTAGGTAAATTACGGGTGCACTTCTTGTCGCAAAACTCATTTTGTGCGAAACATGCTTCGCCGCATATTTTTCGTTCGTATTGATAAGATTTGAAAGGCAACAACTCGATTTGCGTAAAAAAATCTCCGAAACCTTTTTGTATAGATATTATTAAATTGAGCTTTGGTTGGCATATTTTTATTATTACGTGAGCCGTACGGTGGAGCCGTGACCAACACCAAGAGACATGAAGACATGAGGAGAAAACAAGAGAATGAATACAAAATTCAAATACTAAAGAATGTGTATAAAATTGAATATCAAACTATACAGTATTCGATTTGCTCTTTGTTTCACACCTTGCAGGTAATTTTTAGAGAACAAACTAATCACATAAATACAACTATTATTAATATTTATTCACAATTTTTTATTGTTTAAAAATTTGACCTGAAAAATCAACGAAACCCACAAAAAAACTGAGGGGATGATAAAAAAATGTTTATTATTTTTATTTTATTAGTAAATGCATAAAGTTTTATCGCCGTAACATTCAAAAATATTAACTCCATCATCTTAAGAATCTTAATGAGAATCGGAATCTTAAGATCCCCTTAAACCCCCTGTAGAAAAAAAATTGATTAGTAAAAATCCTAAGTCATGCCTTTCTTTATTTTTAGGATTCCGTACCTCAAAAGGAAAAAACGGAACCCTTGTAGGGTCACTTTGTTGTCCATCTGTCTGTCCGTCTGTCAAAACCCTTTTTCTCAGAAACGCATAAGATATCAAATTGAAATTTATATCAAATACTTCTACGGTTTCTTTTAGCTGTGAAAAAATCAAACTTGTAAGTCTCCGCGTTCAAAAGATATGACCGTTTAATTCGCATATTTGCGCATATTTTGCGTTTTCACAAGGGAATCAAAACCTACAGGGTACTTCCCGTTGACCTAGAATCATGAAATTTGGCAAAAAGTAAGATCTTATTACACATATAAAGAAATAAATCCGAAAGTCATAAATTTGAAGTTATATCATTTAAAAATAAATGGTTTTTCTATTACATACTTACATTTTGTAGTTGAAATGTATGGAAGAACCTTATTGTTCACTACAAAGCTAAGTTTGTGTTTCAATATTTCAACTTTTTTGTTGTTTTTTTTTTTTGTTTGTTCTCGTACTTGTCTGGTTTTATTTATTATCAAAATTCAAACCGAGTTTCATCAGCGTAGAATGAACTTTTTTTATTTTCACACAAACTAAATGGGGTCCATTTCACCCACTTAGAGGAATTTTGCAAAATCTGTTCTTGGTGTTCACCTAGCTAGACTATTTGAGGAATATTTAGTTCAAATTTGACGTCTCTATCATTAGAGACTCCGGATCCAAACCGAAGTTTAGGCTAAGATAATTTAAGTTCTCTAAATTTTGCTCATATCTTGCATTACTGTTTTTAATTTGTTTGTATTTATTTATTGTTTTATAATTTGACAGTTTTAAGTAAGTAAGTTAATTAAGTAAGTAAGTAAGTTAAGTAAGAAATATATCACATTTTAAATGTGAGTAAATACCAATCAAGCTAGTTGTTACTTGGCAAAACCAATTGATACCAAAAGTGATTTTGCTACAAGGATAGTAATATAACCTAATTTAATTACATGAAAGTCTAGTTTGCTATATTAAAAAAACGTAGTTATAATAACAAAAACATTTATTACTTATTTACACTTAAACTGAAACGATCACAATCTTATATTAAGCGCAATTCCAACAACTTCAGAACTAGGTAGTATCTATTCACATTTTCCGTATAGATTTGGTATGACAAAGTTGCCAAAACCATTATTACGCAATTTGTGAATAAGAGCTCTGGTGCTGAAAAAACATAGTCCTTGGAAGAAAAAGTCGAGTGTTTAGGGTGGCCAGCTTATCCAGGAATGTTAAAAAGCTACAGTTCTGCAGGTAATGCAGTGGTAGCCCTAATCGCGAGGGTCGTGTAGTTTAGGAGTAGACGGCGGGAATGGCGTCCTTGCTCCAGTCGATGTCGACAGCCTTGCCAGTGCGGGCGCTCTCCTCGGCGGCGGTGGCGATCTTGCTTACAGCAAGGGTCTGCCAGCTGGTCACGAGCATGGGCTCTCCGTCTACAAAAAAAAGAGAAGTTCTCTTACAAAATGCATTCCATTTACGTATTTGGATTTTCGGACATAAAACGAAAAAATCAAGCCGTAATTGACAAGACGATTATAAAAGAAGTAAACCATAACATTAAAATTGATTATTTTATGTCAGTAATTTAACGAAATCCACTCTCAAAATTTTTCTCCCAGGTTTTACGAAAAACTACTATTGATAATTGGAGGAAAGTAGTTACCTATTATGTTAGGTTATACAAAAAAAATAAGCCGTTATTTTCAATAGTATAAAATAGAGATGAGCAAGCATTCTACAATTATCATGAGTTCTACAAATTTTTACCTACTAAGTAGTATTTATAATTATTTAATATTGTATTATTTACAAAAAAAATATATTTGACATGTAAATTAGCTTTATAAATAAAATGACTATGACTATGAGATCTATTTAATTAATAAAGAAATTAAATTTCCATGTCAAATCATTGTGGTCAATACTTAACATTATGACAAATCATTGTGATCAATACTTAACATTATGACAAATCATTGTGGTCAATACCCAATATCATGTGAAATCATTGTGGTCAGTAATAAAAAAAGAATGAAGATAAAGTGCTTACGTTGAACGACATCCAGGAAGTGCTCAAGCTCGTACTTGTAGGCGAGCCTGTAGCGCGACGGGAAGGAGTAGTAGATGGGGGTCTGCACCTGGCCCGTGTGGCCGAGCACCACCTCCGTGGAGCAGCACGGCCTCTCGTTCTCCACCTTGATCATGCCTGGAACCAATCAATCATATATAATAAACTAGCAGCAGCTGTTTCCTGCGACTTCGTACGCGTAGACTTATATAAACTGACCCCTTCCTCCCCCCTAGATTCAGCCCTTTTGCAAAATCTTTTCGTAATAGATTTACAATCTGACGGCACCCGGTTTGATCCCCTGCACTGCATCAATAACTTATTTAGTACTTAAATAAATAATGTGCAGTTTCGATGCCATCGCTCAAAAATGGTCTAAGATAAAAAAAACCTGCAAGAAATTTGTTTTACCTTTGGCTCCGAAAACTTCGAGCCTCTGGTCGTATCCGTAGGCGGAGTAGCGGCTGTTGTCTCCGAGCACGACAGCGCCCGAGGGGAACGTGAGGAGGAAGGCGATGGTGTCGAAGTCATCGATGGCCTTCACTTCGGGGATGAGCGCCGTCGCGGAGGACTGCACCCGGATCGGGAGCTCGCCCAGCACCCAGCACGCCATGTCGAAGTCGTGCACCAGGCAGTCGTGGTACACACCACCTTAACATACATAATTATAGATTACTTTAAAAACCACACCCAGATATAATAAGCAGTAAGTACTAGCTAGGCTTATCGCTAAAAGTATAAATTTTTAAGGTAAGTATAAATTTATTGTCCGAATACTCTTCGACCGAGATCTCAGATTCTACCGGAACAACTCAATGGTCGTTATGCGCTATGGATCATTTAGAACATGTGCTCATCGACAATACATTAGCTCTGTTGCTAGTTTTAGGTACCTACTGGTTTGGTATCAGGAACAAAGTTGTTAAATTTGATCATAACAACTAGATAACCCTGTTAGTTTTCTGATTAGAGTGCCATAGAACAAACAACATCATGGGTTATCTTCACAATTATTGCTCTGATAACTGCATGCTCTACCATAGGGGATATGTAGGTACTCCGTAGCATTATCAGTAAAAGGATAAACAATATTTTTAAATCATTTCATAATTTGTAAATAAATTAGGTGTATTGGTTTTTATCCATATAATTAGATAAGATGAACAATTTTGTTGTTTTTAAATTTAACGCTAATAATATTTTCCTACACGAAAACGGTTTTACTACGAACGTCAATTAAAATGGTTTTTATCTCACTATCTTCTCCATCACTGTTGATGGCAAAATTTCCCCAACACCAAAGGGCAGTAACAAAGTAAAAAAAAATTAAAAAATTGTCTCATTTTTGCGCGTCACAGTTTCCGTCAGCGAAAAGTTCCTTTCTAAGTAAAACATAAACGTTCAGATTCTATGCAGTAGCCGTTATTCTACACAATGACATTAGTAGGTATATTTAATGTCGTTAATTCTACCTTTTTTAGGGTTCCGTACCTCAAAAGGAAAAAACGGAACCCTTATAGGATCACTTCGTTGTCCGTCTGTCTGTCTGTCTGTCCGTCTGTCAAGACCCTTTTTCTCAAGAACGCGTAAAGGTAGCAAGTTGAAATTTATACTAAATACTTGGGTCTACGGTTTCTTTCGGCTGTAAAAAAATAAAAGTTGTAAGTCAATGCAATCAAAAGATATGAACGTTTATGTCGCATATTTTGCGATTTCACAGGGGAACCAAAACCTATAGGGTACTTCCCGTTGACCTAGAATCATGAAATTCGGCAAAAAGCAAGGTCTCATAGCACATATATAGGAATAAATCCGAAAGTTATAAATATGAAAGTATATCATTTAAAAATGATTATTTTGCTATTACAAACTTACATTTTGTAGTTGGAATGTATGGAAGAACCTTATTGTCAACTACAAACTTAAGTTTGTCTTTCAATATTTTAACTTCAGTTAGTTTTTTTTTTGGTCTCGCGCTCTTAGGGTTCCTTTATGTCGTATATTTTGCGATTTCACAGGGGAATCAAAACCTATAGGGTACTTCCCGTTGACCTAGAATCATGAAATTTGGCAAGAGGCAAGGTCTCATAGTACATATATAGGAATAAATCCGAAAGTTATAAATTTGAAGGTATTTAAAAATAATTATTTTGCTATTACAAACTTACATTTTGTAGTTGGGATGTATGGAAGAACCTTATTGTCAACTACAAACTTCAAAGTTGTCTTCCCAGAGACTGTGGGATCGGCCGATCTGCGAACTAGCATGGAAATCGCTACTAGATACGTGTCCTAGTATTGCAGATCGCGCTCGTATTCTTGCTGTCTCTGTTTGGGAATCGGGACTTTGGTTGCAAGCCATGCCCTCTTTTAACACAGGTAGCCTTTTAGATCCAACCGCATTTCGTCTAGCTGTCAGCTTACGCTTGGGTGCAAGGTGCTGTGAGGCCCATCGCTATCAGTGTGGTACTGCTGTTGACCAGCTCGGTCACCATGGTCTCTCTTGCTCGAGAAGCGCTGGTCGTATTGGCCGACACGCTAGCCTGAACGACATCATACGCAGGGCACTTTCCACCGCCAATTTCGTAGCTGTGCTCAAACCGATACGATGGAAAGAGGCCTGACGGTATGACACTTGTGTCCTGGAGGTTGGGGCGGCCCCTTGTATGGGACGCAACTTGTGTCGATACTTTGGCGCCGTCACATCTTCCTGAGACATAGGGTAGGGCTGGCGCGGCTGCTAATTCGGCAGAGCAGCACAAGCGTCGCAAATATGCTAACCTCGGCAGTGGTTACATATTTGAGGCGTTTGGGGTCGAGACATTGGGCCCTTGGGGACCGGGAGCTCACCTCATTTTCAAAAATCTTTCAGAGCGCCTGGTTAATGCGACGCGTGACCAAAATGCTGGCGTGTTTCTGGCTAAACGCATTAGCATTGCCATTCAACGTGGTAATGCCGCCAGCATGTTGGGTACGCTGGCAACTGGTAGTGGGCTTGAGCATTTGGATTGTCTTTAGACCTTCAACGGTCTATGGGCAGTCTAACTGTATTTGTAGTGTTAGTTTTAGCTTGTATTTTGTTTAGTTATTAAAGGCACTTGCCCAGTAAAAAAAAACTACAAACTTAAGTTTGTCTTTCAATATTTTAACTTCAGTTAGTTTTTTTTTTGGTCTCGCGCTCTGAGGGTTCCGTCTAACGGAACCCTCAGAGCACGAGTCCTACTCGTACTTGACCGGTTTTTTTTATTGAAAGGGCTTGCGCTGAACGCCATCTCGCCTGATGTTATAAGAAATTATACTCGTATGTGGTCTGCGTTGGAGCACGCTTGCCTAGAAGAAACCGATTCACTTGTGACTTCAAGACGTCCAGATTGTAACTATCGGGGAACACCCATACGTACAATAAAAATTGAATCAAAGCGCTTCGTTCGGGTTTTCGGAATAGCAACCATGAAACAATCAAGTTCCGTCAGTAGGTATGTATGTCTATGCTCACCTGAAGTCTTAAGGTAGTCGATGGAAGGAAGAGGTGAATCTCTGGCGGTGACCTTAAGGATCTGAACGTGTCCAACATCTCCGTTCCTGACTCTGTTGAAGAGCCCTCTGTAGGCGGGGTCGAAGCGGCGGTTGAAGCAAGCGAAGAGAACGCGACCCTTAGCCTTGGCGGCTTCGTAGCACTTCTTCGTGTCCTCGATATTTTCAGCGATAGGCTTCTCGCAGTACACGTGCTTGTTGTTATTGATGCTGTTCACCACGTGGTCCTGATGAGTCCAGGTGGGGGACCCGATGAAAACCACGTTCACACTGCGAGTCGAGAAATACGATTATAATACGAATTAAGTTCCCCTTATAGCCGTATAGCCCTCGTAGTTTGTAGATGTATAATAACATATATGTAATACTTAACTAATTTATTATTAAAAGAGAATTCAAGTTTAAACTAGTCATTACATAAATATGTTATTCTACATACTTATGTCAAAGTTATAATAACGCCCAGACCCCTTTGAAGGGTCAACGTGGCTATTTTAAGACAAACAAACTACCGGGACCTACAATTAAACGTGTCATGCGATGCACGGTAGCGCTTAGTAGGTAAGTATTGAAAACAAATAATGTTATTAAAAGAAAAAGAAAAATCCCCACTACAAAATGTAGCCTATGACACTCCGGTTGTAAAGAAGAATCCAACGACACGTCACTCATTAACAACTTTGGAAATGGACAAGTTAGGAAGTGGACAAACTTAACCGGAACTTAAATCGGTCAAGCCTTAGGTTTCGGTAAGTTTAGGCTATAGGAAGTAATAAACATGCATATATTCCCGAAAGATATTACCCTCCTCCTTGGGCAATCGGGTAATTATTTATAGTTTTTTTTTTTATATCACTAGTATGGTTTGAGCTCACTATAGGTAGGTTAAAAGAAACAATTATTACAAGACCAATAAACGTACAATGAAAAGAGTATAAATAAAAAACTATTTATTTCAATTGGTGGCGTAATGAACTTTAACTGATTCTAATCATATCCTATAGCGCACAATTACACTGTCAGCCATGAACGAATCACACACACTTCATGCTAACATTGGAAATGAAAAAAATCAGCCAAACCTAACTGAAGTACCTAGCTGTACAGCTAAATAAGTTTAATAAAATAACTAAAATGTATTAAGAAAATTCATACATTTGAGACACTTTACTTTCAAAAATGCGGAAAATCTAAATAATCACGGGTGATTGCCGGGCGTAGCTAGTTTATAATTTTTACTAATATTATAAATGCAAAAGTGTATTTATTTATTCCTCTTTCATGCAGGAACATAAAAACGGATAGACGTGATTTTTGCATAGTATTAGACAGAGAGTTCCGGCGAAAGGCATAGGATACATTTTATCACGTTTTTTTTTTACGGTTTCTAAGGAAATGTCCACGAAAGTGAAACAAGGTGAAAAAAGGAAAAATAAGAAAGTAGTTAAGAGGAAGAAAAATAATGAGGTATAAGAAAAAAATAATGTCTTGTAGTTAAAGAATTTACTTACGATTTGTCTGTGTAGACGCGGTTGGAATCCTTGGAAGTAAGGAAGACGACATCGTCGCTAAGTTTCCAGTACTTCTTGATCTCTGCGAAGCGGTCCGCACGGTCATCAACGATGTACTTCAGGATGACGCGAGGGTTGCCCACGATGTTGGACAAGTGGATGGAACCGGCGCGACCCAGACCGAAGATGGCGCCCACCACAGGGGTAGCGTTAGACTTCGTCTTTATATCGGCGGTTACATTGTTGACGTACCTTTGGGAAAACAAATATGATGAAATCGTATTATCAAACCAAGGATAGCATAACATAACCAGTGGTTATATCTTCGTTGGTTCTTTAGTTTGGTTATTTTATCATCGTTGGTTTAAAATAAATATGGTATATAATTAGGAAGACATGTAGGTAGATAGAGATAGGTAGTATTTTCGGGCATAATTTTGGCATGATTAGTAATTATGTCTCGTACATAGCGTTTTTTTTAATGAATGTAACATAATATATGAAACAATAAGAAAATAGATATCTACCTACTTGTTCAAAATTAGGATGGTTCGTTCTTTCACGCGTAAATGACTACCTAGAATTTGGAGTTCGGGAACTCTGAGCAAATGTTCGCTAATGAAAAAGTTGCTCAAAAAAAGTAGGAAAGGAAACAAATTGAATGGAGTATGTTTCACCAAACTCAAAATAATAAATCCTCAACGGTCAGGGTAATCCATCTTGTTTTTTGTATGATAGACTGCTTAGCCTACGAAAACATTTGGAATTATTACTATTACGTAAGTTTACTCTGTTAGTAAAAAATACAAGCCAAAAATAGTTGAATTGAACTGTTATTTGGCTTTTAGTTTTAACCAATTTCAAAAAAGGAGGTCTTAATTCGTTTATTTATGTTTGTTACCTCATTACTCCTTCATTCATGAACCGATTTGGAATTTTTTAGGATATAATATTTACTTTCAGATGGGTCACATAGAATTTCATCAAAAATCGGTTCAGTAGCTTATTTTTAAATCAAAATAACTGTAAAGTTCGTTCACTTGGATATCATAATATTGTCATCCAAGTAAACGAAACTGCGTATTTTTTACTAATTTTGAAGTAGGTTTTTTTAAATTTATAATTATGTTGTGTTTAGCCATTTTTATTATTTGTCTGACATTTGAACACAATGAGCGAAATACGAATAATTGCGTGCGGAAACACTTATCAACCTCCTTAAATTGTTACTCCGAAATTCAGTGTGGATGGAATTCGACACATTTTTTACGCACGTCAAATCGTACTTTACCAATGACATCAAGAATAATCCAAAGCTCATTGTACTTTACCCACATAATTATGATTGTGTAAAAAACTCGGTAGTTCCTGAAAACTCCACTACGCAAGATAACACGAACAGACTCTACGGTAGAATAAATTAGAGCCATGCAGAATTACAACGGCATACAGTCAAATCAAAAACAATTTAATTGGAAACGTAGGTATTTTACTCAATAAAGACTTAGACTTGTCTGGTAACTAACGGTACTTACGGTACAGTACTTTTACTTACTCAGTATGCAAGTAGTCGTCAGCTGGGTACGTATCAGGGAAGGTGTAGGGAGAGGCTCCGGCGAACTTCTTGGTAGCCATGTTTTACTTTTTAGTATTTGATAAGTACTGCAAGAAACAAAATTATAATGTTTAAATAACAATAATTATATATAATTTATATTAACGTAATAAATATAGAAGATTAAGGTAGGATTAACCAACGACTCATTTAATACATACATAAATTATGTGCAGTTTCGATGTCATCGCTTAACAACGGTGAAGGAAAACATCGTGAGGAAACCGGTATGTTCAAAAACCTCAAAAAGTTCAAAGACATGGATGGATGGGAAAGATGGGACCCATCTTCTCTCTCTCTGTGTGTGTGTGTCTCTGAGAGAAGGCCTGTGTCGCAGCAGCACACCAGCTATTTAGCACATTTATTACTTCATCAAGAAAAAAATTAAAAATAAAGAATAAAAAAAAAACTATTTGGATCTTGCAAATGATGTAAAGCAATATTTATGTTGATGTGGCAAAAAAATATGTTTTATTTTTTTTCTATCTTTCTGCCAAAATAAACTAATCAACACAATATTACTTAAAACATATGCAATTTTATTCTTAAAATAATTCCCAATCTCTCTTTTATGCCTACTGAGCGTATTTTTATAAACCGAATACCTATGTGCGAAAGAAATTACTCCGGTGAGTGCGGCCTTAAGAATCCAATAAAGGTTTACGTGCTCTTGCTAAAAAACGCAACATTATTATGACCAAGATGTCGGTTAAAATGTTGTAGCTATATTTAATTTTAAATATTTTGTGATACATACAAATTTTATAAAATTGTTATTAAAGTAAAAAAATTGTAATTGATTTCATTAAGAAAATGGAACAAGAATTTTTTAAATTAAAAATTTTGTAACTACATTTTTAATATCACTATCAGTATTTTTGTAACATTGAAAGTATTTAAATGTGTGAAAATCAGTTTCCTCTTAATTACGAGACGAACTAATCGCTCTACCCATGGTAAGTGCCACGCACTTTGTCCATATTTTTTTGCGATAAACAATTAGATACAATAGACAATAGACAATATTTTATTTGTAACAAAAATCCATACACACTATCACACGATCGTGTGATGCTTATTGCTTACCCAAGATGTTCGTGTCAGCGGCGCTGGTCCACGAGAACTGAGAGCTAATTAATCTTGTCTCTATATTTATACCATTACCATGGCATAACTAGTAACAAGCACATAATAAAAACATACCTCCTTAGGCTGTAAATAACGATAAATTATCAGTAGGTAGCTACATATTATGTGATAACTGATTTTACGGGTCATAAATGTTATTAGCGAAAATAATAACAACCTATATCAGCATAGCCTAAACTACGAATTCTTTATCTCACATCAGTTAAACCACATTATAAAAGTACGTAGGTGTGCAAATTAAAACGTTTGGCTGTAACGGCTAAAATAACCTAGACGAAATTACCTAGACTTACCATCAGGCGAGTTTGTGGCCAAAAGTAGATTTATTTCAGTATTTAAAAAAAACGGTCAAGTACGAGTAATACTCGCGCTCCGAGGGTTCCGTCGCGAGTCCCAAAAAAAACTACAAAAAAGGAAAATATTGAAAGACAAACTTAACTTTGTAGTGCACAATAAGTAAGTTTGCACAAAATGTAAGTTTGTAATCGCAAAATAATATTTTTTTTAAAGATATAACTTCAAATTATCAATTTTCGAATTTTTTCCTTTATATGTGCTGTAAGTTCTAGCTTTTTGCCAAATTTCGTGATTCTATATGTCTACGGGAAGTACTATATAGGTTTTGATTCCCTTGTGAAATCGCAACATAAACATATGCGACATAAACGGTCATATAATACCAAAATAACAATAGTCATATAATCAACTTGATACCTTTACGCGTTCCTGAGAAAAAGACCGTCTTGACAGACGGACGGACAGACAGACGGACAGACGGAACACAAAGTGATCCTATAAGGGTTCCGTTTTTTTCCTTTTGAGGTACGGAACCCTAAAAAAGAAAAGAAAAAGGCAAGGTAAACATCATCATCATTATCAGCCTATCAAGTATTCCACTACTAAGACACATGCCTTCTCTCAGAGAGAGAGGATTGGCCTAAATCCACCATGCTGGCCAAGTACATGTTGATGAATTTCATATGTTTTTGAACTGTTTGAGATTCTTAGACATACTGGTTTCCTTACGATGTGTACTTTCACCGCTTATGAGCGATGGCATCGAAACTGCACATAATTTATTTAATTACTAAATAAGTCATAGGTGCAAGGCCGAGGATCGAACCGGGTGCCGTCAGATGGTAAAGCGCACATGCTACCGCTCGGCCACCATAGCTCTAGATTTTAATAATACCTACAGTTTCACTTCGTCAAAACTCGCATGAGAATTTATTAAAACTATTACAATAAATCGGCCAAAAGCGAGTCCGGATCGCGCACTGAGGGTTTCGTACCACCACAAAATACAATGATTATTAATTAAAAAAATTGACTTCATAATAAGTGAAATATGGTGGGTGGCATTTCGATCTTAAGTCGCAAAATACATTGCTTAACTTGGTAATGAACAGAAATTAGTCACCTACTCGCACTTGGCCGTTTATTATTATTTGGGTGACCAATTTCTGTTCACCACCGGTTCTCGTACGATCACCGAAGTTAGTAATGTCCGGGCGCGGTCAGTTAGTACTTGGATGGGTGACCGCCTGGGCGTTCATGGAATGATGTATTTTTGCACATTTTTTTGTACTTTAGTAGCTAACAAGTTATGTGATGGTACGGAACCCTCCGTGCGCGAGCCCGACTCGAACTTGGCCAGGTAGTTTTTTTTTTTTTTTTACTTCTCTCTGGCAGTACGCCTCTGTGCTTTGTATAGGTAGGTACTTCTATTTTCTCTGATACTCCAGTATTACCACAGAATACATATTAAGTAATTAGTGTTACATAAAGCGGCCATAGGTTACAGCCGATAACTTGTTGTATGACGTATTTTCACCATACACGTTTCCATACACAAACAATTTTATGTGTTCCATATCGCCTATTATCATTACCTACTGATTAGATGTGGGAATGTGGATGCAAACTGTAAAACTAAGCAACGGATTATAATATCAACCATGAGTAGACTAAACTAAACTGACTGTAGACTAAACTTAGAGCTAATAGAGTACCACCGTAAAGTTGTGTGCCTATAGAAACCATCTTATATTGATAATACTTTATGTAGGTACCTATAATAAAGCAAGCAAGCGTTATTATTATAAAACAATCTGTTTTATTTATTTAATCCATATAATTTTCAGTTTTAGGGTTCCGTACCTCAAAAGGAAAAAACGGAACCTTTATAGGATCACTTCGTTGTCCGTCTGTCTGTCCGTCTGTCTGTCCGTCTTTCCGTCTGTCCGTCTGTCAAGACCCTTTTTCTCAAGAACGCGTAAAGGAATCAAGTTGAAATTTATACTAAATACTTGGGTCTACAGTTTCTTTCGGCTGTAAAAAAATAAAAGTTGTAAGTCAACGCAATCAAAAGATATGAACGTTTATGTCGCATATTTTGCGATTTCACAGGGGAATCAAAAGCTATAGGGTACTTCCCGTTGACCTAGAATCATATAATTTGACAAGAGGCAAGGTTTCATAGCAGGTATATAGGAATAAATCTGAAAGTTATAAATTTGAAGTTATATCATTTAAAAATAATTATTTTGCTATTACAAACTTACATTTTGCAGTTGGAATGTATCGAAGAACCTTATAGTCAACTACAAAGTTAAGTTTGTCTTTCAATATTTCAACTTCAGTTCGTTTTTTTTTTGGACTCGCGCTCTGAGCGTTTCTTCCAACGGAACCCTCAGAGCGCGAGTCCTACTCGTACTTGTCCGGTTTTTTGTATTATAAATGGACAATCATAATTCAAATCATTATATTACCGAGTAAACACTTCTTTTAACATTATGGGGCATCGTGACTTCTGTGACGTCATAATCACTAGCAAGCAAATAAATTCTTGCTCGCCTCAGTTGTTGCCTCTATTACTTACCAGTGACGTCATAAGGACATTCGACCTAAATAGAGCGTTTGCAACCAAGTCACGTGATCAATGTTTCTTTTTTTTCTTATATAGTTTTTAGTAATTTAATATTTGATTTAAATTATAATCTTCTTGGATTACACCAGCATTAATCATATTTTTAATACAGGCAAATACCTACCCTATTGTTCTAGAACAACAACCGTTGAACCATGTCGGTAAAAACTCCGGCCCCTATTCACATTGTTCGTAATGACGATTCAACATTGATATACGAAATTACGGATATACTTAGTTAATAATGTTATGAATGGCTTTTTCTGACTCGAATTTGCGCTAAAACACCGCAGTTCGCAAAATAATGCGAACGCGGAGATACGGTTTGCGGTCGCGCAACTTTTCTCATCGCCTAGCCTAAACATAATCGCTTAAAATAGGTAGCCGCAACGGCCCCAGTTGTTTTTATACTGTACTGTATCTGCACCTAATTTTCACATTACTTTGACGCGCCAAAACTCGAAAAGTGTATAGGTACCTTTTTGTTTTTATTTTGCAATCCTACTAGTTTTACATAAATATAGACATGCGACATGTGAGAACGACATTCACCAACATGTACTGGGCCAGCATGGGTGGATTATGATTTATGGCCCATCCTCTCTCTCTCTCTCTCTCTGAGAGAAGACCAGAGTCCCATCAGTGGGAAAGGCTGAAATGATGATGATGATGATGATAGACATGCTATTTAAACGGAAAAAACGGAGCCATATCACAAGCTTTGCTTAGTTTGGGGTCAGATGACCGTGTGTGCAAAAATGTCCCGAATATTTATTTTTATTTATTTTATTTATTTGGGATCTTAAAATGAACATACCTAAATCCTTAAAAATGCAAATTTTTACACTCTTGGGATTGAATTTCTAAAAACGCGTTCCATTAAGCAATATGGTAAATACCTACCAATTTTCATGTTTTTCTCTACATTAAGTAACAGAATTGCTGTACAAAATTTCAACTATTTTACCACTAGAGATAAATTTGCAAGAAGTTATTGAAGCACGTCTTTGTTATTTTCTGACCGAAAAGCTACCTAAAATACCTATAATAACCATACCTTTATGAATAGGTACCTATGAATAAGATAAGCACAACGGCTAGTTTGTATCCCTGGGACCTTACGGACAACAGCTAATTGCGGCACCTAATCCGCTCAGTTGGAAAATCACGCGAACGTGTACCTTATCGCGCCCAGATACGGTGTGATTTTCCAACTGAGCGGATTAGGTGCCGCAATTAGCTGTTGTCCGTAAGGCCCCAGAAACATTATTAATTCCTGTAGGATTCCTCTCTACATCCCAGCAAAATAATCTTGTAATATAGGTAAAAAAAAAACTATCGCATCATTCTATATCCTGCGTGTTTTTTCATAACCCTTCATGTACTTGATTGAAACAAATCAACATTGCGACAAATTTTCAAAGTTTCAAATTACCGAAAGTTCCCTAAAAGTCAAGCTCCAAACCTTATCAGAATGTTAAATTTCAAATAAAAAAAAAAATTACAATTTTATTCTTTATGCTGTGTTTATGCTTCATGCATAAAAAAATTATTATTCTTTTCTCTCCTTTTTTTGTATTGGTTCAAATGGCAGAATGGTGGCGGGCGCCGTAGAAATCTCGCACAGGGCGCTGGAAGTGCTAAAACCGGCACTGAACGTAGTACAAGGTAGTACCTACCTATATTTTTCTAACTTTGTGATTCCTATGGGACAGACATAGGTACCTAGTCATTAGTCATGTATGAGAGTATGAGAGATGACTCCAATGTCCCCAATAAAAGCAGACTAAAATGGTTTGGCTCTCAAATGTGTGTGCAATGTAGGTGCTAAATTGCCACCTTATTCCCCCAACGTCGTAGCACATTGGGAATTAACAACTTAGATTGGTACGGGTTAACCGGCTAATAAACCGAACTAACTCTTTGCGATCCCAACACACATGTAGCAGATCGACCAACTTATCGGTGGAGTTGGCCAAATTATAAAACTAAATATGTTATAAGGAAAACTGTAAATTTTGTAATAAAAATACGATGGTAGCTCCCTCAATCAACTTACAAACAAATTGCACATTGTACCTACACTCGTACTGTGATCGTGTCGTGTATTTCGAATCTTACCTTCGGATCTTGCGTGACGGTAAATTGTTTTATTTTCTCTTGTTTGAGGATTTTAGTTTAGTAGGTGACAGAATTACCAGAGTTACCTACCTACTTTAATAAATTAAATACCTACCTATCGGTATAGTTGTAAACTAAAGATAAAACTAAACTGAGTAAGAGGCTAAAAAAAACGAAAAACGAAAAAACAAAAAAACTTAAAACGTGCGTATGTGGCTTCACGCTACAGTTACGTCAAACACTTTGGTATTCTGTTTTCTGAGATAGATAGATAGATAGGTCTCTAATTTTAAAATTTGCTGGCAGCAGGCGGTCATAGCTAGCGCAGGTGACGATGTAAGACAATTAGTGTACCTAGTTTTCCTTTAGCAAATTAACTTGAAATTCCAAGAATTTAATATTTGGATACTTACTTATACTAAGGTGTGCTATTATGTCTTCTGTGACAAAAAACTTCTGACCAATTTATGACCAATCATTGTAAAACACGAAGACGAGGCGGTATGGCCTTAATACCTTTAGCTTCCACGAGCGTGAAAAAACAAATCAAAGAAAAAAAATACTAATGTGAATGACATCACTATCATTCTTTCTAATTATCAATGTCATCGGCAATGTCAATGTCATAAAATTCATTCGGCATTCGGTTTGGCTGAATTTTGGAGAAGTGGAGAAATTAAATTTATCAATAAATTATTATAATTGGATGAATAGGCAACAATTGTACTTTGAACTTGTATATTAATATAACTTAATCAATATATACAGTCGGTGTGCAAAAAAAAAAATGATTCATAAAGTATGCTATTTGCTATGTTTTCTCGTGGTCTTACAAAGTGCGGTAATGTTATTTTTATTCACCTGTAATCTGTATCTTATTGTGTTTCCTTCTTTTTACAAAATTAATTACTGACTGGTCTCATTCTAGGCGTGTATAGATTACGATGGTTGGCTAAACATAGATATACAACATTCACTAAGCTGCAATGAAAAGTACTGCAAGAGAGGTAGTATTTCCCTGAAGAGCCTCAGAGCAGGCACTTCAGTTGTAGACCAAATAGATTTTAGCAAGACTCACATTGATGAATTAAAGGTAAAGTGGTTTAAGGATAATGATTAGTACCAATCGATTTAAGGTGTGACTGGTAAGCACAGCGAAGAACGTCCATCCACAAGATAGACAGAAAACGCATCCGTTGATGCAGGCCGTTTCCAACTGGCCCTTTTGGAAATTGATGGGGGAGGCCTATGGCTAAAATGAAGATGGTGATTAGAGGTGCGGGAGATGGACGGGTGCAAGATTGGATCGACAGGACCATAGCTCATCAACCATGCCTTTGGGTTGGAACTCTCCCGCCTGTAGTCCACCCACACCACACCAACCAACCAACCAACTACCAGACCGGTACTTGCGAATGGATAGCCTTGGTTGCTTAGAAGCCAGACCAAGGTTGATATGTGTATATACACTGACAAACTATTTTATTTCCTGTGTCATTTTAACAGACACACTAAATTTCGACACTGGGATATAGGCACATTTGATACACAACAATAAATAAATTTTAAAAACCCTTTACTTTTGGCATTACAGCACAGGTTACTTAATAGTTACTATGGTTTTAGTCTACTTTGTTTCGGACATATTTGAACACCAATCCGAAATCCATAGGTTTTTAATCTATAGGTATAAAGTCTTGTTTAATCAGATTCAAAATGTAATTAAGTATCTATGCAGTATATTTATATCTTGTCCTGCCCAGACTTCACTTTATCTATACTAATATTATAAAGAGGAAAGATTTGATTGTTTGTTTGTTTGCATTGAATAGGCTCAGAAACTACTGAATCGATTTGAAAAATTCTTTCACTGTTGGGAAGCCACACCCCGGTGTTATCCCCGGGTAACATAGGCTATAATCTATACCCGTGCGAAGCTGCGGCGGACCGCTAGTTTAGGTTATAAATCTATTGCTAAGTCATAAAAACCAATTTCAAGCAATCTTCAAGTATCTTCAAATCGTGTATTAGTGCTCCGTGGACCAATTAGTCAATGGGAATAATTACAGGTCTCCATCATCCAAATACCAACTGAGAAACGATCGAAACATATCATTTTCCCCATAGACCAATTGGTCAAATTTCAATTGGTCCATGGAGCACTGACGAAATGGTTGCTTCTAGGCAAGCATGCTCCATTGTAGACCCTATCGTCGCTTAACATTAGGTGAGGTGGCAGTCACATACAAGCCTAATATTAAATTTTAAACCAAAATTGACAGTGTCCAATGTTATCCAGTAATTATATTGACAGTATTCCACGTCACTTTTTCCAGGAATTGGCTAAAAATGGGGGTTATTACACCATCCGGTCAGTTGTAACATCTGCTGAAGACAGTAAGGGCACAGAGTTCCTGTCTTCTGTAAAGGCTCAATCGTTCCTAGACAGTGGACTGTCAGATGTCATCAATGCCTGGGTGCTGCCTAGCGGTGCAGTTATAGCTGTCAATTTCCAAGTAATAAACTCTACACACACACAAGGACGCAGCACCAAAGGAAGCGGTTACCAAATAAACTCTAACTTCTATCTTCGCTACATTGATCAGGCTCCTGTGTATGTAACTTTAAATTCAGTGTTTTGATTATCTTGATCTACTTATCAAAATAGTTGATAACATTTTACCATTTCACAGGCCCGATACAGCAAGTTACATACAAAAACTTGAGCGGGAAAGGGATGCTAGAGAAAAAGGAGAGTTGAAAGATAATAGATCTTTCTTGGCCAAATATGTAAGTACAGTTCTAATGGTTGTCTAAGCATTTATGTCCGATCCAAGTTATATTTAGCTCAGCTGCAAAAGATAGTGAAAAGCGAATGAATAACTAAATTATGATTAAGTTTGTTGGGTTTTTAGATATATGTAGCAAATATACTAGTCAAAAATTGATAGATAATGTTTTCATTCAGTTTTTAATGTCATTGCAGCTGTGAAGAGCTATTTAACATTAGTATGTTTTTTCAAAGTAAAACAATTCATACACATATTATACAAATTGATTCTTGATCATCTTAGCATTGGTGCAGCCAATTACGGATTTAAAATCTGTTTGAACTAAATAGAGCTGGACCTGTAAGATGAAACGATTCCAAAATCTGCAGATCCGCATCTGTTTTTGGGTGTGTTTCCCTTTACAAAGACGAAGATGAGCAGACTTGCTGGAGTCAATCAATCACATTGTTAGAAATCCACATTTTGTCTTCTCGCCACTCTAAAGACTATAGCGGTTTAATGGTTTAGTCATAGTAGAGACAAGATGAATTGTATCAAATTGTTTGGCAAGCAGAGTACCGTGGAAGAGATAAGCGGACTATAGCAGTGCGCTAGTGCACCGGACCAGCGGCTGTGCCCTAGTGTAAAATTTCACTGCTCGACTCCACTACAAAAATCCACTTATCTTCACTTCACAGTTCCACTCGTCTTTGCTTCAATAAACACACTCACCTCTTTCAACAGCTCTGCTCCTCTTCAGTGGAAACTGTTGTGTAAATTTATTTACTGACTAGCTGATACCCGCTACTTCGTAAGCGTAGAGCTCGGCCTTCGGCCTCGCTACTACGAACCACTCCACGAGCACAGAATTTCATCTAAATCGGTCCAGCCGTTTACTCACCGTTTAAACCTTCCCTGAACTTCCACAAATATTTTATGATCAAAATCAGCTAAATCAGCCCAGCCGTTCTCGAGTTTTAGCGAGACAAACAAACAGCAATTGATTTTTATGTATATATAGATAGTACACTAGTATGGAAATAAAGTCGCAGTAAATATCTTTTGAACAAAACATGGTCAAAATCTACCTAGAAAAGGTCTAAATGTTTGCACATACAGGTGGTATAGTCTTTGACTTTCATAAAACTTTTAACCCCTTAATTCAATAAATAAAAAAACCTTAATTAATTAGTTTCAAGATTTTGTGATGAGTCCGTCAGACTCAGGTTAGTATTTCGCTTTTACGCATAGATTTACCTATTTACTTTAGCCGCGACTGTCCCACTGCAGGGCAAAGGCCTCCCTCCCTTCCCTTATACTTATCACGGTCTATTGATGAGCTTGCCTCCCACTGCAGCGACTGGACCACTAAAGCTCTCAACCATGAGAAGATGACAATTTAGGGTCTAAATATTGGTACAGATTTTAAATGTGTTTGGTACTAAATCAAAATGAGTGGACAGACACTTGATTCTAACAATTAATTTTGCTATTTCAGTGGATGTATATTGTGCCAATAGCAATCTTTGTTATGATATCCGGAGCTTCAAACCCTGAGGCTGGTGGACAGCCAGCAGCACGGCAGTAAACTTTCACTTGTTTATTTAGATTGTAAGGTAGTTGTTTGTCATCTTTGTAGTATACGAAAATAAAATAATATTTATTACAAATGTGTATTCTTAAACATCTTTAACATGTTCTTATCTATTCCTTCCTTAAACTTGAAAAGTACAACAGTAAAGATAATGGTAATTATTAAACAAATTTATGCATAACGAAGAATAATGACTATGCTCCAATTTTTTCAATTTCTTCTGCATTTTCAATATCTAGCAACTTGATCCCCTTTCCAAAGTGCGCTTCAATATCAGTACAAATTTGCATTGCTAAAGTAGAGTCTACCAGATTAATAGCAATACCTGCTTTGCCAAATCTTCCAGTTCTCCCAATTCTGTGCAGGTATGTTTCACAATCAGCTTTTTTGTTCATATCCATGGGCATATCGAAGTTAACGACCAGAGTCACTTGTTCAACATCAATGCCACGAGACAGGACATTTGTGGTAATGAGCACTTTTTCCAATCCAGCTCTGAAGCGATCAAGAACTGCAATCCTCTGTTCAACAGTCAGGTCTCCAGAGAGCACAGCTACTGAATGTCCATCTTTAGACATCTTCTCTGATAACCACCCTGCAGTCTTTCTTGTGTGACAAAATATGATGGCTTGGCCAATGGTAATCACACCATAAATATTACAAATGGCTCTGTACTTCTCTTCTGCATTTTTGCATTTCACATAATACTGCTTAATATTATCTAGAGACTCTTCTTCACGGAGTAATCTTATAATTATGGGGTTCGGAACAATTATCTCTGCAAATTCCATTACTGCCGTATCATATGTTGCAGAGAAGAACATCATTTGACAAGTTGAAGGCAAGCATTTGTGTATACGAATACACTGATCTTGGTGGCCTTGGCGATCAATCATCACATCTGCTTCATCCAAGACAAATACCTTGATTTTGGTCAAATCGAACATTCCAAATTTCACTCCCCAATCAAGCATTTTTCCCGGAGTTCCAATAATAATGTGATCAGTAATCTTTGTGCCTCGGGGTACCTCCTCACCTCTTACTGCATACTTTAGCTTAATCTCGGGACAAAATTTTGACATTTTTGCAGCCACTTCTCCAGTCTGAATAGCAAGTTCATATGTAGGGCTGAGACACAGAACTTGTGGGTAGTTCTTTGTGGAATCTACCCTACTTAGCATAGCCAGAACAAATGCAGCAGTTTTCCCTGTTCCAGATTGGGACTGTGCAATCATATTTTGTGGAGGGTCTGCTAGTAATGTAGGCAAAGCAGTTTCTTGAATCTTTGAGGGAGCATTAAAGCCCATAGCATAAACACCTTTTAATAGGTTTGGTTTCAAATGAAGGGCCTCAAATGTTTTCACAGAATAAAGAGGTGAGTTTGGATCTTTCCTTTGAATTTCTATGTCTAACTTTGATTCTACCAAGCCCTGTCTAATTATTTTCATCAGAAGTGATGCATCGGCCGTGTTTGCTGCATCTTCTGCTAAGTCATCAGAATCAGTTGTTTGGTTGTTATTTCTATTCAATCCAAGGCCTGCAACTCTGTTTGATACTTCTAGTTCTTCAGCTTTTTGACCCCATTGGCTGGCAGCAGCCATTTTGACTGCAAACAATAGAAATGTATTATGGCACTTACATACTGAAATCATACACACATCTGGAAACTATTATTATGTTTATTATGAATTATATTATTATTATGAAAAGATAAGAAAGCACAGATCTGTATCATGTTAGATGTCACCAGTTCACCTATTTTGTGAGTCTGTTTCCCATCTTAAGTAGGATCAGTGCTCCAACTTAATTCAGTTCAATCTCCATTGTCTTGGCAGTAGCATGTCAGTAAATACAAATATGTAAATTTCGCCACAGTAAATGATAAAAAACCATTCAAAAGCAGTTGGCCGTGCAAATGGAGAACTACTACTCATTATTCTTGTGACATACGAAACATAAACCGACCAAGTGCGAGTTGGGCTTGAACTCTGAGGGTTTCGTACCACCACAAAATACAATAAGGTTGTCCAAGTAACAGAATTACCAGTTATTATAATGCCCTCCAAAATTGTTGAAGCAACAGCCACTGTTAATTATTTTGCTACAGGCGCTCAAGTATAACACAATTATAACATGGTAATGAACAGAAATTTGTCACCGACTTGCACTTGGCCATTATTTATTATTTGTTGTTACACTTTAGAGTGTGTACTATAATCGTGCCAAATTTGACGCTTGTACATATTATCGTTTTTACATTAGAGCTAATACAAAAATACGTTTGTTGTATCCCCATGCCTTTGATTTTTAGGACTTTTATGACAAGATACCCGTAGAGGTTAGATGTGACAGCTCAAAGGGACTCATCATAAAAATAGGGTTATGAATGTTATGAGGTAAGTAATTGAGTATCTCCAAAATGTTATTATTTAAAACATTGTGGGTGGAGACAGAGGGCACCAGCTTGTGATTAAAAACTTTGAAAGTACAACAAGCCATAACTATGTAAATTCACATCCCAGTAACCTTAGCCAGGAGCCACTTACTCCAGTTATAGGGTAATTTAAAAGAATTGTAAGAAAGAAGCTGGAAGCAGAACATGGAAATTATCAAGCAGAAACTTGTATTAACTTGTAATAGTAGTATTAGTAAAACTTTATTACTATAAAAAATACTTAACTTACATGATCCAAAAATGCACTACGAGAAAAGTAGAAAGTGGTATAAATATAACGAAAGAGAAACAAATCAAAATACCAAAGATACGCTCAACAGAGACGCGATCGACTGTTCCGTGACATCGCCGCCATTCGATTCACGATTTGACAATGACAATCAATCAGACAGAACACTAAATATCCCACAGATCTACTACCTATAGATTTTCAATGAGCGTGGCTAGCTCAGTGCCTCTCGCTTCAACAAGGTGTGTTGCCACATTAAAATGATTTGCTATAAGTTAGGGTAATTTACCTACTATGATGGGTAGTGAATCTTCAATGAGTACTTTGGAAACAATACTACCTTTTAAATATTTATATTTTATACACTATCTGCTGCAACCCGCGGAGCTACCTGCAATGTTCTGGGAAGAAACGTACGTTGTCTGTCCTCATGACACACCCTATCGTCCTGACAAAATTTGACTTAGGCCATGATCTAAGAAAACAAGGTCTAGCAATTTGAGAGTGGTCCCGCAATGACGTCACTGTCCCGTTGCCACTTTATTCAATCAGCTGTTATGTGGTGTATCGTCATCTCTCTCGAACCTGTTGTAAATTGACATCATGACATCATTGCGGGACGCCCACGTAAAATTTTTTTCTCGGATAGCTATACCTGGCGGAGTATATTATTATACCATGACTTAGCCATTTCCTCGTAAAAACAGACAGAAAGTTACTTGCGTTTTTATTATAATTATTTGTTAGGATTAGAATATAGTACTAGAAAAAAGGTTGTAAAGTAACCATAGCATGATTTTTTATAATTAATAAAATATAATAAAAAAGTCAGAGTTAAAACGGAACGGGGGTCCCTCATGCAACAAACGTTAAACGTATTTTTGGATTTGTTCTAGTGTAAAAACGGTAATCCGTACAAGCGTCAAATTTAGCGGATTATAGTGAACATAAGTAAAACAACAAATAATAAACACTGGCCAAGTGCGAGTCAGTGACAAATTTCTGTTTACCACTAAGCTAAGCAACGTCGGGCGCGGTCGGTACTTGGATGGGTGACAGCCTGTGCGTGATGTTGTCTTTTTGCACAACTTTTTGTATTTTGTGATTGTAAAGAACTCTCAGCGCGCGAGCCCGACTCGCGCTTGGTCAGTTTAGTTTTTTCATGAATGGAATTATGTATAATATTCCAAATAATTAGATAAATAGACTCTTTAATGTTTACAGTACAAATTTCACGAACAGCGCGTAGCTTTTTGAATCGGTTCGCCGAAATCGCCTTTTGCTTTTCCAGCTTCATAACTGTGGCCTCATTAATATATATTTAATATTAACATTCACCATATTCATATGGGCATAAAAGGGTCGGTATTTTGCACTTCTTGCAATGTGCCAGCTTTTTTCAGCAATGTGACAGGATCAGTTGGAAACCTGCAGAACGAATAATTTATGTTAGTTGCGGTGGGTAATTTCTTTCATAAACTGGCAACATTCATAATTTATTTTATAAGTGAAAATTTGATAAAATTCATAGAATTAGACCACAAATCGACCTAAAAACTGACTAATTATGAATAAAATATTTGCGAATTGATATCCTGAATTTATTTAGGTGATCGTTACAAGCTTTATATGTTTACTTACGTGTGAAATGATATTTCATCGTATTTTCGCTCACTGCGCTTCTTGCAGCTTAAAATGCTACAACCAACCATTGTAAAATATCTTTTACAATTATTTCTCAGAGGAAACACGCATTTATCACATTAAATCACCAAAAAAGGCAATAAATATAATTCAGACCCGTTTTGTTTGTCACTGATTATTACAGATTTTGACACTTGAGGTACCAAAAACAGGTCACGCCGATAAGGACAACAAAATCTATTTATGTCCTTTTCGTACTTGTGCTGAGCCATATCAAGTTGTCTCTTTCACTAAAATATATTGCCGATCTGGTTGTGTATATCTGTGAAATATCCCGTACCGCGCAAGAGGCTGAGTAGCCGCGCTTGCCAGAATTGCGAGAGTCCAACCCACAGATATACACACATAGGTAGTAGATCTGTGGTCCAACCGAATTTTCGAAAACTGACTGGATGTAAAATAAACAATATTTTTTTTCCTATCAATTTGACATTGTATGTTCATATATTATTCATTGTCTTGAATAGGTAGTAGATCTGTGTGTTCTATGATATTTTCAATTGATTATATATCTAAGTACTCACCATTAATTAAAAAAAAAAAAACTCACAGAATCTCGTGATGCAATAGGGTATTTGGCTACTTTTGGGAAACTATTGCACATTATTGTCTGATATAAAATAATGTATACTGCATTTATATTTTCTGGATATCAGTCGTATTTGCGATATAAATCGATGTTAAAGTTTGAATAAAAAAATATCGCGCCAAAACGCAGACCTGCGTCATAGCTCCGATCACATGACTAATTGACGTCACACAAAACAAAACAACTGCAGCCAGGCTGCAAAAGTTTGATGATTAATTAATTTCTAATAGAAGTAATGGTTTATAAATATTGTGTAGTGCCAAAATGTACAAATACTTCCATAAAGACACCAGATAAAATATTTGTTCCTGTTCCAATGCACCCAAAACTCCCCAAAACTCGAAAAAAGTGGTTGGAACTAAGTAGCTCGTAGAGAACCCAAAAGTATTGGAGCTAATTCAAGTGTTTCTATGTGCGAAGATCATTTTGAGGTACATATTTGAGTCTATATATTTCTATTATAATTTGTGTTTTTATTGCATTACTATTTTATGTACTGTTACTTTCTTTTTAAACATTGTAAAGCTCGACATAACCTAACAAAATAGCTATATCCACTTACTACAACATACTTTTTGTACAACTTGATTGAATGTTTTGCTTGGAGAACAGTTAAAAATTAATACTGACATTGTAGTTTTTACGTTTTGAGTTCTGCAGCGTAGAAACAATGACGTGGATTATTATTAAAGAAATATGCAACCATAAAAACATTAATTTTGGGTAAGTTACTGCTGTCTGCTTGCACAAAATGTTTCTCCATTCTTCTCACATTTAACCTCCGGAATGTTTTTGGTGAAAATTTCTGGATAAATCGCTCTCAAAATAGCTTTACAACATTAAATTCGCAAATATCAATACAAAATCTGTTTGTTTAGATTTGTGTGACGTCACTAGGGATGAAGCCAGTTACAGACCGTTTTCGATCACGTGATCAAATGTCGAAAATACAGTTATTTTATTCGCGTTTTTTACAAAAAATAAGCATATTTTTATCAAAAAATCAATGAAATATGCTTTTTCATTATGTCATGTTTATGGATGGCGTCAATTGGCATAATATTTTTAATACAGTCAAGTACCCTATTATTATTCTTGAATTTTCTTGCGCCATCACGCACTTGTTGATAATAATATGCTATTTTTTCACATGAAATTACTATCACACCACTTTCACAACAAGGGAGCACTATTTCCGCAACTTTTACACTAACTACTTGATACTAATAGGCAATATTCACTTCAAAAACTAAAACTTTATCGCGAATCATTTTTACGTTATGTTTCCGCCATGTCGGTTTGTCAAACACTGTCTAAACGGGGAAAACCCACTCACAAAGTATAGGTCCTCCCTGACACGGTAATCATGCATCGATTCTCTAGTGATTGAAGTAAGCTAGAGGCGAAAGAACTTACCTACATATACTAATCTGTGGAACTTACATTGTCTTTGGAACGTTCATTCGAGCGGGAATAAATTGACGAATAGCGGTAATTTCCTTACGCACCGCTCCGGTGCCTAACGCGCGTCGAGCACTTTTCGCTTACGCCAACATGCGGTGCGTAACACATTCAAAGGGATATCCCTGTGAAACTCAGATTATAGATCCCCTAGACAGGCTACATGCGTACACTCGTAAAGGATAGGCATAGAGTACATCGAATATATGGGGCTACCATCTAGGTAAAAATACACCCCACAAAATGTTACCAATATGGGTAATAAGTTCTGTAGCAAGATTGGAACAGAAGTGAACTTGTATGTCTAGTTCGCGTCACCTACCCGTAACTCAGTCTCTACTTAAGTTAAAACTACAATTAGTTATTCAATAAGTCATGTATATAATATACCGCTACTTCTAACCTAGATGCGAGCAATGCATGGATCTATGAATTCAATAGGATTAAATGAAAATGCTTTGATTGTTAAAAATACATTTATTAACACTACAGTAAACCACCAAATTATCTTATTGCCCTTTGAATAAAATAAGCTTTGTGTACATATTACGAATGTTCTCGCCTTTGTCTGCCATTGATTTCGTGCTGTAATGAATTCTTACGTTTAAATATTTCTTACAAATGGCTTTTATTAACAACGCATAATGCTGTCCTTCTAAATGCGAATGTTGCTGGACCTCAGAAAAAAAATTCAAACCAAAAGATTTTTTTAAACAAGTTTGTAAAAGATAATGCATCTGATTTTTTTTTGCACTAATCTTATTTGCTTTGTGAATTTGTTCAGGGATCTTTAGTCTGAGCTGTGAAATATCCCAAAGTGTGCAATTTACATTTTTTTGCGCAATCGGCATTGCATTATTTTCCATGTATTTTCAAGTAATGTGCAATATTGGTTGATTATTATTCATTAAATATTCGTAACCGTGATCGAGTGTAAACAAATGATCTAACGATTCTAACAAAGTTAAGGTGGTAAGTTCACCTATGGCGGGAAATTTAAAAATTTCAAATAGTTTTTTTCTTTGTAGCTAGGCTTGAATGACACAGTGTTTGCGCAAATCGTTGGTTGTTCTTCACATTATCATATCAGTAACCCACCATATTTCTTATATTTGTGAATAAACCATTTGAAACAGCAATAATGAGTTTGTTGACAAATGTAAGTAATAATGTGCATTAGAACTATGGGCAGTCTAACTGTATTTGTAGTGTAGAGATAAATATAGCTTGGACATGATTATGTAAATAACTAAAAATAAGAATTTAAAAAAAAACTAGGTATATTTGTCAAAGCCAAAATGCTGGCGTGTTTCTGGCTCAACTTGGGCTCAACGCATTAGCATTGCCATTCAACGTGGTAATGTCACCAGCATGCTGGGTACGCTGCCGACTGTTAGTGGGCTTGAGCATTAAATTTGGATTGTCTTTAGACCTTCAACGGTCTATGGGCAGTCTAACTGTATTTGTAGTGTTAGTTTTAGCTTGTATTTTGTTTAGTTGATAAAGGCACTTGCCTAGTAAAAAAAACTTGTAAAGAATAATAATCAATTTTCGCAAACATTATGATCGTTTACAATAATTACCCGGCCTGGCTACAAGGAAAGGAAAACTGTTTGAAATTTGAATTTCCCGCCATAGGTGAAACGTACAACTAACTACGTTTTGAAACGTGTATTTTCATGTTGTTTTCAAAACTCCATATAAGCTCCTAAAGAGATAATCTCCACACGTTAGCGTCACAGGCATACTAAGCTTGTGACAGTAAAATACGTAAGGTGGTATGGTTTTAATGGCTGTAGTCTGTCACATAATAGGCGAAAAAAACAAAAAGAATCAGTGACAGCGAAAGGATAGTTGTATTCTCTTTGAGTGCAGTATATATGACAAATATTTATAGGTTATAAAATTATTGTTTTGAGCTGTTTTGAGACATTGCTCAAAGTTTTGAGAACACTAGAATCTTTAAATAAATAGGGATAAGTAACTTATACAGTAAAGCTATCATAGATACTGAATTAATGAAAGTGTGTTTACTGTTTAAAAATTGATTGTCCGTCACGATGCTAAGAAACTTACACAAAGTTTGTCAAGGAAAAAACCTCTCACCAGTTTTTATAGCCAAAAGATGCTTTCTAGCCAAGGATTACAAATGCACAGAAGCCTGGAGCAATGCGAAATCTTCACCTATAATCAGTAAAATTAATCTTAATGATTTCTATAATAGGTTAGATCAGAACTATTCTTCCAAAGGAGTAATAAGTGCAATCGACGTAGATATCTTTGCACACGCTTTGAACGATCCGACCCATTTAGAGGAACTCAAAGAACTTCTTCACAAACTGCGTCTGTCAGCCGAAACCGGCAATACTCTGGAATCCACACATCATGCCACCATTACAAACTTTATTAGCTTTGGATATCTCCAAGAATTAGTGGAAATTTTAAAAGACCCACTGAATTACGGTGTCTTTCTTGATGACTACACGGCAAACATACTGTTGGATGAGTTATTGAAGTCACAGAAATATGATTTAGCTGCCGATGTAGCTGGTCTAGTTATGCTTCAGGAGGAATTCAGCAATGAATTGACATGTACATTGTGTCAATATTCTGCTTACAAGTACATTCTTCATTTCACTCCACCTGAACCAGCTCCTCCAGAAGACCCAAAAAAGAAAGTAGAAGAAATAAAGATAAGAGTAAAGTTTTTACGTAACCCTTACTTTGATGACCATTTTGATATTAAGGATACAATTACCCAATGTGGTAAAACATTAGCTTGGGTATCAGAACAACGGTCAGACAATCTTAACAATAACTTGCAAATCATTGGATGGCTGATATACAAGAAATATGATAAACTATTGTCAATATGCCAGCAGTTAGCAAAGTCATCCGAGTTCAAGTTATACAAGGAAGTGTTGGATCTAGTAAACAAAGAAAAGAACTTGGATGGAGATTCGAAAGAGTCTTTAGAAAAGTGTTCGTCAATCCTTGAAAACCACAAAAAAATTGCAGAGAAAACATTAGAAGAATCAATCAAAACTGCAATTGAAAATGCCATCAATAAAATTCACAGCAAAGATGTGCAGATGCAAAAGCAGGTTTGTTTGTAAAAAGTTTAATCATAACCACAGAATACCAGTCCAACAATGGGTTGATCATTATCAGCCTATCAGGCCTTAGGTAGCCTATTAACCTACTCTCAGAGTGGACTGGCCCTAATCCACCATGTTGTTGAATGTCATAATATATAATTATGTCCTTGAACTTTTTGTTTAGGTTTTTGGACATACTGGTTTCCTTACAATGTTTTTGAGCGATGACATAAAAACCACACAAATTTAGGTACTAAATAAGTTAAAGCTTTTATGACACGAATTAAAGGGGTTCAAAATGTATATGAAAGTCTATGCATATAAAGTTTCAGGCAACTGTTACTAATCCATATCTCTTTAATTAACTTTAGTGTATATTTTATTTCAGCTATTCGAATCTTGGATCGCTATAAGAGAACAAAAACTAGAAGAACAAACCAAACGACTGGACAGAGCAAAACGCATGGAAATAATACAAGAAAAGCAAAAAGACCTCGAAGAAGAGGAACAAAAACTTTGGTTCTTTGACAATGAAGAGAAAATAGATCTACAGATCGAAGAAAAAGAGAAACTGACACAATCTTCTAAAACAAAAAAGAAACCATCAAATTTAACTGATGAAAATTATGTCCCACCAGAGATTTTACCCAAGCCTAATAAATTGTAGTGCTCCTTATATACGATCTATAATATTTTTTTACGATGCTTTTATCGTACATGGCGAAAAATTACGTTGTCCTTTAGATAGAGGTTGATCTATCAATTTATTTCTAGAAAATGTCTAGTATCTCTTTTACTAAATATGTAAGAGATCAGCAAACATTTTGAAAAATTACCTTGGCAAATAGTTTGGAGCACAATAGTTTGATTTTTCGTCTATTCCCATTAGTACAATTATCAGTTCCATTGACTGTAATAGCGAGACTTTTGTGTCTCATTTGGTCTCTGGTAGATGAAATGGGATATGATGATTTTTAACCATAAGGTTGTAGTGTGTATTTATGCGATAACTTTCCCTCACATAATTTTAACTACATTATGATTGATACCTATTAATAGACAAACATAATTTACTGATAAACACTAGTGTACAAAAAAATATTAATCAGTTCTGCTTTAATAAAAATACATAATAATTTTTAGGTACAGATGAAGTTTTTTTTTAAATAATAATTATCTTATGCATAAGTACTCCTAATATTCACTGATGAGAAATGTCATATATATCTAAGTTAAGTCATATATCATACAATTTTTTTTTTTTTTTTTTAATGTTTATCAATCATTTATGTCTAAGAGTGTATAAATATAAATTAAATGTGATCAATATAAAATTGAAATAATATAAAAAGAGTAATGTCATAAAATATATATTAAGTTTCAACACTCTTCCTGCATCCGTGTAAGGTCTAGCTGAATCTTCCGCAGGGTGTCTTCAGTTCTCTTTGCACTCTCAGTCTTAATGTTCTCTTCCAAGTCGACCACTTCTCTAGACATGGTGCCCATGTCATTAACAAGGGAAACTATTGTGTTGCATTCAGAATGCAATAGTGCAAGTAACTTGTATGCCTTCTTTGCTTGATCGTCTTTTTTTGCATCCTGAAAGACAATTGGATTTTAGGGTATTGGAATGTTTCTGAATAATCCCCTAATATCTATACTCTATACCAGTGTTTTTGAACCTGTTTAATGACGCGACCCCCTTAGTATGAAAAACATTTTCACGACCCCCTACCCTCCACTGTTTATAATATGTATTTTATTACATTAGAAATATCAAATACCAGTGGCTTTAGATACAGCAGAGATTATGTTTGGCAAACACGAGGTGAAAAAGCTCAAAAATATATGTCTCTCTGACAATTCAGTACTATTCAATGCAGGATAAGCAATACATAGCCAAAACAGATCCTCATCATATTTTTAAACTTTTTTTTCTCTCACGATATTAAAATTGTAGAAAGACAATTTGTCCACAGCCTGTGCTAGACCTGCTAGTGTCTTCAAAGTGACGGGGAACATCGAGTATATTATAAAAATAACCTACTCTAAAAAGTGTTTCATCAGCTATTGAAAAACATCTGTCCAACTGTCCTTCCAGTGAATTAATTTCTTTCTGTATCTCTCTAGTGTCTTCTAATATCTTCTTGATCTCCATATTTTGCTTGTCAACATTGCTTATTATTTCTAAGATTCTCTTTGTATAAACAGACCTGCAAAGAGAAATGATAATCATCAATGATTACATAAACAGTAAAAAATATACAAATAAGTGTGAGTGAATGTGAAAGTTTTTTGTATCATTTAGTATTCATATTCACTCCGTTTAGTTTGATTATGAAAAATATAAACATTAATGATTAGAAAATATAGATAACAGTAAAGCACAGTGAATAGCAACAACACAATAGCAAATTAGCAACAAAGTGTCAAGTTTTTAAATCATAAAGTGATTTAAAATAACAATCTTAGCCCCAAGTGTGTTTATACCATTCCCCCTCTAAAACGCTTATTTTATTCACTGAAAACAGTGAATAAAAATCACTTTTTGGTGTTAGAATTCAAAACACACCAATATCTTATTCGACCTCCATATCAATGCTATACAACCTCCTTGCGCAAAAAATACTAGATACAAATTTCTTAAATCTTTCTTGTTCTCGTAGTCATGGTATAAAGTATAGTATGCAACTCTTGAATAAAACGGATTTATATCAAGGGCCATGAATCACTCGCGTCGCTCAGGATTCTAACCACTCGCTACGCTCGTGATTCAATCATCATGAATCACTCCTTACGGTCTTAATTCAGTAGAGTATGCTTGTGATTCATCTATGGCCCTCGCTTTAAATCCGTCCTTTATTCACTAATTGCATAATATAACATTGTTTGTTCCTCTTTCATAGCACAACAGAGCAACGGATCTATGTAATTTTTCTATATAGATATAGCTGGAGATCCAGAGCGTGACATAGGATACATTTATCCCGAAAAAAATTATTGTTTCTCAGGGATTGTGCACTCGGGTGAAACTGCAATCCCACAGCTTGTGAAATACGAATGAATGAAGAATTTCACACATTTAAATTCTCCATACATATTACATTTCTATGGTTTGTCTATGTATTTTGCATTACACAGGCTGTACAATGAAAAAACTTTCTAAGTTTAGTTTTAAAATTAGGATACCTTTTGTTTCCTTTTCTCAATTTTTCATAATTTTCCTTTAATTGATTTCTTGATACTTCTTTGTTTTCATATTCATCTTTCATAGCCTTAGCTGTGTCTTTGAGAGTTGTTAAAGCTTTTTTACATTGACTTCTTTCAGACTGAAAATAGTTGATTGAAGATTAGTGAAGAGTTGCCAAATAATTACTGAAACCGACCAAGCAAGTTTTTTATTAATATAGTTCATACCTGAGATGAGTTTACAGTATTTTTCAATTTATCAATCTCAACTTTGAGAGACAAGTTTCTTGATGTTAATTCTTCACTTTTTTGATGCAGCATATTAATGTTCTTCTGTACTTTCTCTAGTAACAGACCATCTACTCCAGCTTCAGATTCGACATCAGATATTCCTACACTACTCAATATATTTTCAACATTTTTGAGATCTGCTTCAGCTCTTTCACATGATTTTTGAGCCTGGAACAATACAAAATGAGATAGTTAATAATTTTCTTTTTAATTCTGCAATATTTAAAAGAGTGCAGTAACTGTGTTCAAACGAAGAACATAGAGCACTCTTTATAAAGATGACAGGATCCTACAGACAGGGGTGAAGATAGACAAAAAGATTCGGGTAGTATTTATTTTTTAATTCTTACAGCAAGAATAACATACCGACATTTTCCACATTGTAAGTCTTGGATATAATATATGACAAAATTTTTTTTTTAATTGGTCTATTAATCCCATTTAACGGGTAAATGAATTATGAACTCACCTGTGAGTATTCAACATCCATCACATTTTTCTCACTTTCAAGAGTGTCAAGTTTCTGTCTCAGAACAATGGCGAGCTCTTTCAATTCCTTCAAAGTTTTATCTATTTCATATTTTATTTCAATTTCCTCAACTTTGTGTATGTTATCTTCAACAGATTTTGTACTGACATCTTGTTTGTATTGTTTAACTTTTAAAAGTTTTTCAATTAATTCTGCTTCTGTTAATGTAACAGTTTCTTTATTTTGGCTCCAGTTCTCTGAGAATTTATAAGAAAATATCATTGATATATATTTACTAAGTACTAAAGCACATCATTTCAGCCGTAGGACGTCCACTGCTGGACATAGGCCTCCCCCATCGATCTCCAAAAGGGCCGGTTGGAAGCGGCCTGCATCCAGCGTTTCCCTGCGGTCTCTTTTAGGTCGTCTGTCCATCTTGTGGGTGGACGTCCTACGCTGCGCTTACCAGTCCGTGGTCTCCATTCCAGAACCTTTCGGCCCTCGGCGGTCATCACTGGTAACACACACCGGTCGAAGACTTTCGTCTTAAGGCACTGAGGTATTTTGGACGAGAAGACGTTGCGTAGTTTACCGAACGCTGCCCAGCCGAGTTGGATTCGCCGATTGACCTCTTTCTTGAAGTTGGACCTACCTAGTTCGACTGTTTGTCCTAGGTAGACGTACGCGTCAACAGCTCCAAGAACTGAGTTCCCAACTGATACTGGGGTGGGCACAACATGGAACTAAGGCACATTCAATGGAAAATATTTAATGTCTAGTCTAGCTGTACTCCATTGCTTTACCTGCTTATCCCCATAGTATAATGCCTTATACTATAAAGGATAAGCAGGTAAACATTTCATAATTACTATAGTGCCTAAAGTAATCATTCATTTTTTTACAAAAAAAATCATGTTTGTCCAGCTATCTCTATACCAAATTTTATCTAAATGCATTCTATCGTCACAGAGTTGATTGGCACACTTTCGCAACTAAAATATTGGAGTGATCAGTGGTGGACTCGCTTGTTCAAAGCCATCAGGGGTGGCCTCTGTTGTTGGACTCCATAGCACTGAAAAGTGCTGGTTTTAGCACTACCATGCAAAAAGGTGCAATGTGCAATTATTTTGTAAGGTGATAAATAGGGCAGCCGGGCTAACATGCGCGCCGCGACAAAACTTTGCCGACTTTTTTATTGTGACAAAGTGAGACAGGCGAAGGGTATACGAAACCGTAGGCGCCTTGTCACATTCTCGCTCGACAGAGTGACAAAATTTTGTCGCGGTGGGCAAGTTAGGTTGACGAACCCAAAATAAAAATAGGCAAAACCAGATTTTTACTATTCCTTCTAATTTTGAGTTTTTTGATGCGTATGGTGCCCAGGACGGACTGACATCTTAACTCCAAGCCATTTAGACATTTAGTGTTGTATAAATAATTACGCCCCTCCACTGTTATTAAACAAAACAAAACCTTAACTTGCTATAATTTTACATACTAACCAGGAACTTCAAAATCTCCAATCGTCTGTGATGTTGGCTTACAACTCGGTGGTATCCAAATTCTTTTTAACTCATTATCAATTTTATTTGCAATATCTTGCACCAGCAAAGATCTCTTTTTCACAGGAGCAGTAGTTATGGTTTTCTGGCTTTCATTAGGCAGTGTTTCAATCAGAAACATGAATACTTGTCGTAGCTCACATTCATTGTAATATAAAAATGTTTGATAACCAACATCATTTTTGTATCCCAAATCCTGAAACAAGTTATAAATAACTAGCTGTCGCCCGCGGCTCAGTATGTGAGTGTGATTTTCATTTAAAATTTTTCCCTTTCGACCTCCTTAAACCCGCCTTTTCGCAAAATCTTATCTTAGCAGATATCTACACCCCAGAAGAAATCTTCCTGAAATTTTTCAGAATAGTAAGTCGAGCGGTTTTAAAGATTTTATGATGAGTCAATCAGTGAGTGGTATTTCGCTTTTATACTTATACGATACTAGCTGTTACCCGCGACTTTGTACGCGTAACTTTCAACCCCATATTGGTCCCTTTAATTCTGCCCTTTCCAAAATAATATCTTAGAAATTATTTGGTTTCTAGACCCTGTTACGTGCCGGATTACAGGTTGGCAACTGAAATCACAAGATATCAGCTGTTCAACAGAAAACTGTCAAACACACTACAAAATGAATGGAACAGCTGACATCTTTTTTGCAATTTCAGGTGGTCCTATAGTAAAAGTTGTTTATAACGATGGGTACTATGGACTATTTTATAGTTACACCTTTTCCGGGTAACCCTGAATTTTTCAATTTGAAGTGTTGTTCCACACTTAAGAATTTTCTTTAATTACATATATATAAAATTTTAATAGTTATATTAATGTTACTTGAAATAATAAGGTACATAGAGATAGACCTTGAATAAGTAGGTAGTAAGTCTTGAGTATTGGCGAAAAAGTTGATAGTCTATCAGTTTTTATCAGATACATTTTGGAGAGTGCATTGACTTAGCATGATCTAATTCCCTCCTACCCATTTTTCTATCGGACTGCCAGAATGGGTACGAAAAAGCAACACTGCTTTATGGTTGATATTAAAATAAATAATATTCAGGACATATTTTTTCTGTCTGGTCTTCTTATCACTGACTTAGTTTCTTCTAGACAAGTGTGCTCCATTGTAGACCGCATCATTGCTTAACATCAGGCGAGATAGTGGTCAAAAGTGAGCCTATTGTTATTATTATTTTTCTACCTACTACAAAATTTGTAGTAGGTAGAAAAAAAAACGAACTTACAGGTCCTCCTGTAAGTTCGTTTTTAAATAATAGTTTTTATTTAATAGCCTTTATAAGTATGTTCTGTTCATCCTTATTTTTATAACCTTTCTTCTATAGCTATTTTATAAATGTTACCTTGCAACAAGAAGCGATTTGAGCAGCCACTTCTATTCTATGTGAGATACCTGAAGGTAGCGTCACTGGTACCTTGAGAGATTGGTCAATTGCTCGAAGACACGTAGATGCTGCCTCGATGATAGTTTCAACAGAAAGTTCACATAAATTTTTAACATTTTCTTCCACGTTTCTGTAAGTAAGATGACTAGAGACTGAGAACAGCAAAGCTATATAACCACTTGAACAATGTCTCCGCAGGACATTCTGCGACAGTCTCAGCACACATGTTTAGTGCTGCCGCGCTCATGGGTGATCAAAAGACACTAAAGTCACCTAGGATTACCCAGGTGATCAAAGTGGAATAGACCATCATAGCAAACATAATCTATGGCTCGAAATCGAACCAGAAAGCTGACATTCAGAGTATATTTTTGATTATAAATAAACAAAACATATTTATTTTTTGGCACGGTATATTTTTACCAGATTTTGTATAATTTCGGCTATAAACGGGTAAGATGGTGACCATCGCTTCCAAGATATTTAGTTTTACTTAACTTAAAACTTAACTCCGACAGCTGTGGACCCAGATACGGGGAGGAGGGAGGATGGGGTGCTTGGCATTATTTTTTTTTAAATGGGTCATTTCATGTCAAATCGGGTAATTTCCGATTCGGTTTCGGATATTTTCGTGCTTGACTGCCGGCAAAACTGCTTATAAGTTAGTTTAGAAAACGAGGAACTTCCGATTTCGTAACCGATTCATACATTCTACATTTGTATTGAAGTTGGTCAAGTCTGATGATACCCTTGTATTTTATATTCTTTATAGGTTGTAGGTGAACATGGTAAACTCTCATCCTTACAATAAGTACTTATTCAACTTACATGTTTAGTTGGCGGAGAAAATGTAAAATAATAGAATCTACTTCTTCCATAGTTTTCTTAAAATTTGTGAGGTGCTACGCACTCTCTGCAAAATCGGCGAATTCTTGGCAAGACTTTCTTCGTCAAACACAGATCACTAAGGGGGTTTTCAACAAATAAGCTCTGAAAGAGAAGATAATTTTTAGTATATAAATATTAGATACTAAAACCGTAAAACAAGCCGCCAACAACAACAACCCAACTACAAAGAGAATACTTTTTTTTTTTTTTTTTTTAATTTATTTCATGACCATGGATCCAATGTCCTTCAGTCGGAATAATAATTTTTATACAAGGTCTTACAAAAATTTTACATAACTAAACATCATATTTTTTTCTACACTATTTACAATATACTTAAAAATAGCCTTAAAATAAACTTCATTTGTTAGCAAATCTAGAACTTGGCGGGGAACACTCTGAGGAAACACTGATTGAATTCTCTTCTGAGATGTAAGAGAATACAACCCAACTTACCCAACTAAAACATCACGTGCATCAAGTACTTGACTTGACACTGACAATAACAACAAATAAACAATATACCATCGAGTTTTTTCTTTTTAATTTATTTCGTGACCATGGATGCTGAATCCTTTAATCGGAGTTATGTTTTACAAAGTGAAAAAAAAAACTCAAAAAGGAAATAGATCATAAACTTTTAGATGCGCTTTATCCCTTAACACCCCTCTTTAGTCGTACATTTGATTACGTTTTGAACATATCAGTAAATATGTGTGCCGCTCAATATTGAATTGAGCGTTTGTAGAACTAGAAAGAATGTGTTCGTGTATGCAATACGTGTTTGCCTCGCCTTGTCAGTTTTTGGCAGACTGTTTTCGGTACTAGCTCGAGTTTATAGCAGACCAAAAAGATTACGATAAGCGAGGCAGTATGGCTTTAATAGCTTTAGCATGCTCTGGAACAGGAGGAAAAACTAGAAAAAATATGTCATATCACATGAAAATGTCAATGTCATAAATGATAGTGAAACTTCAAAAATCAAAAGCGAGATATTTCTAAATTCATTCTAACCAATTTTCCTATTGATTATATAATTTCTGTCTTCAGAAATTGAATTACTGCTACAATGGGCAAGCATTTTGGAGAACTTGCCAAGATCCGTGGTTTAATTACCTACAAAATCTCGCCTCACGAGCAGCGCGCTTACGCTGGAGCCATCTCCAATGGAATTCCTAACATCTTCCGCAGATTCCGTGAGAGCGTATTTAAGGTAGCCCCACGTAAGTACTTTCAGTTTTATTTTTGTGAAGATCCTTACAAATCGCATACGAGAGAAAAACTGTTTCTTTGCATTAGGCTGCAGTATACACAGATCTGTATCAGGCTAGATACTATAGATGCAGCTGTTAGTGGGACTAAGAAGTGGAACCACGAGCCCATAACTAGTGGGACCACGAGTCAAACATCTATTTTGCCTATCTGTTTCCTGTCTTATGTTGGATCGGTGCTTAATTACTTAATTCAGTTCGGTCTCGATCGTCTTGGCTGTAGCACGACGTCAATACAACAATGCCAAAGTGCCCAGTAGTACCTAAACTAAATGACCTTCACCAGGAGTTGGCTGTGCGAATGGAGTTAAACTACTACTAACACAAATAATATGATAAGGCATATTGGGTTTTTATACAATTAGATGGGATTGTGGCTTCTAACTTGACAAAGTTATAACCAGTACAGCAGTAGGTGCTTAAAGTAACCCTTATAAAATGCATTAACTCTTGATAAGATAATCTGTTCAGTAAAAAATTGTCTTGCTCTCATGTGTCAATGTGTGTCTTCTCATCAAATGGAAGTTGACAGTTCATTTTATAGCAAAAAGTGGCTTATCGAGTGTTTATATATACGGTTAGGAAGTAGGTACTGTAATATTAGGTCTGCAAGTTGAAATGGGTTCTTGCTATCATTGTGATGAATTAAGTAAGTCCTTTGCTGATTGCTTGATTGGTTTGTAGGTATTGCAAAACTATTTAAACATAACATAATGTTCTACAACATGGCTTTCTTCAAAAGTTGAGTTCATAAATTGGTAACATTGTTGTCCACACAACCTCTGGTGTTACAAGTATCCATAGGTGATGGTGACTGCTTACCATAGATTGAGGGGCCCCATTTGCCTCCTACGGAATAAAAATAATAATATTCAGTTTGCCCTCTTTTATCATTTTAAGATAATCCTTGGAAATTGGTTTTCACACTTACTCGTATCTGTGTTATTTTGTACCAATGAAGGACATTCGTCTAGGTTTTTAAAGGCATATAAGGTAGAAATGTTAACCATATGATGAAACATCTTAAATATAAAGTGCAGAGATAAATTAAACAGTAAAAACACCCATCTATATCTATCTATATAAAAATAAAGCCCTATTTACCTTACGCCATATATATATGGTCACGCCATAACTTGAGAACGACTTTACCAATTTCATTCTCCTTTTTTTAAAGTTTTCAAATACTTTGTGGAAGGTTCTTACGGAAAGAAACATTAAGAAAATTGCGCACAAAATTGGAAAATTTCAGAAAACTTAACAACGATTTTAACTTGGGCGCTGATAGCTTTATTTTTTAATTATTAGTTATTTGCGAAGCGGTATTGGAATAATATCAAACAATCGTTAAACTTTTTTTTTTCTTTTTCATTTTATACCCTAACTAGCGACCCGCCCACCCGGCTTCGCACGGGTTTAATTTACGTGCGAAGCCGGGGCGGGTCGCTAGTAATGTAGTAAAATATATAATCCTTCCGTGAAAATGTATCTAACTGATGGTGAAAACCGCATCAAAATCCATTGCGTGATTTAGGAGGAGTTAGCGGCCATACAGATATACGGACAGACAGACGCGGAAAGAGACTTTAATTTATACTATGTAGAGATAGAGAAGAGAAGAGATTATGAAGGTATTTTAGAGATCAAACTTACATTATCAGCAAATCACTTTATGGACATTTTAACAGCAGTTATTTCAGGTCAGTTTTGAACACTACTAGCAAATGCCGTTTATTCCATTCTGTCCTACTATTAATTCAATGATCTAACTGTTTGGACAAAAAGTTTCCAATTTGTAATACTGGCTAGTCGAACTATTTAGTTGTGTATGAAAGTAATTTTTCTATGAAACAGCTGATGTTTTAAACGTGGTTTCAGGATTAGTCTCCTGGTAAAAGTTGTTCATAACCCTGTGACCTCCATGGGTCGTACATCGAAAGTGCGCTCTGTACGCGCCAAGCCATTTTTTACATGTTTACAGCTGATGGTCTTGTTTGAGACCATCAGCTGTAAACGTAAAAAAAAAACATAATTAATGATGAGTACAATAACCTCCTAATGGCTTAGTGCCACAGACCCATGGAGAATTTATTGTATAATTTTACTTATAATAATATATTTATCCTTGTTACAGCCTTCATAATTGGCTACCTCATCTACGAGGGAGTTGAGAGAGAACACCACAGGCTCTCCCGCAAAAATCCTGCCGACTTCGAAAATGATCAATAAAAATATGTCTTGATAATTTTATTTATAATGATATTTAATTAATGTTAATGTAGCTGAATAAATTGTTCGCATAAACATATTTTATTACCATGTTTAATTGAACAGAAAAATAATTATGTTTCTGAACTGAGAACACAGATTAGGAAATTAAGCAGAGATACTTCATTTACTATGATACTATGAATTGTGCATATGATTTATGGAACATTATTTCGCATGGTGTTTTCGCAAGTCTTCGACCAGTGATGACATACGGCACTGAAACGCGGTCTCTCACTATGGGCCACATAAGCAAGCTCAAAATCGCACAACGAGCTATGGATGGGCTATGCTCGGGGTTTCTCTACGAGATCGAATCCGAAATGAGGAGATCTGCAGGCGAACGAAAGTTACCGACATAGCTCACCGGATTAGCAAGTTGAAATGGCAGTGGGTAGGGCACATATCACGCAGAACAGATGGCCGATGGGGCCGAAAGGTTCTGGAATGGAGACCACGGACCGGTAAGCGCAGCGTAGGATGTCCACCCACAAGATGGACAGACGACCTATAAGAGACCGCAGGGAAACGCTGGATGCAGGCCGCATCCAACCGGCTCTTTTGGAGATTGATGGGGGCCTATGTCCAGCAGTGGACGTCCTACGGCTGAAATGATGATGATGATTTCGCATGGTACACTTATCTCTACCAAGGTATTCCTACTGGTAAATTTATGTGGGAAAAAAATCACTTAGACAAGTTTGTCATTAAATATTTTAATTTCTTTTATTTACCAAACTGAACTTTGTAATTGATTGAATGATTTGCCTGACGCAGGCCTGACTTTCAGTATATAAAAGGTACTCTTTGGGCCTGACGGATCGCCCCTGTATATTACTTTACTCTTTGCGGACCGCCGTTAGAGTAATAGTGTTCCGTGGCCGTTAGGCAAATCGAACGACGGAAAGAAAGAGAAAATTTTCTCTTTCCCCCCTTTTTTTTTTTTTTTTTTTTTTTGTTAAATTCTTCATGAGCGTGGATTCAATGTCCTTTACTCGTAATATTAAACAGTTTACTTTGTCTTAATAGCGTCAAACAAGTCATAGTCACAGTCAGAGTCAAGCTAAGTAGGTCACGGTCAAGTCGAACTCATGCCCCTGTAAAGTGGTGGAGACTTTACAAGAGGCTCCTATGGAGTTTTGGAAACAACACGAAAAGACACGTTTCACCTCGTTATATCACTTTCCCACACTCAAGCACGTTTACGAGCACTTAATGAATAATAATTCACCATTTAGTACACATTAACACTCGAAAATACACAAGTTTAGGAAAATAATCCAACGAGCCGACATGTTTTTTCCGCGTTGGCGCCAAAACTCCTCTCTCTCTCTCTCTCTCTCTCTCTCTCTCTCTTTCCCCCCGAATCATGCTCAGTGCTGCCGCTTTAGTGACTTTACGCTAGTACTAGCAATTGTTATTGAATCTAGCAAACATAACATTAAATTGGGTTTCAATGGAAATATTGCAAGTATCATCCATAATATTATTTAAAGTAATCTTATTTAGTTTTGTATTAATTCATCGTAAGCTTTTAATTCTGTGAATAGTAAAAAGAGTATATTTTATAGAGCGGCTTTCATGTGTAAAAGCTAGTGATTTCGTTCTGCTTATAACTACAGCACAAGGACGTTTTATACCCTACTTCCATGCTACGTTCTTGCGTCGGCTGTCAGGAGTTTTGGCGCCGACGTAGAAAAAAACATGTCGGCTCGTTGGATAATTTTCCTAAACTTGTGTATTTTCGAGTGTTAATAATGTGTACTAAATGGTAAATTATTATTCATTAAGTGCTCGTAAACGTGCTCGAGTGTGGAGAAGTGATTTAACGAGGTGCAACGTGTCTTTCTGTTTCCAAAACTCCATAGGAGCCTCTTGTAAAGTCTCCACCACTTTACAGGGGCACGAGTTTGACTTGACCGTGACGTACTTACTTGTTTGACGCTATTAATACTATGTAAGCATGATTAATATTACGACTAAAGAACATTGAAACCACGGTCATGAAAATTTTAACCAAAAAAAAAAGTCGGCTGTCGTTGTCATGCTGACATACTGTCTGTGGCGTTACATTCTCTTTGGCGGTGCCGACGTCAACAAAATTTTAAAAATGCAGAATTATGTTTAAGTGTTTATTTTTGAGATAATTATATTAATAATTTAGTCCTGTGAGGAAAGATCGCATTTAAAAGTAGACCCGTGTATAATATACTACTAAATAGGTAAGTACCAGAAACGGATGAGTTCGTGTAGTTCTATATCGTTTCTATTTTTATTTATTTGATCAATTGTACACTATCTTAGTTATTACATGAATATACGAACGAAAATATATCAGCGTTATGTGCTGCATTTGTAAGTTACCTGACTCAGATTTTTATTGGTCCTATTTGATTTCAGCTAACAATACTCATAGTATACAAGACCTAATATTTTATAACTTAAACAAAAAAAAATATGACTCGATTAAGTCGTGTAAGTAACTTCTAATAATGATCTAAAAATACCAGGATTTAAAACATCGATACTTGTTTTTTGGCTCTGACCGCTACAATAAAAAAGCTTTGTAAAACTGTAAATTCGGACCACTTTTACTAGAGTTTTAAACCTAAGATTATAGCTGATTGCTACTATAACACAGTGAAATATTAAAATTGAATGTCAGCTATAAACAATGGTATTGGCAGCTGACAGAGCCAGACAAAACTTGGACTGAATATAAAAGTAGTCCCACACTATCTATCAATTTTTACATTTAATACCTAACTCTTATCTAACTAATATTTTATAACTTAAACAAAAAAAAATATGACTCGATTAAGTCGTGTAAGTAACTTCTAATAATGATCTAAAAATACCAGGATTTAAAACATCGATACTTGTTTTTTGGCTCTGACCGCTTCAATAAAAAAGCTTTGTAAAACTGTAAATTCGGACCACTTTTACTAGAGTTTTAAACCTAAGATTATAGCTGATTGCTACTATAACACAGTGAAATATTAAAATTGAATGTCAGCTATAAACAATGGTATTGGCAGCTGACAGAGCCAGACAAAACTTGGACTGAATATAAAAGTAGTCCCACACTATCTATCAATTTTTACATTTAATACCTAACTCTTATCCTAAACTTTATCATGATGTAGTTTAATTGAATGTTATCATTTAATTTTCTTTATCAGGCTAATAATTTAATTTCCTATGAAGTCTGCTGGTGACTCTGAGATAAAGACTGAGCGTGATATCAGTCCAGAACCTGAACCTGAAGCAGACTTGGCCACTGCCGCCACTCAATTAAACACCGAAGACAATATGGACACTGACTCGAAGAAATCACAGTATGGAAACAAGAGACGAGTCAAATATGGTATACTACTTTTTTTTATGCAAATGAGCGATGAGATGAGCAAGTCTCCTGGTGTAAGCAACAGACATGCCCGTAACAGTTCAGTGCTGCCTCAGTAAAACACTCTTTATTATTCTGTGAGTGCTGCACAGAATTTTGAACTTCGACAGTTCACAAATGTGGTGGCCCTTGTCACCCTGATAAATTGGATGTTAAGCCTCATTATGCCCTTTAATTTCACTGGGAATATTGCCCTACAAGGTGCATTACTTCTCTAGGTGAACTCTGCAAAAGATTCCTGCCACCACTATAAATGTTTTATTTTTCTATTGGAATGCCAGAGTGGGCACGAAAAGGCAAAACTGCTTCATGGTTGATATTCCGAAAACCAAAACGAAGCACTTTGATTGTGCAAACTGCTAGTCTATTGAATGCACTGCCTAAATGGGTGTTCTCCTGTAGTTATAATCTGAGTGTCTTCAAATCATGAGTGAATCGGTTTATTCTAGGCAAGTCTACTCTGCATCGTGGACCACATCATCGCTTAGCATCAGGCGAAGTGGTGGTCAAACGCAAGCTTATATAATAAATAAATAAAACGCACTTTGTAATGTACTGATATGCTATTCCAGACAGTTTATTTATATTCGACCTCAGTCTCCTTTTAATATTGTTTTTAAAAACAATAGACATTGACACAACTGTTTTCAATGTCAAGATGTTGAAGTGCATTAAAATTGTATTTCTAGCTTTAATTATATTATTGCTTGAAAGTTATAAATTAGCTTATTATATTTGTGTTACAGGTTATATCAAGTATGTAAGTTTAGTTATACTGACTGTACAAAATGCTGCTCTTGGTCTCAGTATGCGCTATGCAAGGACGAGAGATGTGGAAATGTTTTCATCGTCTGCAGGTAATGCGTAATTTGTTATTTGTCCTGTAACTGCAACAGATTGTACATATTGTGTGAACTGCTAGTCTATTGAATGCGCTGCCTGAATGGGTGATCCCCAATGGTTACAATCTGGGCGTCTGGAAATTACGAGTGAATCGGTTTCTTCTAGGCAAGCGTGCTCCAACATAGACTGCATCATCGCTTAAATCAGGCATGACAGTGGTCAAACGCAAGCCTATTATCTATAAAAAAATGGCCTTCATAACTTTCTCAATAGGGTTGGTCCATGGTTGGTCCCTCATCCTACATGAGCTTACTTAAGGGCTTATCTTAACGCCTAATTAGTACATAGCTGCGACCCACCAAAACATGAACTGCCTTACTTATAAACGTTACTGAAGTTAAGCAATGCTTAAAATTGCTCTGTCTCATTTTTGTGTGACAGTTTCTATCAGCAAGAAGTTAACAGAGCAATTTTAAGCATTGCTTAACTTAAGTAACATTTATAAGTAAGGCAAGAAAAGTATAATGATTTCTTAAGTTTTCGGGATTATTAAACACTAAAGCTGCGCCTCGCGGTTTCACCCGCGTAGTGATGAAAAATGGTGATGATGATAAAAAGTAACCTATATCACTCTCCGACCCTTGAACTATACTCATACAAAAAATCAGGTCGATTCGTTGCTAGTGTTGCTACTTAAAAGAAGAACAAACTATCAAACAAACACAATTTCGATGATTGAAATTAAACACTTACTGATTTTATCGTGTGTATTTCATATTATTTTAATTCCTAGTGTTTTGAACACTGCTGTGTCTGTGGTTACAGACAGGTACACGTCAGGAATTAAAATAATGTGACAAAATCCATTAAAGTGTTTAAATTGAAAAGAATACCTTATTAGTTTTGTTATCCTACTACTGCTAGTTTCAGATAATAGAGACATGCCAAAGCAGCATTTAAGTTAAAAAATATAAGCCCTATTTTGTTCTTTTGAAGAATCTACTATTCCATAAGTATTTGGCGAAGTATTGGCATTGATTGTTTTCTGGACGAAATTTGTCAGATCTATTGTTGTCATCCTTTTCTGACATATCAAATAATTCTTTAAAAAAGCCTGAATCAGTTAATATGTGTCTTTGAAGTTTGATAGCATGGGAGCCACTAACTTATAATACTTCATGAACGATCTATATGTGAACTCATTGTACTTCATACTTGATATTATACTTGCAAAAGTTTGTATGTATATGTTAGTCTGAACTCGAATTGGTAATAGCGAACGATTTTAAATAAATTTCGATGTCGCACTATGGATTAACACTTATGCTATTATTTTGAAAAAGTTCACGGTTCTTCTAGGATAGCGGGTGAGATCGCGGGGTGCTGCTAATAATATGTCTATCACTTTTCAACTTCCCACTTATTTTACAATGATTTTACTACCTGTAATTTTTTTACTATGATTTTATTACTTACCTCTTAATATACAATGATTTTACTACCTGTAATTTTTTTACTATGATTTTATTACTTACCTCTTAATATACAATGATTTTACTACGTTCCACTTATTTTACAATGATTTTACTACCTACCACATATTTTACAATGATTTTACTATTTGCCACTTATTTTACAATGCATTTTCTACCTATCACTTACTATTTAAAAAAAACATACAGTCGAATTGATAACCTCCTCCTTTTCGAAGTCGGTTAAAAATGATTTTACTATCTACAATTGATTTAACCATTTATTTTACAATTAATTTTCAGCTGTCCTTATGACTGAAATATTCAAACTAGTCATATGCGTTGGTTTGGTAATACAAGAGTCCGGCGGAGTAGCAAAAGGCACGCGTTCGATGTATGCTATAGTAATCTTAAATGCCAAGGATACATTGCGTGTTTGTGTGCCATCGTTTCTGTATATTGTGCAAAACAACTTACTTTATGTGTCTGCGTCTAATTTGGATGCGGCAACTTATCAGGTACTTATAAATTATGTATTTTTTTAATCATCAGCTCCCTGTACCTCGTTTATTTCATACAAACGTACTAGTTATATTTTTAATTTTTAGTAACAGAATGAATTATGATTTTGCTGAAATTTGGTATAATTAAATTTGCGATATGAACTTAAAAAAATAATTGTTTAATACTTTTATTCATAAAATATTTCTATATCGTAACAGGCATGGTTTATATTCCGTAAACGCGTACTCGTAGCGTTTGGATTCCGCTTTTATTGTGTAAACTTCTGAACTACTTAATGCACTGCCTGAAATTATTGGGGAATAATTATATTAATTATACCACCCCACCCGAATAATTACAACCAGGGTGTCTTCAAGTCTCAAGTGAACTGGTTTCTTCTAGAAAATATTTTAGCATTGCTTAACAGTAACAACAATCAATATACAGTAAAAAAAAAAAATCGGTGTAGCTTCAGAAAATTCAAATAAAATATTGTAAAAACATACAGTCGAATTGATAACCTCCTCCTTTTCGAAGTCGGTTAAAAATGATACCGAGAGAATAAATTAAAACAGCCGCCGTGATAAGTATGTGAACAAAATCCTACCTTCAACAGTGAGTAGGCAACACCTTCACCTGATGTAAAGTTTAAACAATTGTGTCTTCAAAATTTGACTTATTTGATATCTAGCTGCGGCCCGCGGTTCTTTGGTTTTACTGCATTTTGCCTGGTAAAAAAAATATCCTGTTTTTCCACATGATGTAAAAATATTTCCTTCCTAACTAATCAAGATTGGTTCAGCCACAATCATGAAACGGCAACCAACAAAGAATTTTCACATTAATGATCATCATTCTTTTCAATTTTAAATACTTATTTAAATTTTTATTTCTAGGTTACGTATCAGCTAAAGTTGCTCACAACAGCTTTTTTCGCTGTTCTTGTACTGAAGAGGCAACTCAAAAAATGGCAATGGGCCGCCCTAGCTCTGCTAGCAGCAGGTATCGCTCTCGTGCAGCTGTCTTCAACTACCGACAGCAAGCAGCAAAACCAGGACCAGTCTAGAATACTGGGATTCGGTACAGCTTTGGCAGCTTGCTTTATATCAGGATTTGCTGGCATCTACTTTGAAAAGGTGCTCAAGGAGTCTGACATATCTGTGAGTATGCAAACACTAAAACCTCTTTGTACCTTTTAAGCTTTCGCCATTCGCTGCCCCTGTTGTGGTGATGATGACATCCTTGCCCGCATCGTAGTGACTAACTACCCAGGTCGTTTTGCCGCATCCTGGAACTCCCTATTGTATTTTAAGTACCTACCTCACAGTTTTCCCAATATGCATCGACTTCTGCCCCCTACGGTGTCCACCATTTTAAGATTTTGGCAACTAGCATTATTTTGGTACACTTATTAGTGGCTACAGTCTCATTTGGTGGTGTCGCGTATTTGGGTTTCCAGTCTGCTCCTTCTTCCCTCGTCCTATGTCACAAAACCACTTGTTGCATTGTACTGTAGCAGCCATGTACTGATATTGTTCTCCTTATTATCTTGGATATTATGTCGTTGTTGTATATGGATGCTTCTGCTTCCTCTAGGTACCTTCAGTAACCCTTAGCTTATAGGACGGCATATAGCCTAAAGTGCTGCACGATGTTATCGCATATTTTGAGATTGACTTTTATTTTCGCTCTCGTACTGGCTAAAAGAATTCGATGAAGGCGTTGGCGTGGTCTGATTGCTGGGATATGGTGGGACAGGCTGACATAGCCTATGTCGGCACTCATGCCGTCATAAAAGCTGAGACGTAGCCTTCGCTTTCCGAAGGCTGCTGCTTTGTCGTGCTGTGACTCTTTCGAAGATGCGAATAAATCGGATTCTTCATCAGGGGAGGTTGAGGTCAAGCGCAAGTTTATCATACTAATATTATTAATGCGAAATACATTTTTTGTGTCTCTTTCACGCAGCAACAGAGCAACAGATCGTCTTGATTTTTTACACAGAGTTAGTTGAAGTGCCAGAGAGTGTATCATCATCATCATCATCATCATCAGCCTGTAAACGTCCACTGCTGAACAAAGGCCTCCCTCGTAGAGAGGGGTGAGAGAGAGAGTGTATATGCATAGAATATTTTTTATTACGGATAAATGTAGGGTTCCTGAGAGGATTTCCGCAAGTGAAACTGCGGGACGCAGTTAGTTATCAAATAAATAAATGTCGACAAAAATTCACTAAGAGCGGATCAACGGTACGCAAGTTATCATCGAACAAAAATACATAAAAATATTTTGCTTAGACTTGCTCAGTCATATCGGTTCAGCGAAGACATAATTTTATTAGGAAGTAAAGTTGATAAAAAAAACAGTCCTTGTGATATAGGTAAATAATAATTATACCTACATTAATGTAAAACATTCTTGTTTTTACATGCTTTTATTTAGCTTGCTCTGTAGTATGTATGTATGACTGTATGTGTGGGACAAATCTTGCAACTGAATTTTAAAACAGTTATCCGATTGAGCTAAAATTTAACATACTTATGTAAGTTCGGTGACAATGCAATGTTATGGTACCATTAAGCTGGTCTGATGGAGAAGAAGGTGGCCATAGGAACTCCTAAACGAAACGACGTAACCCCGTCGAATTTGAGTTCGTTGGATTTGTCTTTCCAAGCATTTTGACCTAGATGATGGACAGATGTCTAAAAGCATTAATAATTTTATTTATTATCAAAAAACAGGGGGTTTTGAGTTGAAGCCTATGTGTGTCAGTTAGTGTGGGAGTAAGTCTGTCTGTGACATTGTATCTCTCAAAAGGGTGCCTTGATTTCATTATATTTTTTATAAAGAAGCCGACTTCATTGTGTTGGTTCTTAGCTTTGTTTGATAAAAAAATCTGTTTAGTCGTTACAAATATATGGGCTCTTGGCCGAATAGAAATGATCTCGGAGTTTCCAAATATTTTTTTGTCTTCATTTTCAGGTGTGGATGAGGAATGTCCAGCTAAGTTTACTGTCGCTGCCATTTGGTGCCGCTACGTACCTCATCAAGGAAGGCACAAGCAACAATCTACTAAAAGGATTCGACGGGTTTGTGTGGTACTTGGTGCTACTACAGGCAGCCGGCGGGCTTATCGTCGCTGTAGTCGTAAAATACGCGGATAACATACTGAAAGGTTTTGCCACTTCCGTCGCGATAATCATATCTTGTGTGGCGTCTATTTACATATTCGACTTCGTTATAACGGTGCGCTTCGCGTTGGGAACTATGTTGGTGATAAGTTCTATATTTTTATACGGATATGTCCCGAAAAAACCTGAGCCACGAACATCCCTGAGCGTCTGATTTTATTTGTATGATATAGGTATTATTTTCGGTAATGCATCTTCCAGTTAGGTAACTACTTAAAGAAAGGGAAGTGATTGAGAAACTTACAGATTCATTAAACTGCCAGACAGAACCTACAGAAAAAATAATAATATTATATGCATAAACAATCAATAAGCTAATCTATGATGTGCAAAATATGGAATGAGCTACCTTCTACGGTGTTTCCGAGAAGGTACAACATGGGGTTCTTCAAAAGGCGAGTTCATCGAGTGCTAAAGGGTCGGCAATGTATTTGTGATGCCTCTGGTGTTACAAGTATCAACAGGCGACGGTGACTGCTTACCATCAGGCAGCCCGTCTGGTTGTTTGCCACCTATACCCACATTAGCCTCATTATATTAAAACCAGATTAGCTTAACGATTATTTATATCCAAGGGTAATAATATCTGTGTCACATATCATAAAAAAATGTCGGCAGATATTTTTCAGTATTGAATAGGAGGCATAAGTTTGGAAGATTTTTAAATTAAGAAAGAATACCTACACGTAACATTTAGGCCAACATACCAGTATGACAGCGCCCGGCGCGGCTTACACAGCATTTTAATTTAGATTATCGCTGCCATCTCAATGTGAAACTGCCTTTATACAGGTATCGACCGAAAAATACAACGCTAAAAGTAGGGGTTCTTCAAAAGGCGAGTTATAGATTCTTAAAGGGTCGGCTAAACGGTTAAACGTAGTTGTGATGCCTCTGGTGTTACAAGTACCTATCCATAGGCGACAGTGGTTGCTTACCATCAGGCAGCCCGTCTGCTCGTTTGCCACCTATAGCATTATTATTTTTTTGGATAATAAGCAATAAAGTTACGTTACACAATGGTCATTGACTTTGTAACATCTATATAAGATAATTTTATGTAATGTCCGGTTGATTGCATCTCTGCTCGTAGCTAAATAAGTCAATTACGGGAGCCACCGATGCAGTCACAATAAATAAAAGCAAAAAACAAAACTCGAAGAGCTATGTTATGTAAAAAGCTTGCTAAAATGAAAGTTATCTAGTCGGTTATTTCACGGTAAATATTCTCGCACTTATGTTCATATTGCATAATAATTAATATTTATATAATGATAAGGTAGTCGGCACGGGCCAAAGGGTGGCAAAGCCTGATGGCAAAGTGCAACGCGGCGCTGTTTTCACTGCCAACGTCGCCCTATAGTTTGTGCAAAAAAGAGAACCGTCGAGGCTCTTTTTGCAGAGACTCTGCCTATTGATAATTAATACAAATTTTAATAGCAAGCCAAGCATTCATTATCCTTATTAACCTCGACGCAAAAAGAGGAGTGTTTTATTCAGTAAATTAGCACACGGCTGCCCTCATTCTACGGCGGCTCTCTTTTTGCACACTACCTGTTGGTAATCCACATAAATAAAATAGTATAGTGGGTTTGCATTGAATTGACTGCTAATTAGAGAGTTATATACTATGGAAACTGACGTGGTTTTCACACATTTTATTTATATTACACGGGAATTACTCACGCCTGATTAAGCCGGTTACTCCGACTATAGTTTCAACCGCATTTGGTGGTCTTTTTCAAAATGAATGCGCACGAGCGCGCGCGTCTCCTTCTCACCTTTGCCTAAAAAAGACCACCGAATGCGATTGAAACCGTAGTCAGAGTAAATCATACGTGAGTTATTCCTGTGTCATATACCTAAATACAATTAGAGAGTTGTAATATTTTAACAGATTATATTTTTTTAACTGTTTTTTTATAGGACCCGGAAGGAACTATCACTAATGGATGGCACCCTAATATGTACTTATCTTACTGACTTGCATATAAAAAAAGTAATGATAGCGAATGTGATTAAAAGAGTAATCATAGTAATTCCACAATCACAACTTTTTAATAAAGATAAACACTAAGTACTAATTTATATATCGAAATGTTTGATATCATATACATTCAGAAAATCATATTTTATTGCAGAGATAAGAAATCTATCATTATAAAAGGTAGGAAAGTACTTAGCTTGGCACCCTTGTTAACAATACAAAAAGAAAAGTTCATGGCATTCATAATACACGCAATACCCAGCCACCATGTTCCAGTCGGCTGCTGTTGAATTTCTGATACATTGGGTTTTCATTTGACCGCTTTGCGATTGAACTTTGATTTAAACCATAATCGCTGCCGTTGTTTCTGTAAAAAGTCGTCTTATCGCATTTTAGTCAGGAGGCGGCATCGTGGCGTACAAGTGCTGTGGAAAGGTTTTCCTGGTTCAACTCTGTAAAGGTTCCAATTGATACGTCGCGCTTCCGCGCCGCGTCGTGCCTTGACTGTTCCAAACTCTTGTACCTAAATGAGGTACAATTTGAACATAAAGTAAACCGAAAAGACTTGTCCACGCCCACTTATACACCGCCCCTTGGAATCTCTATTCGGCGCTTCATTTTGACTAAAGGTTTTCCTGACGGGCCGACGCGATATCGATTCTGTCAGTCCGCGCGAACCGAACTGTGCTTTATAGCGTTACAATAAAGCACGGTTTAAATAACGCAAAGCGCGATCGCGAGCAGGTCGTTCGATTGATCGATTTATCAGTAAGTGCGAGCTGAATTGTGCTTTATTGCATTGCATTAAAATTGTTTGTTCGTTTACAGTCCATTCGATATTGCTCGCATCCGTGAGGATAGACGCTGTCAACTTTGTCGATAAGAAACTTCGGTATTTGCACTGGCTGGCTTGTGTATCTTGCTTTTCATAAGATATACCATAGACAAAAGGAATAGTAGATATACTTACATAAGTAGGTATACCTACCTAACCCGTAGTATATAACATAAATAATTTTCATCCTTGTGTACCAACAAAAATGAGTACATAATATTGATAAGATATAGGTTTGTATTATAATAGGGGTAGATATAAATACCACTATTAGCTGCTTTGGCAGATTGTATGTAATAAGTTTATTTAATGTTCCAACTATTAATTTAGAAAATAGTGAATGTTAAATCAAAATAGGAAATAAATGTAATGGAACTGTCGGAAGAAAAAGTACTTACAGATATAAAAGAAATGTTATTGTTAGAATATTATTTTAAAGCAGTATTTAATATAAATATTATATTATATTTAGTTCAGTGACTACTGGGAATCATAATATTGCATAGTTATAAACCTATTTTTACAAAACTTTTATAAAAAAAGTAATTAATAACCTATATTATTAAAGAAATACAGAATTATATATCTTATTTATTTGCCTTACAGTGAGGTAGATAAGAAGGGCCCGTAACAGACCTATATTTTACAGTTCTGTGGGCCCATACTTACACTGATCCATGGTCCAGCGGTCCAGCTGCTTGGTGTGCTATGGGCACCATTATTTTATCTGTAGTTCACTGGAGAGGTGGCCAATCAATATTTTGAAAATGTAAACGATACATTCTTTGATGTGTCAAAAAAACCGCTAAGTACTGGAGTTATAAATTAGAAACTGAATTATCGAAGTTAGAAACGTCGAGGACACTGCTGCGGTAGACAACAAGCATAAATGGATGAGCGCGAAAATATGGTTTGTTCCCAATTCGTACAATACCCAATTCGATCAACGGATCATCGGGTTTTTTTTGTTGTGAAAACTGCTTAACAAACATATGGGTTCGCGTCACCGACATGCTAGTTTTCACTTCTGTCTGCAGTCTCCATGACTGCCTATTTTTTTTGTCTGGAAATTCTAACTACAACAATTAATACAAACCAGGGTTGAGAAAATATTATTTATCAAAAACCAAAAACTCGATTACAGAATAGGTATTATCTAACACACTCTGTTTATTGAGGCCTCGCTTAGAAATCAGCAAACTAATTAGGCCACAGGTGTTCACATAGGAACAGAGTCGTTTGGACACACCGCTACTTATCATCAGGCAAGTTGCTGGCCACACGTAGATCTATTCTTTACATCATCGATCTATATGTACTATGATTCTATATTTTTTTTAATTTACAGACAAACATACACCCCAAAAACATAAGACCCAATTTATTCCTTATTTTTCCTAAGAAGGCTGTCAGGTAATAGAAACCAATGCACTATTACCAACACCTTTTAAACTTTGCATGTCAATAAAAAAATATGTTAAGTAAATTCTAAACATTTATTATCTACAATGCATTAAACAGAAACTAAGCTAATCAATAGGAGTTTGTAATCTTTCTCTTTCTCATTTGTTCAAGCCACTTGTCAAGCTGCTGCTCTGGAGTGAGTGGTTCCAATTTGTAGTAGTCTGCGGGTGGTTTTCCCTCTTCGAGCCTCACAAAATAATGGCAGTATTGGTATCTTACTTCGCCCATGCGTCCACGAGCGTGCCTCCTCACACCTTTTATACACATGCCTTTACCTGCAAAGGATTCAGCTGAAACAAAAATATAACATGTGTAGATCTATAGCTAGCCAACAATCGACAAAGCAACCGCACATTAGGTAGTGGAGCGGACGTCTTCCACAACTAGGCCAATCATAACCCAACTTTGCATAAACCGCCTGCAGCTAGCAAAGCAACCGCAGTGCACACTAAGAGCAATGGAGATGTTTATTCAAAAGTTGCACAGGTTCGTATCCTGCTGTTCTAATTTTTCTAAAACATTTAAATAGTAAATCCTAAAGTGTAGAACACTTCATTATAAAATTATTTACAGCTGTGTTTCACTTGGATCTATGGATAGTAAATGTTATGAAATTGGCTTGACCTAATTCGGTATGCTAAAAAAAATTAACCTATGCCAATTCCAAAACCATTTCGAGATTTTATGTTACTAACCCTTTTTTTTCTACTCTGACCCTTTAAAACGATAAGATGCCATTTATTTTAACATAAAACTAAGAAATCATTCGACTTTCATTGACCTCTAAATGACGTCACGGTGTAGCATTTTATTTTCTGTGCCTTTTAAGAATAAAAATATTATACATTTGACACACTGTTCGTCACACAGAATAGAATATTTGTCACAGATCTACTACCTATAGATTTTCAATGAGCGTGGCTAGCTCAGTGCCTCTCGCTTCAACAAGGTGTGTTGCCACATTAAAATGATTTGCTATAAGTTAGGGTAATTTACCTACTATGATGGGTGTGAACCTTCAATGAGTACTTTAGAAACAATACTACCTTTTAAATATTTATATTTTATACACTATCTGCTGCAACCCGCGGAGCTACCTGCAATTTTCTGGGAAGAAAAGTACGTTGTCTGTCCTCATGACACACCCTATCGTCCTGACAAAATTTGACTTAGCCCATGATCTAAGAAAACAAGGTTTTAGCAATCTGGGAGTGGTCCCGCAATGACGTCACTGTCCAGTTGCCACTTTATTCAATCAGCTGTTACGTGGTGTATCGTCATCTCTCTCGAACCTGTTGTAAATTGACATCATGACATCATTGCGGGACGCCTACGTAAATTTTTTTTCTCGAATTGCTATACCTGGCGGAGTATATTATTATACCATGACTTAGCCGTTTCCTCGTAAAAAAACAGACAGAAAGTTACAAACTTACTTGCGTTTTTATTATAATTATTTGTTAGGATTAGAATATAGTACTAGAAAAAGGGTTGTAAAGTAACCATAGCATGATTTTTTATGATTAATTAAAAATAATAAAAAAGTCAAAGAGTTAAAACGGAAGGGCAAAGGAAGGGCCCCCATGCAACAAACGTTAAACGTATTTTTGGATTTGTTCTAGTGTAAAAACGGTAATCCGTACAAGCGTCAAATTTAGCGGATTATAGTGAACATAAGTAAAACAACAAATAATAAACACTGGCCAAGTGCGAGTCAGTGACAAATTTCTGTTTACCACTAAGCTAAGCAACGTCGGGCGCGGTCGGTACTTGGATGGGTGACAGCCTGGGCGTGATGTTGTCTTTTTGCACAACTTTTTGTATTTTGTGATTGTAAAGAACTCTCAGCGCGCGAGCCCGACTCGCGCTTAGTCAATTTAGTTTTTTCATGAATGGAATTATGTATAACATTCCAAATAATTAGATAAATAGACTCTTTAATGATTACAGTACAAATTTCACGAACAGCGCGTAGCTTTTTGAATCGGTTCGCCGAAATCGCCTTTTGCTTTTCCAGCTTCATAACTGTGGCCTCATTAATATATATTTAATATTAACATTCACCATATTCATATGGGCATAAAAGGGTCGGTACTTTGCACTTCTTGCAATGTGCCAGCTTTTTTCAGCAATGTGACAGGATCAGTTGGAAACCTGCAGAACGAATAATTTATGTTAGTTGCGGTGGGTAATTTCTTTCATAAACTGGCAACATTCATAATTTATTTTCTAAGTGAATAATTTGATAAAATTCATAGAATTAGACCACAAATCGACCTAAAAACTGACTAATTATGAATAATATATATGCGAATTGATATCCTGAATTTATTTAGGTGGTCGATCGACAAGCTTTATATGTTTACTTACGTGTGAAATGATATTTCATCGTATTTTCTCTCACTGCGCTTCTTGCAGCCCAAAATGCTACAACCAACCATTGTAAAATATCTTTTACAATTATTTCTCAGAGGAAACACGCATTTATCACATTTAATCACCAAAAAAGGCAATAAATATAATTCAGACCCGTTTTGTTTGTCACTGATTATTACAGATTTTGACACTTGAGGTACCAAAAACAGGTCACGCTGATAAGGACAACAAAATTTATTTATGTCCTTTTCGTACTTGTGCTGAGCCATATCAAGTTGTCTCTTTCACTAAAATATATTGCCGATCTGGTTGTGTATATCTGTGATATTTGTTAATTTCTGTGGTTTGACTGTCTGGTTTTTTTCAGGGCTGCCAATATGGGGTGCTTTTTTAGACTTCTCAACGCAACGAAATTTTGTGCTATATGGTGACGTCACATAATTTCAATTTTCAAAAAAATATTGTAAAATAACTACTCAACAGAAAACAAAAATATTGAAATTAGTTTCTTAAAATAGCCTTATCGACGAAATAAAAATATTAAAAAAATACAAAAAAAAAAACTTTACATACCGAATTCACTAGAACTCATTGTAAGGCGACAATTTGTTGCTTTTTTTAAATAGTTTCTTCCTTATTTTGTTCCTAGGCACTCCCACTATCACAATCATCATAATCAACATCGGCAGCTTATACAACCCACTGCAGGACATAAGCCTCCTCCCTTTTTCATCAATATTATGTTTAATGCCAGCCTCGTCCATGTATTTCTGCAAAATTTGGTTCATCCCGCCACTGCTGGACTGGTCTTCCAGGGCTGCGCTTACGCTCAATTAGCCGCCATTCTATTAGAGACTTAATCCGCCTTTCGCATCTGGCCAAGTATCCTGCCCAACCCAGGGATAGGTACTAAGAAAAAACTAGTCCTAAACAAATATCATTGACACATCACCAGCGAGTCAGTTGAAAATCACATCAGTCATGCACACACAGTGCAACATGCTGACATGTTACCAAAGATGCTCCATAGAAAAGATGCGCCACAAAATAATATAATCTGGGAATGGATTCATTCTTCTAGTATGTCAGCTGTTTGCAAACATGGCAAGAGGTACATATTAGCTATACAAAAACTGGCTAAGTGCAAGACGGCCTCGCGCTCTGAGGGTTCCATACCACCACAAAATACATAAAGTAGTGCAAAAGACAACATCACCATGGTCACTCATCGCAGTACCGACTTTGCTTTACTTGGTGGTGAACAGAAATTTGTCACAGACTCTCACTTGGACATTGTTTATATTTTTTTGGTTTACTTTAGAGTGTGGACCTTAAGCTTTAACTTTATTATTATTTCTTAGTTAATCCGCCATATCACATGTTCTGTGAAAATTTCAACTGGCTATGTATTACCGTTTGAAAGATACAGCCGTTAAAAGGTAGGACGGACAGACAGACAGGGTATGCTTAGTAATAGGGTCCTGTTTACACTATTTGGGTATGAAACCCCAAAAATGGAGAACAACATTCATAGAGTGTAATCATACCTATCCACAGATTGCTTCTGAATTCAACATTATGTTCCTTTACTGCTAGCTCCTGTGCCTCTAATATTGCTTCTTTGATAAATATTGCTCCTTTTTTGTGAACAAAACTGAGTTGTTTAACGGCTTCATCTACTGTCATTCCTCTCACAAATGATGCAATGTACCATAGTTTCTTAGGACTGTATTTGATGTTGGTCTTCTGATGGCAAACAAACTGGAACCAATATGTGGGTAATGTTTAATAACAAAGCAACACACTATACTCAATACTCAATAATACATACACAAGCATGTATGTACATACGACACACAAAAAACAACACACATTTAAGCATACATTTTCCTCTCCTGTCTGCATTTAGATAGATACTACATATGTACAAAAGAAAATAAATCTGAAGTAGAAAGAGGAATGATGAATCATATTTTCATTGATGGAATCATAGATAAAATTCCAAATAATTGTGGTAGGTGCCTTACATTTGTCATCCAATTTTAAAACTGAAATACTTATGATATATTTTTGATTGAAAGATTTTCTTTTTAGATGCCTCTAGAAGTAATGGAAAACGTTTCTTATAAAATTAAATTTGAACTCGCAATATTGCCTTAGCAGTTGTGTTGCCTGGAATTGCTGCCACGTGAATGCACAGAATACCACAACAGTATACAGAGTACAAGTACAGAAGATTCTCTCCGCAAAATAATTTCAATAAGAAGAGACTCTTGCTATAATAAAGTGCAATTCAGGATGTGCAAGCGCTAACTACCTACAGCTATATTAGCCTAGAAGTTGCGACTCTGTCTATCACGTAGGTAACTCTTGTTACGTTATTTATGTCTATTGCGTGACAGGTGCGACAAGTCGGCTACTTGTAGCTTTATACCTAAAGTGCGGAGTACGTCGGCGGAGATAAATGGAGGATTCTAAGATAAGCCTATAGAATACTGAGAACCAAACCAACACGCACAGTACATATAATTAGCATACATTGCAAAATATTGTCTGATTTGTACTCTTTTATTTAATTTTATGGTTCCAAGAACCTCAAATGTTCAAAGACATGACATTCACCAACATGCACTGGGCCAGCATGATGGATTAGGGCCCATCTTCTCTCTTTCTGAGAGAAGGCTTGTGTCCCAGCAGTGTGAACATGAAAGGCTGATAATAATGCAGGTTTATGTACTTTATAACACACAAATAATGTAGAATGTACAAATTAAGACTTAAAGATTAAAGATTTTTTTATTTCTTAAAAAAGTAACACCTTAAAAATAATAATTTACTGTTGGTCCCCACACTAGGACAAAGCCTGTCTCGTACTTATTTTTAAGCTTAAGCATGCAAATGCATTTATGAGATTAGGTACCTCTTGGGTAGGAAAATATCTGATATCAAGAAGAGTTCATCTGATGTATACAAAAACTAGGTCCGTTAAAGAAAATAACAATTATTATTGAACTTACAGCTGGTCGAGGCTCCTTGCTAATTTGTTGAGGAGGAAACACTTTTTTATTGTACTCTAAAAACGACCTCGGCGTTGTAGGTTTTGACCAGGCTAGATTTGAGGAACATGAGTGAATAGCACGTTGGCTCCTTAACCCTATAGGTATTAGAAACTTGGCAAGCGAAGTCATAATTGTTATTATTAAATTTTAATGTTCTTAGAAAAAAATATTACAATTTTCCATTTCCAGTCTTAACCTTAAAAAATAAAAATATGATATTGAAGTAATAATAATGCGATGACAATTAAATGACATTGATTTAGTTTACTGCAGTGACACTGACACAAAGGTAAGCTTGAAAGAAACTTGACAATATTTTTTTTTTCTCCTTTTAAGTTTTAAGCTCCAATCAATTTAGCCCTTAGCCAATATTATTTATGGTGACGCACCTGTTGAAGATGTTTATGGTTGTGGTAAAATCAAGAATGTTATATATATATATATATATATATATATATATACCCTAAAAAGTAGAACATCCTTGGGTAAAATGCACAGACTAATACTTTCAAATACAAATAACATAGGCCCGCTGCTGACTGTTGCTGGGACAGTTTTGGCGACAACGTGGAAAATAAACATATCGGCTTATTGTATTATTTATTAAGTGCTCGTGAACGTGCTCGAGTGCGGTCATTGATATACGAGGTGAAAAATAATATATTAATGTTGTTTCCAAAACTTCATAAAAGCTTCCACCACTTACTGAGGCATGAGTTTGACTTGACCGTGACTTACTTTGCTTGACCCTGACTTGTTTGACGCTATTTCATACCATGCAAACTTGGTTACACAGATCTACTACCTACTTGGTTATTATTAAGTCAGAAGGATTTTGTAAGCATGGTCATAAAAAATAAACAAAAAAAAAATTACTCTTGCTGTCAACTGCTGTCAATTCTGAATTCTCTTTGTGCTGTCCATGTTGATGCCGTCATTAAAACTTAAAAAAATTCAATGTCGAACTTATGACGAATAAAAACTATAATTTACATAGATTCGTACTGCAACAAAATTGAATCTTGAATTGAGTTGATTTTCTATTCTGGGACAAGCTTTGGTATTTTTCTGAGGGGACAAGTAGAGTTGATTGAAGCGAACTTAAAATAAGACATGCATGACAAAGTAAACTTATCCTAGAATTTCGTCCATCAATGCATAAAATTTTCATTTGAGAAGAAAGTGACGATTGCAAATCAGATATGGGAGATTCCGGAGATTTATACATTGCAGTGGTTTGTTCATCTAATATGAACCGTAGCATGGAAGCCCATGCTTTTCTCGCTAAAAAAGGATACAAAGTGAAATCTTTTGGAACTGGTGAAAAGGTTAAGTTGCCTGGGTCATCGGCTGACCGCCCTAACTGCTACGAATTTGGCGTTCCTTACGACGACATTTACAATGATTTGTTGGAGAAAGACAAAGCCTTTTACACACAGAATGGCTTGTTGCACATGTTGGACAGGAACCGGAGGATAAAACCCAGCCCGGAAAAATTCCAGGCATCCGAAGAACTCTTCGATGTTATAATAACATGTGAGGAACGCGTATATGACCAAGTAATTGAATGGTTTGGTTCGCGGAGGTCTGTTTTCAACCAGCCCGTGCACGTTATAAATATAGATATACAGGATAACCATGAGGAAGCTACTATTGGAGCGTTCTTGATAAGTGACATGGTAAATAAAATGACACAGAGTGAAGATTTAGATGATGATATTGATGAATTGTTACATGACTTTGAAACAAAATGCCAAAGAGCTATTCTTAACTGCATTATGTTTTATTGATTTTAGAGCTATCCTGTACTGTATTATGTTTTATTAGACTTCATTAAGTAGAACATCAAAATATTTGTCTGCAAGGTAAAAGCAATGGGTTTTTATTTTTTTTTTACTGAGGTAGACTTGTGAAAGAGCGCTACTTTCACTATGCACATTGTTGTGAAAAATCGTGAATGAGTGTCCTCCCGTGGAACCTAAAACACACCATAATGTCTTCTTGCGCTTTTTATAAGTGCTTTAATCACTGTTAAAAAAAGACCCTAGGATCTCTTTCTATTTGTTAATAAGGTCAAAACTGAAATTAGCTCGCTGTTCGCTGTCCCACCGAGTCTCAGTTGGTTGGCTGACACTGTTGTGCTCACATAAATATCAATCCATCGTACTCCCGGAAAGTTTCAAAATTAAAATTTTGTACGCTGTGCCTGCTCAAGTCTAACCATCAATTTGTCAAGATTTCATGTTTATTTTCATTTCACAGCATCAACATGTAATTTTAACAAATCTGAGAAAGGCCTTGGATTTTAATTCTCTAAAAGAGTTTGTCATGTAATTAAACATACTGCCCTATTCTTCAACATATTATTATTATAATATCACAATTATGAAGCAAGATGATTACTATTATGTAAGAAGTTATATTATACACAAGATACACTTAAAAGAAGTGGTGCTATGTGGACTCGCTTTTAAAGCAATTTCAACCTTACTCTCCTTTTTATATGATACAAATAAAGAGATGTGTCACAGGGCGGAGGGGATATGTGACTTAAGAATGACCCTTTTATGTTTTGTATCATATTAAAAGAATATTAACATTTGAACTGCTTTGAAGAGCTCCCGTGAAGGCACACTCCGTTTTGTGTCCTTGCGCTTTAGCTATCTCAAGTATGTTAAACATAGATGAAGTTATAATATATAAAAAATGCATCAAGTAGAGAATCAAAATCTACCCGAATTGAGAAAACTACCTTTTTCTAGTTACTTTTTCTCATGAGATAGAGCCAATTTTCTATTATAAAATGAATTAAATATAACAAACTGATTTTATAGAGATAAATTAATACATTTTAGTATTTTTATACACTACTAGTGGTTAACCGTGACTTCGTATGCATAGACGTTTGTATAAACTTTCGACTGTAGAACTTGATTTAAAATTTTATTGATATTATGGTTTTCAGAATCTTCAATTTAGATATTTCATTAAAACAGATTTTAAACAAAATGTATGTACATCTGCAGCGCCACCGCTGTAACAATCCATCATCATCATCATCATCACCTGCGTTTGCACTCGCCATCCAAGTTCAACAGGTTAAGAAGGAAGTATTACATACGTTAACCGATTCTAAATATTGAGCACGTTACTTGTACTGTGCAGACGCATGTAAAAGCGCTTGCAGCGATGCGTAGTAGAAGTAACAAGTAGAAGTAGCAAGTGCCTACTACACGTCTGCAAAGGTGTGCATAGTGATACTTGGCGCCAAGTGGGTACTTCGGGCCTGTACTTGGCGCCAAGTGAAGCTTCATTTACCCGCGCTACTCACGCGACGCTCAGTGCGTATCGATCGTCTCGTTCGAACACTCGTGCGCGTCCGTATACCGCGCAAGTGGCTAGTTATTGTTTGAACGCCTACTTCTACTTGCATAGACTGCTAGCGCCTTTACAAACACAACACACTTACAATTTAGGTTAAACAGAACGATATAAATAATTCGATATTTAAGGCTGCGCTCATTGGCTAAAGCTATTTCATTTGCACATTTCCAATATTTTTAAAGACAAAAATTCGCTAGGTGGGTTTAGAAAAAACCGATTGGGCCTTCTTTTTAGAAAACATTGCTAACGTTTTAAGGTAATTTTTATGTTTATATGTTTTATTTTGTCGGGCGAGATAAGAATAAACCGGCCAAGTGCAAGTCGGGCTCGCGCACTTCCGCGCACAGGGTTCCGTACCACCACAAAATACAATAAGAACGTCTAGTTAACCGAATTACCAGTTATTATAACGCCTTCCAAAATAGTCGAAGCAATTGCTACGCACTTACGCAGCCACAGTTAGTTATTTTGCTACAGGCGCTCGGGTATAACAGAATTATAACTTGGTAATGAACAGAAATTTGCCACCGACTCGTACTTGGCCATTATTTATTATTTGTTGTTATACTTTAGAGTGTGTACTATAACCATGCCAAGTTTGACGCTTACTTGTACGTATTACCGTTTTTGCATTAGAGCTAATACAAAGTATAACACTGTTTTAAACTATCACGGTTGTTCACTAAAGTTATACACAACCACAACCTTACCACGGTAAATATCCCGTAAATAATCATATAACTTTAATACAAAGTATGTTTAAAAAAACACGTTTGTTGTATGGGAACTTCTTTCGTTTTTCCTTTATTTTTATTTTATTATTTCTTAGTTAATCCGCCGTAGCATTACATATTCTGTGAAAATTTAAACTGGCTATATATTACGGTTCGAAAGATACAGCCGTTAATATGTAGGACTGACAGACGGACAGAAACACCCGTTTTTAGGGCTCCGTACCCAAAGGGTAAAGTGAGTAGGTAGGTTGTATAAGTGTAAGTAGGACTCCCACCCTGAGAGTTCCGTACAAACGTAATAATAATCATGTATATAGATAGTTTATCCATCCCGAGAATCGAATCTCGACGAAAAAAAGTTGAAATATTGATGGACAAACTTAACTTTGTAGTTGGCTAACAGGTGCTCCCAAACATACCAACTACAAAATATAAGTTTGTAATAACTAAAACATTTTTTAAATGTGATGTTACTTCAAATTAACAACTTTTCTTTTATTTTCTGTAAAACCTTGCTTCTTTGCCAAATTTCATAATTCTAGGCAACAGGAAGTACCTTTTGTTTTGATTCCCTCGTGAAATCGCAAAATATACTACATAAACGGTCATGTCTTTTGATCGCGTTGACTTACAAGTTTGATTTTTTACAGCTAAAAGAGACCGTAGACCCGAGCCCGTACCCGATGAACGCGTAGTGGTATCAAGATGAAATTTATATCATACATTTATATCAAATATGATATAAATTTAATCTTGATACCACTACGCGTTCCTGAGAAAAAGGGTCTTGACAGACAGACAGGCGGACTACAAAGTGAACCTATAATGGTTCTTTTTCTCCTTTTGAGCTACGGAATCCCAAGAAAAAAAATGCGTTTCTCCTCTGCCTTTCTACAAAACAGCGACACGAAAATTGCTATGTTATTCTAAAGCGACCATTCCCACGGTTCCCACCCTATGGTGGTGGACAGCGACACAGTTTTGAAAAAGTTGTTTTAAGTACTTTGCAATAATTGCAATAAAGATGTTCAGCGTCACAACTTTTAAAATTATTTCTGTCCAAGATACCCAATCGGTTTTTTCTCACTCTGTGACTTATCTTCAATAATGTTGAAAACGTGCGAAAAAGTGCTCTGGCTGGTGAGCGCGGCCTTAGGGGAAGATGTATATTTATAAATAACCTAGTAGTAGTTGTATTGCATATATTTTACTTCAGAGAAATGGTAAACGGTAGGTAGGTGCTTATACAGTACGAAACATTGTTATTTACTGTAATGAAATCTGATTATTTGTGTTAACTAAGACTTATACGACTTCCTGACTATAAAATATGTTTTATTATAAATTATTAATGGTAGGTAATGAAATAAACCTATCTAATGAGATATTATGCCTTTCATTTAATTCACACAGACTTCTTTGAGTGCTTACTTGTAGTACTTAATCTAGTTCTCTATTAGGTTGCGCGGAAAGGGTGTACTACGCATATCGGCTGCAAGCGCTTGCAGACCGCAGATGATGCGTAGTACAAGTAACAAGAAGTAGCAAGTGCCTACTACGCATAGTCAGCAACGGTGTGTTTATGATAGTGAACGTGGCAGTGGTACTTCGCGCTAATACTTGGCGCCAAGTGTAGTTTCATTTCTCCGCGCTAATCGCGCGACGCCCAGTACGCCCACTGCGGATCATTCGTCTCGTTCGAACCCGTAATTGCACGCGAGTTGTGGAGTCTCCGCCCGAGTGGCTTCTTATGTTTGAACGCCTACTTCTACTTGTTTACTTTTACTACGCATCGTCTGCAAGTGACTTAACATTAGGTAGGTAACTACTAATTATTTTTCTGTAAACATTTTAACTGGCTGGCTGTTACGGTTCAAACGATACAACCGTTATGTAGGACAATAAACCGGCGAAGTGCGAGTCGGGCTCGCACACAGAGTTCCGTACCACCACAAAATACTATAAGGTTGTCCAAGTTTAGTAACCGAATTACCAGTTATTATAACGCCTTCAAATTTATCGAAGCAATTGCTACAAAGCCACAGTTAACTAGTTTGCTACAGGCGCTCAAGTATAATACAATTATAACTTAATGAACAGAAATTTGTCACCGACTCGCACTTGGCCATTATTTATTAATTGTTGTTATACTTTAGAGTGCGTGTGCGTATTATCGTTTTTACATTAGAGCTAATACAAAAATACGTTTGTTGTATGGGGACTCCACTTTCTTTTTGACTTTTTTTATTATTTGTTAGTTAATCAGCCGTAACGTTACATATTCTGTGAATATTCAAATGGCTATCTATTACGGTTCGAAAGATACAGCCGTTAATAAGTAGGACAGACAGACAGACAGACATCGTAGGCTTAGTAACCTACCCGTCCCATTTATACCCTTTGGGTACGGAACCCTAAAAACTAGAACAGACAGCGTTAGCAATACTAGGGTTTCGTTGACACCCTAAAAAGTGTCACGCAAAATAAAATTGTCTGCGCATACCTTTATCATAATTCGTATTGGGCACAGAATTACAGTACTTAGTCACAGCCAGCGGATTTTTGTGTCTCTGAAGTGGCTGCAAGATCTGCGCAGTAGCTATTTTTGTGTCGTAAGGGATGCGCTACTTGCGCAAAGGTTCGCAAGAGCCTACCTAACTTCAGAAACACATTGATCCGCTGTGCCCATTGTGCTAAATTCGAGTGTAGGTATACCTACTCTACGATTTAAAGTTTTTTTTGCTATGAATTGTTAATGAAACTAGCTATCACCGTGAGGATTACTCCTTATAACATCAGCTATCTATCTGCCAGTAAGTCCCGTCAAAATCGGTTTAGTTGTTCCGGAGTCCATAAAGAACGTACATACATAGGTACACACATCGCCTTTCATATAAATTACCTATATGGTTATTTTGTGAAAGTAATTGCAAACTTACTCATTGTTTTACCGCTCTGGGTGGATTTAATCAGTCTTATAAAATCCAGCCATAGCAGTAAAACAATGAGTACCTACACAATCTTATCTCCGCACGTTGTTATAAAACAATGCTACACAGATTTTTCCTTTCGTCATACCATAGATAATGGTCATACTAAGTAAAAGCAAAGATTATATACTAGATAAAAGTAAATTTTCAGTTTGCAAACTTTTCATAATGATAATTTACTTCAACAAATATACTTAGTTATTTACTTATGCAACGAGGTGACAAAAAGAAGTAAGTACATACTGAGTAAACATTAGTTAAGTATTTGTTATACAAGAGTGCAAACTTGCTTTTTAACCGCGTGCTCAATTTGGATGACCGAGCAAGCGAAGGATTCTAAAATTGAATCACGAGCGTAGCGAGTGATTAAATATTTAGAATCCTGAGCGTTAGCGAGGGAATCAAAAGAGCACGAGGTGAAAAATCTTTGCACTCGAGTGCAACATGTACCTACCTAACTTTTCATCCCTCCTCAGCGAGGAACTAAATGCAAAAAAAAAAACATTTGCGCATTATTAACAGTTTCAGTCAATTATGTTGGCGTCAAATAAACTTCCTCGTCGCTAGAATCACTCATTTTAGGTTTTTCACTTGTTTTCAAGTTTCTTGTTTTTAACAATAATTATGTCGTGAAAAGAAAATGGCGCGCGCAAAGCAAATTTAAAAAAAGTACACGGTACAAGTACAAGTAGAAGGTTCTGTTTCAGAATTTTTAACAAATTAAAAAAGGTGTATGATTCGGCACCATGGAGGTAGAAGTAAATAGGTTTAATTATGTGTTGAATTCACAAAGTTAGTGCACACGATGTGTTAAATTCAATTTACTTTATCCTCTAGCTAGCGGATAAAAACGGCTTTTGCACTCAGATATCGAAGAGCAAAAATACTCTTGATTCTATACTCTGAAACTACAAGGTCTAATAGTAATAAAAAACTTTTTTAATATAACAGAATATATTAGTCATGATACATTTTAACAGTGTTTAAAATTAAAATAATTATAATTGTACAAATATATTTTTTAAAGAATTAATTTGAGCTATCATCACTTACTTCCTCAGGCGCCTGCGCCTCTTGGCCGTTGCCAACTGCGCGGCGTAAAGCCGTGAAAAACTAAACACATTACATATACTGAAAAAATAAATTAAATTGCCTGATACTGATACTGAGATATGAGCGTTTAATTTTTTTGGTGGGGAAAGAGAGCGGATGCTCTGTCCCTCTTTCGCAAAGCGTGTGTTATGTTTATCTATGGTATAACATAATAATATGTATGGCGCGCGCACGATTGACGCCTGACGTCATCACGAGCTGTAGTGCGCTCTCTGTCTAACATGAAATTAATATGCTAATAACTGTAATCCTTTAATAATCTAAATAGGGTATATAACTTATAACTTATTTATTTGTAAACAAATTTTTATTTTGTTTCTGTAGATACCTATTTATGATCAGCTGTTTATTAGATATTAAATAAAAATTAGGACACAAGGCTATTAATTTGTTATACTCGTATTATGCAATAAATTTGTGTAGAGTTTATTAAATACTCATATGTAAATGCATATTTATAAACAAATATAAATTAAATTAAACCCTGTAAATAATTTGCCCATGTATTAAATACAATATTTTATATCTAAGTGTTAAATGTAACCGACCCTTGCTTTGCTTTAGGACCTGTTCCCACGGTAACATCCTGGCAACCACTTGGTCACAGAAACAATAAATTGTTAACTTCCTGCTTTTATGGCAACTTCCTGGCCACACAGGCAATCTCTAATATAAATTGTCCTTGTAATATAGATCAAAGAGAATATAATCACAATATATCATAATATATCATGGATATGAAAATAGATTAAATCATAGAAATAGAATAAACTATGCTATAGTCAATTCAGCGTATTTTGTCACAAGAAAGCAGCGGAAAAATGTATAAGAGTAATTTTGTAACATTAAAATGTTGTATATCTACTGCTTTGAATATAAAAATCAAAGACCTTCTAGTAGGTATGTAGTGAAACGTAAATAATAAGTGTTTATTACTGCCTACAGACACAGAGTATGTAACAATAATGATATGTATGTTTTTCGTTTAAATAAATAAACAATTTTGACACTTGATTTGTTTGTTTGACATTAACCATAGGGGTCTTCTGGCACAGGCAGGTGTATATGTTACATCTGTGTGTTACATACCAAAAAGAAGGCTCCAACCCAATAAAGTCAACTGTGTATTCTGGTTACAGCAAAAATCACATAATTATTATAACCAATTAACCATAAACAAAATTGTGGCTGTTGTAAAGAAATTCCTTGCGATAAAATATACTGGTTTGACTAGATCTCAGAACAGATAATCAAGAGATATCGGAGATATGCCTTAGTAAAACTATTATCGTTCTAGTTCAAACGTCTGTGTTTCTTAAATTTTTTGCACTATAGCGCTAAGCAGCTTAAAAAAATAAACCGGCCAAGTGCGAGACGGGCTCACGCACTGAGGGTCCACACCACCACAAAATTCAATAACGAAATTACCAGTTATAACTTGGTAATTAACCTTGTCACCGACTCGCACTTGGCCATTATTTATTATTTGTTACGTTATTTTGAGTGTGTACTATAATCGTACCAAATTTAAGCTTGTACGTATTACCGTTTTTCCATGAGAGCAAATACAAAAATTCGTTTAAAAAAATGTTGTATGGGTTTTCGTTCCCTTTAGTTTTTATTACAATTAGCTTTTTATTATGAAACACAATCAATGAACATAAGAAAAATGTACATTAATCAAAGGAAAGTATCCTATCATATTATGCTTTAGGTATCCCAAAGTATAATCTATCACTGTATTTACTTTACTCAATTGCATTTTTACCTGTTCAATATAGCAAGCATTTAGAGGATTATCTATACAGGGTTACTGATATCTAATCTAGATTCGAGTCTGTACAAAAAGAGAACCATCGTGGCATAACGGTGAACTAACATTCAGATGGCATGTACGTGAAGGTATCTAACTACTTAGTACCACCCGAGTACTTGTGAGAACTGAGTAGGTAGGTCTGGTAAGAAACAAACATTTTTAATAGTGCTGGCAATGACAGCAGTTTTGTCAACGCAACAAAAACAGTAAATTTAATTAGCACACGCGCGACCTTAGCCCCTGCGACGCTTCTCTTCTTGCACGTTCTAAGCTAGCAATTTTTCGCAGACAGCTGCAGGCCGTGACGCAGAACGTCACTGTCGCTGAATATAATCGTGAAAAATTTGGTCACTTTCGCATACTGTCACTTTAAGTCTTTGTGACCATGCACGCCATGCCATGGCTACAAAACTAAATACCTACATACACAGAAAACTTTTTAAAGTTTGTATAAATACTTTAGTTTTGTATTTTGCATGTGCAAGAATCGGCTCCCAAGCTTCGTCGGGGGCGTTCCCCTTATGAACCATAGAACTAGAAAATTTGAAACGCAAAGTTATTGTCGTTTTTGTATGGGAGAAAATAGACGTATTTTTAATAGTCATGGAATGTAAGTCGTCACATTGTATAGGTAAGAAATTGTTAGCTAATTATCAATAACCCTGTATATTAGGTAGTAAAAGTAATTGTTTTAAATTGTCGTATCAATAACCCGCTGTTGTGGGTCATAATTTATATGTAGCTGCAATCAATCAGCTGAACTCTTTCAATACTTTGTTTTTCAGCTCAATGTATCTATTCAATCGGATTTCAGCATACCTGCAAAGAAAATGTTTACTAAATACATATTTTTCTTATTTAACTTGGCTACTGCCCCGTTGGGTATTTAGGCAATTTTGCCATCAAAAGATAGGGATGAAATAGTGAAATGGAGGAAAAATAATCTTGGTTAAATGTTCATTTAAATCGAGTTTTTTTAAAACTTTTTGTATTGGTTTACAAAATATATTCTAGTACAAATACAAGAAGAATGGGTCATGAGTTTAACGATACAAAAGTTATATTTTAGAAATACCGACATACCAGTATGAATCTTATACCATTATGACAATGTCTAACTTAGCTTGCATTCTTGCAACACTATAATAGACTAAAGACCTAAATACACTACACCTAAATAGTTAGTATGGTTTAGCTATAGGACGTCCACTACTGGACATAGGCCTCCCCCATCGATCTCCAAAAGGGCCGGCAGGCAGCGGCCTGCATCATCATTTAAGCCATAGGCCACTCTTGGCCTCTGCCTATGGCTGATATGATGATGATAAGTTAGTTGATAAGAAAATCACGCGAACGTGAACCTTAACGCGCCCAGATACGGTTTGCGGTTGCTTGATTTTCCAACTGAGCGGACTTAACGTTAGTTTGGTGCCGCAATAGCAGTTGTACGTAAGGCCCCAGGCTTCCTCTGTACTGAGTCAGTATTCAACAACAAGGTACAATGAAACAAGGAGTGCAGTGAACAAATACTTACTTTCCGAAATCAAAATCAATATCGGAGTGTTCAAACTGCACCAACGACCACACCCCCCAAAGGAAATGAGAGACCAGAGAGTGCAGCTGTACTTCTGCATAAACCTTGTCTATGTGTTCTGGTGTCGGCTCCGAGTTCAGAAACTCCTTAAGGTATTCTTTAATCCAACTTTTTTGAAACTCCATATTTGGGTACTTATTGTAATCGATATCGTCAATCGATATACCTGCAATGAAGAAAATTTTTTTTAGGTGGTTTATTCTAGAACCTGCGATATTAGTTTTGCCATCGTCACTCCCATTCGGATTGGTGTAAGTGCGACGGGGACAGAAACAATATCGCATGCCCAAGAATACAGGCTAGCATTATAAACTAGGTTTGTATAAGGATATTACTATAAAATACCTATGCTCCGTTTATTAATCTTAGATATTTTATGTAAACAAAGAAATGTCACGAATAGTCGCTGTCAAAGTGAATTCCAGTTGCTCAAAACTTTTTTCTCTTATGATCAATATTTTACTTTCTATTTTCTTCGGCTTTGCTCTCGCGCGGTACAATGGGGGATAATCTGATAGTTCAAAAAATTAATAAAAAACATTATTAAAAGATTGTAATAGATGGCGTTGATTATAGAGGCGTTGACTATTATGTTAGAGGAAATACAGGTCAAACCAAACGTTGGCCACAAATGTTTAGAACCACTACTGTCCTACCAGTCTAATGAAATATTTTCTATCAAGAATTGTTTTTTTTTTTATCATAACAGTGTATAGAACAGATATTACGCTAAAATAAATAGTACTAAACGATTGTTATTTAATGATTGATCATATTAGGCCTAGAAAAACTTAATACAATATCTTTTTGGTCAAATATTGTAAACTACCATTACAAAATATATATTTTTCACTGGTAACTCCTTTGTTTACATAAAATATCTAAGATTAAAAACGGAGTATATATGTACATTTTTATGGTAAAGTTTTTATTTATACTAGAAAAATACCACCACCTAATATTATAACTTAGTAAAAAAAAAAGTATAAATTTTGAGGCAATTCGGTATGTAAAGTTTTTTTTTTTGTATTTTTTTTTATATTTTTATTTCGTAGATAAGGCTATTTTAAGAAACTAATTTCAATATTTTTGTTTTCTATTGAGTAGTAATTTTACATATTTTTTTTGAAAATTGAAATTATGTGACTTCACCATATAGCACAATATTTCGTTGTGTTGAGAAGCCTAACAAGGCACCCCATATTGGCAGCCCTGAAAAAAACCAGACAGTCAAACCACAGAAATGAAAAAATATTCTATTCTGTGTGACGAACAGTGTGTCAAATGTATAATATTTTTTATTCTTAAAAGGCACAGAAAATAAAATGCTACAATGTGACGTCATTTAGAGGACAATGAAAGTCGAACGATTTCTTAGTTTTATGTTAAAACAAATGGCATCTTATCGTTTTAAAAGGTCGGAGTAGAAAAATAAGGGTTGGTAAGATAAAATCTCGAAATGTTTTTGGAATTGGCATAGGTAAATTTTTTTAGCATACCGAATTCGGTTTTTAGGCTTCTCAACGCAACGAAATTTTGTGCTATATGGTGACGTCACATAATTTCAATTTTCAAAAAAATATTGTAAAATAACTACTCAATAGCAAAACAAAAATATTGAAATTAGTTTTTTAAAATAGCCTTATCTACGAAATAAAAATATAAAAAAAAAATACAAAAAAACTTTACATACCGAATTGTTAAAAAATTAAAATTGAAACTATTACACTTTGAAACCAATAGGGTATTTGACTACTTTTGGGAAACTATTGCACATTATTGTCTGATATAAAATAATGTATACTGCATTTATATTTTCTGGATATCAGTCGTATTTGCGATATAAATCGATGTTAAAGTTTGAATAAAAAAAGATCGCGCCAAAACGCAGACCTGTGTCATAGCTCCGATCACGTGACTAATTGACGTCACACAAAACAAAACAACTGCAGCCAGGCTGCAAAAGTTTGATGATTAATTAATTTCTAATAGAAGTAATGGTTTATAAATATTGTGTAGTGCCAAAATGTACAAATATTTCCATAAAGACACCCGAAAAAATATTTGTTCCTGTTCCAATGGACCCAAAACTCCCCATAACTCGAAAAAAGTGGTTGGAATCAATCTAAGGTTGGAACTAAGTAGCTCGTAGAGAACCCAAAAGTATTGGAGCTAATTCAAGTGTTTCTATGTGCGAAGATCATTTTGAGGTACATATTTGAGTCTATATATTTCTATTATAATTTGTGTTTTTATTGCATTACTATTTTATGTACTGTTACTTTCTTTTTAAACATTGTAAAGCTCGACATAACCTAACAAAATAGTGATATCCACTTACTACAACATACTTTTTGTACAACTTGATTGAATGTTTTGCTTGGAGAACAATTAAAAATTAATACTGACATTGTAGTTTTTACGTTTTGAGTTCTGCAGCGTAGAAACAATGACGTGGATTATTATTAAAGAAATATGCAACCATAAAAACATTAATTTTGGGTAAGTTACTGCTGTCTGCTTGCACAAAATGTTTCTCCATTCTTCTCACATTTAACCTCCGGACTGTTTTTGGTGAAAATTTCTGGATAAATCGCTCTCAAAATAGCTTTACAACATTAAATTCGCAAATATCAATACAAAATCTGTTTGTTTAGATTTGTGTGACGTCACTAGGGATGAAGCCAGTTACAGACCGTTTTCGATCACGTGATCAAATGTCGAAAATACAGTTAATTTAATCGCGTTTTTTACAAAAAATAAGCATATTTTTATCAAAAAATCAATGAAATATGCTTTTTCATTATGTCATGTTTATGGATGGCGTCAATTGGCATAATCTTTTTAATACAGTCAAGTACCCTATTAGTATCGGGGCCCAAATCGTTGCGTAAGTTTTCTGATTTCCTGTAACATTTTCATTAAATTTTTGCCTACGCAGAAGTGAGTCTTTTAATTCCGTGAACCAACATAAACTGGCTGCTGTAAGGCTGTAAAATTTCTACGTGTGTTAAAACAAGAAAGAAAATCTATAATCTGTCGCCAGGGATCCCTTCATCATTATCAGCCTATCATGTTCCCTCTGCTGGAACACAAGGCTTCTCTCAGAGAGAGAGGATGGGCACTAATTCACCATGCTGGCCCAGTGCATGTTGGTTCTTTAAACTATTGAGGTTCTTATACATACCGGTTTCCTCACGATGTTTTCCTTCACCGTTTTTGAGCGATGACATCAAAACTGCACAAAATTTATTTCTAAATAAGTCATTGGCAGGGCCGAGGAGCCCGAGGAAAGACCCGGGAGCCGTCAGATTGTGAAAAATTTAAAGGTTCCTGTAGGATAGCGGGTGAAACAGGGGCCGTAGGGGCGTAGTTAGTAGGCAACTTACCGACGAATTCATTGAAATGGTTTCCGATATCGAACGCCTGGTAGTTATACATGGCATATTCATAATCGATGAAAGATATTGTCCCTTCATCTTTGTTGTAGATTACATTTCCTAGAAGCAGATCATTGTGAGCAAACACTATGGGGCTCTCTGTTTTTGTTAGATGGGATTTTAGGCGCTCAAACTCTATCCTTAGTTTTGTTATCGACCCAAAGCTATTCACAAATCTACAAAAGAGACGTACAAAAGTATATCTGTTAACAAATAATCAAACTGTAATGAACTTAGTTTTATATGAACAAGTAAATTAATAAAATGATGATAAAGTTGTCAATGATAGTGTCAGTATTTTAGTAAAAAGCCTGTAAAACTGATTTAAGGCTCTCCCAGGGGTCGAGTAATTTTTATACATCTCATTCTATTTAAAAAAACATTTTTTCCAGTTTTTCAAAAGTAGGTAAAAGGTATTTGCAAATTAATAAAATGATGATAAAGTGGTCAATGATGATGTCGGTATTTTAGTAAGTAAATATTTTAAGGCTGTCCCAGGGGTAGAGTCATTTTTATACATATCATACTTTTTTTAAATTATTCTTTTTAGTTTTTCAAAAACACGCTTAGTTTTCAAAGTTGTGTACAGTCAGTCAGCTTGTGTAGTCTACTTAGAGATAGGTCTATGGTCACAAACTTAAGGAGCTTGCAGACGATGCGTGGTACAAGTAGCAAGTACATACAAGTCTAGTACGTTTGTATGGAATATGTAAATATGACCCGACCTCCAGTCCAGTCTTAAATGTAAATATCACAATTTTTTATTAGTTATTAGTAAGAAAACAGACCTATTTTGTTTGGCTTCCGTGTTAAATGGTTCTGGCAATAGCGTTAAAAATTGCTCGATTTTGTCCCAGACGAATGGATCCTTTGCTATCTAGAAAAACATTGAAATCAGTATGTGACTAAAATTACCTATCAATTGAATAATTTTGGTCTTCACGCTTGGGCTACTCTTTGTTGTATTAAGTGGATAGTTTATCTACAATAAGGTAATGAACTATGCGTGCTACATAATAGATGACATAATATTAGGTATGCTCGGTACATAGAGAAAATAAATGACCAAACTTTACTAGTCATATTTTCCTTGTATGAGCGTACCATTTAGGGTTCATCACCAAAATAGTAAAACACAACATATTTGGGCAATTGTGTAATAAAACCAGCCAAGTGCGAGTCGGGCTCGCGCACTGAGGGTTCCGTACCACCACATAGCTTGTTAGCTACTAATGTACAAAAAATAGTGCAAAAAGAAAACATCCCATCAACGCCCAGACAGTCACTCATCCAAGTACCTCGTTGTTTCACTTCGGTGATCGTACGAGTACCGGTGGTGAACAGAAATTTGACACCGACTCGCACTTGGCCATTATTTATTATTTGTTGTTATACTTTAGAGTGTGTACTATAATCATGTCAAGTTTAGCGGCGGATTAAATAAAAAAATATAAAAAGGTCAAAAAGTAAAAACGAAAAGGGGGGTGGGTCCCTATACAACAAACGTATTTTTAAACGTATTATTGTATTATCTCTAATGTCAAAACGGTAATACGTAAAACCGTGAAACTTGGCACGATTATAGTACACTACTTAGCTACTACTAAGCTTTGCTTAGTTTAGGGTCAGATGACTGTGTGTGCAAAAATGTCACGAATATTTATTTATGTATTACCAAGGAAGATAGACTAAGAGGAAAGCCAACAGCGGAACATTAAAGCGTATTTTATTCCCTTGAAATATTGCGAAACTTGACTGCGATACTAGCGCTAAAGTAATTTGTAGAACTCTTTCGTACATTATCTGACTGCAGCGCTTACGGAAGTTCGAGACAACCTATATAACGCTCAAATTACGGCGCCATCTAAGTTCGTACCGTTTTTGGGCAAATTTCCAAGCTACGCTCTATTGTTCCGCTATTGTCTTTCCTCTTAGTCTATCTTCCTTGTTATTACTCACTCTAAAATAAAACAACAAATAATAAATAATGGACAACTTGGCTGGTTAATTTTTTAACATGGATAGTTTTTTGGTTAGTTAAAAAAACAGAAATAAAGGGGAGGGTAACTCCCTTTATCTCACGAAAAAAAAATCTGAATTAATTGAAGTAAGTAGAAAATTACAAAACTTTTAGGATTTTTATTTTTGACGGAACTTGATCATGTTATTACTCACATTTTGATTATTATGATTAACCTTCTTGTGACTTGGCACTAACCTCATGCTTGTTAACGCAATGACAGTTTGAGTTAACACAAGTTTATACATTCAATAATTACTAAAACATTATAATACGAGTTATATTCTTTAATCTATCTAATCAAAGCTGTTACCATGGCAGCCCGCAGCTTATTACACAAGTAATTCACACATTTAGATAACATCATTAAGCCCTGATGTCAATTGATAAGATTATATTACATACAGAATGTTTTAACATCTCCATATTAAAAAAGTATGTACATGCTTAACATTTTTATGAAATAATTACTATTTTTAGAAATCTAAGTACTATGCCCTTAGACCTTCAGCGGTCTATGGGCAGTCTAACTGTATTTGTAGTGTTAGTATTAGCTTGTATTTTGTTTAGTTAATAAAAGTACCTATGGCCAATATATATATATATATAAGCGAAATTTATCTACTTACTCACTCATCAAGAAATCTACTTGACTTACGAAGCTGAAATTTGGCAGATAGATTCCTTATGGGGTGAGAAAGTATTTTGCGAAAGGGCTGAATTAAGGTAGGCAAAAGGTGGTTAAAAATTATATGAAAGTCTACGCGTACGAAGTCGCGGGCAACAGCTAGTAAATCATAAAAGTATGGAAGAAATAATTCACCAGATTTTAAATATTTTGACACAATTGGGCTTGATTCATTCGTTTCTTGATTTAAAAAAAAAACGCAGTATACACATAATGTACTCTTCCTTTAGACAGCAGTAGAATCAGCAAACAAAAAAAAGAAAGCAGTGAATTTCTCACCTCCTTGCCAAGTTCCACTTTGTGCATTTTAGCCATTTGCTGTGCAACAAGTGGCCATATTTTGTCATCTATAACAGTATCCATATTCAATGTAACACCTGGATAGTATTGATATGCAAGTCCATTTTCAAATTTACCATACACCTTCGGTGCAAGTCCTAGGGAATTTAGGGTTCTAATGTTCCTAAAAAAAAAGGCAAAATATTATGTATACAAAAACATGGTATTCAGAAACATTACTTATGGGTGTGTTAACTTAAATTGCATTGTTTCATTGTCAAGTTATAATTTATATCAGCAAGACATTTTAACAGCAGAGACTAGAAACAACAGAGGCATTTTAAGAATAAATCAACTTCAGTAATTCTTCTATGTTAGGTTATTAAACTAAAATCCAAATTAATTTATCTGTCTGTATTTTTGCATGGATACTTGGACACTTCCAAAATGCAGGGCTAATATTATAGGTCAGAAGCATGCCAAATTCAGCACATTTGAGAAATGTATCATACATAACCTGTAACAGTATGGTTGGATTTTGTGAATGGTTGTTAAGTAGAAAATTGGCCAACTAGTTTAATTTGTTGATGAGAAACATCTATTGGCGCACCTTGGCAGTAAAACTGACTCGTATGCCATGACGGCAAATGACATGACACTCTTATGCCATCATGTTTCACATCAGCCAGGCGTCCCATGATGGATTACTGTTTATATGGTAGCCTGTTCCTTTTTTTAAACAGTAAATCATGGTTTTGTTACTTTTTGGAAATGTAGACTGTGTTTTTCCTATATCTTCAATAATGTGAAAATGTGCAAGTAAGAGAACTGCGTAAGAAGAACCTTCTTTTCCAGTTAGCTAAAGATAAAATTAAGATTATATCTCACCTAATCTCTGCATTTCTATCGATAAGCAAGTCAGTTTTGTTTCCATAAATACGGACCAGCACAATATCCTGATCCTTGCAAGAGTCGCCGGGTTGACAAGCTACCAGTTTGTTAGTAATGCCATCTGTAAACAACTGAAAGAATAATCTTTATTACAAACATTTTTTGACTATGTATATTGGCATCAGCACTCAAGTATTTCGAACATGTAACTAAAAAAGTTAACTCAGGAAACTTTCACTTTGCCAAATTAGGCATAATTTTGAAGAAAAAAAAAAGTTATGTAGTAATTATTTTAAATTTGATTTTTAAAGATGTACCGAAGCGGTAAATTAACATTATTTATCATTCCAAATTTTTATGATTATAATGGGGGTCCAATTATATTTATTTATTTATAAACTACACATAATGACGGAGCCATTGACTTACTGTAATTATTGCCTACAATAAACGCCTACAAAAAGTGGTAGGTACTGAAGTGTTACACGATATTTGCAATTTAATTTACACAGACTTGTTCAGCAATTCATTTAAAGGTACTCAACAACTACAACTCTTATTTAATGGCCTCTTTTGTGGAGTGGAGGAGACACCCTTACCTTGAATTTAATCGTTTCTAGAGACCAAGTAGGTCTTAAGACTTCTAGTAATTTTTTTATTCCAGAATAAAGATCATTCTCTTCTATCTTAACTGGTACAAATACGTCACCAGCGGGAAGGCAAATTGAAGACATGATTTCACTAAAAGTTAAAACGGTTAGCGGTGCACGACTGGCGTCTATCTTTTCTGGCAGAGTTATGATATGAATATGAGGATTATTATGAAGGGTGATGACGCTTGTTCGCAACAATATTACAAATAACACAAAACAACAAAGATTCGGTTGTGCTGCAAATGAACTGACAAGCAAAGAGCTGACAAGTCTGACAACAGTGACAACCAGTGTTCCAACCTTAGCGATATAAAAGAAGCTAAGTTTGAAATGTCACCAGATTTCGAAAAAATCGCTAAAATCTCGTTGAAAAAAATAATCGTGAAACTAATTAAATATTAATCACTTGCCCATTGGCGGATCCAGGATCCAGGGCATGGGGGCCATGCCCCCCCCCCAAAACACCTAGCAATTCGGTATGTAAAGTTTTTTTTTTGGTATTTTTTTTATATTTTTATTTCGTAGCTAAGGCTATTTTAAGAAACTAATTTCAATATTTTTGTTTTCTATTGAGTAGTTATTTTACAATATTTTTTTGAAAATTGAAATTATGTGACGTCACCATATAGCACAAAATTTCGTTGCGTTGAGAAGCCTAAAAAAGCACCCCATATTGGCAGCCCTGAAAAAAACCAGACAGTCAAACCACAGAAATGAAAAAATATTCTATTCTGTGTGACGAACAGTGTGTCAAATGTATAATATTTTTATTCTTAAAAGGCACAGAAAATAAAATGCTACAATGTGACGTCATTTAGAGGACAATGAAAGTCGAATGATTTCTTAGTTTTATGTTAAAATAAATGGCATCTTATCGTTTTAAAAGGTCGGAGTAGAAAAATAAGGGTTGGTAAGATAAAATCTCGAAATGGTTTTGGAATTGGCATAGGTAAATTTTTTTTTAGCATACCGAATTCCATACATTCGACTCAATTTTTCGATTTGATTCCGTCGAAACTTGTCAGAATAATGTTATTTTAACACACTGTCATGTTTCTCTTTTTGTTACATGGATCGTAACGTAGAGTACACGAGAGAGCTATTGTAAGATTGGCAACCTCGCACTCGGTGTCCACTTTTGAGCGACTAGTAGGCCATAACATTGCGACGCGTCATACTTAAAAGTTAAATTAAACAGAAATATCGCTGTAAAGACTGAATACTCTTTTACATAGTGACATTATATCGTGTTGTGCTGTGTTTTGCCCATCAAGAACAACTACAGGAGGAGTAAAAGATCCAGAATTATCATTTCACACGTTAGTTATTTGTAGCATTTATTACGTAAAATAACCAGTTTCAAAGCAAAATATTCATTTCACTTAAAACATATACATCTTAGTCGTCATATAACTACCACGTAGTGATAAATAGTTATAAATTAAAGCTTTAATTTAAGATAATTAGATGCATTGTTTTACGTATTCCTGCTAGTGATGTACCACCGCACATTTCAAACCTCGTCGATATTATGGTCGACATTTAACTAAACATAGGTACTCTTGCGGTATATCCTACATATTAAATGTATATATATTAAGTGAAACCTTGACCGTTATTTCTTATTCTGCAACGGCTGAACGGATAATGATGAGATTTAGTAACGATAGACCACTTAGCTGGGTTTAAGCTGTGTTCCAACGTGTGCGCCAACGTGGAAAAACATGTCGGCTCGTTGGATTTTTTTTTCTAAACTTGTGTATTTTCGAGTGTTAATGTGTAATAATGGTGGATTATTATTTATCAAATGCTCGTGAACGTGCTCGAGTGTGGGCAAGTGATATAACGAGGTGAAACGTGTCTTTTCGTGTTGTTTCCAAAACTCCATAGGAGCCTCTTGTAAAGTGTCCACCACTTTACATGGGCATGAGTTCGACTTGACCGTGACTTACTTAGCTTGACTCTGACTGTGACTATGCCATGTTTGACGCTATTAAGACTATGAAAACTGGTTAAGATTACGACTAAAAGACATTGAATCCAGTTATGAAAATTTTAACAAAAAAAAAAAACAACTGACTGACACATGAACGTAGACTGACATCATGTCAGTCAGTTGTTTTTTTTTTGTTAAATTTTTTCAAGACCGTGTTTACAAATTCCTTTAGTCGTAATATGAAACTTTTTTTTTTTTAGTTTTCTGTTGGTCAAGTTTCTTGCTTCTCATCTTGCAATAATAACAATTATCTATTTTATGTACTTTAAACGTCATTAATAATTATTATGTTTTTGTTATTCAAATTATTGTGGTATTTTAGATGTCACATTTTTATAATATTATTAACTACCTGAAACCCGCTACTTCGTACGCGTAGAGCTCGGCCTTCGACCTCGCTACTACAGCCCGTTACAAAGAGAATACGCTGCCCGTTATAGCCTTAGTGTATATTTCACAGAGTACTTTTTATATACTATATTTGTCAAAAGTTATAGCCTATGTGTTATTCTAATGTATAAGCTATATTATTGTAAACTTTCATTAAAATCCATTCGGTAGTTTTTGCGTGAAAGAGGATAAGATTAGTAGGATTATATGATGTATTCTTTCCAACTTGCCTTCCGGCATAGGCTTCACCCTGGGACTTCCATTCATGTCTCTTTTGTGTTAGTTGTTTTCAATTTATGCCAGCCACGTTTTTAATTTCATCTTCCCATCTTACTTATTTCTCTTGGGTAACACTCGACAACATCCCTATTCCATTTCCCTTGTTTATTCCTGAGCATATGACCAGTCCAACGCCACTTTTGTTGTTTTATTACATGTTATGTATGTATCTAGTTTTACCTTACAAATAATAATATAGTATATGTTTATCTATGGTTACACTTAGCACCTACCTAGATTGCAACAAGAATATTCTGGATAAAGAAAACAAAATGTAAGTGGTTTAGTAATTTGTTTACTAAGCTTTAACATCAAAAATGCACAAATAAAAATTGTTATGGTCAAACCATTTTATTTCAAAATGTACAACATAGGATATAGGGCTTCACCTCTCATGCTGTTTTAATAACATTTTATGTATGACCATACTCTTAATGGTGCTACAAATTTTCGCATCTAAATACAGTCAAAAGCGTTTATATGTTTTGTATTGTATACAATAAGATACCTCTGTTCTACTATATTCGAGGGATGTGAAGTTCATACCTATATTGATTTGGAGTTTTAAAATGAATGATTAGAGATACAGATTTTCAGAAAAACTATTGCAACTGGAAATTTGTTACAAATTTAAAAAAAAAAAAAATCTTGCGGATTCTTTTAATCCAAACTATTATGGTGACGAGAAAATTACAGGGCGACCGAGGCTGTGCATCATTACCTAAACCACAGAATACATACAAGTAGTCACTCCGACGACCATTAAATAAAGTCTGAAGTTGAGAATGTGAAAGTTAATTATAGCATGCACAGGGCAGTACTTTAATAAAATGCCTACTACAGGAGCTCAAAGCACGCATGTAGGCTTTTATACATCGTATATTTGAGCGCGAGAGCTTCTTTTGCGCAAACCGTTACCGAATTACTGTCACTTTCGCACTTGTTAGGTTAGATGTAAAAGCGGCTCAAGGTCTTAGGAATAGTAAGCAGTGGGGCAGGCCTGCAATCAAGTCGAGAATTGATTTCCCGAATTGTAAGCAAGTGCAGTAGAATCTATTGAAAATATTAACTGACGATTTACAGCCTAGGTCGCCATGCTGACCCGTCAGTGTCGGAATTTTCTTCAACCTAAATAAAAAGCATGATGTCAATAGTGTTACTAATTTGGTTACTCTTCCTTTTTTTATATTTGTACCTATCTACTTACATCTTAATCATTATTTTTGTCCGGCAAAAAAAATTAAAAAAGCCCAACAAACCCAGTTATTTTTTTTATTTAAATTCAAATAGGTCAGTCAGCTTTTTCAAGACTTTTTTATATGTCATGAAACAAGCTGGCAATTATAATTTAATTATACAATAATTCATTTGTAGGAATGAAAAGTAACCGGGCGGGGTGATGCAAGTGTTTAATTCGAAACATTCTCCAAATCTTATCTTCCTAAGTTTATGTATAATGCTAGTGCAAAAAGAGCACTCATAAGTTTTAATTCGCTAGTGGTTATCCTCCGACAGTTATCACATTGAATTAAATTATATATAAATTGCAATAACTATAAAAATGCAGTAAATTAAATGTAGCCAAAATGCTTTAAATGAAATCAATACTCTTCGGGTTACATTGAAATTTAATTTGCTCATTCGCAGATGTTCCATTAGAATATGAGCAACAACACAAAAATATGTCATTCCATAACATAAACAAAAATAAATATCACTATAATTTAAACGAGAGTTTCCTATAGGTATGTCCCTAGTGCGAGGCGGCAGTTTCATCGCAAGACCGAACAACGGCGTATACATGTGGAACTCAGTTTTTACAATAAAAGAAAACCAGAGTTACATTCAAATAGAGGCTAGCTTACGCATAAGGTGGGTAATACGTTATTCGGTGTTACGAAGGTCCGGCACCGCGCTTGGTGCGGCATTTCACTCAACGTCCATTTGCTCTTCCGCGTTTTGCGCGGGCGCCGGCTTGTCGGGCTGCCCGTCACCGGAGGTAGGCGGGGGCGGCGGGGTCTTCTCTTTAGGCTTGGGCTTGTTCAGGATCGGGTTCACTATGCTCTCGAAGTTCTAGAAACATTATATATGTTGAGAAATAAATATGGATTAAAGATCCATGACTTGGTTCATTCTATTAGGAGCACTCCACGGTTGTTCAGTTCATGCATTCGTTATCTATCATGTTCATGGGGCACAGGCCTTCTCTGAGAGAGTATGGGCCCTAATCCACCATGCTGGCCCAGTACATGTTGGTGAATGTCATAATAAATGTACTTGAACTTTTGAGATTCTTGGACATACTGGTTTCCTCACGGTGTTTTCCTTCACAGTTTATGAGCAACGGCATCATAACTGCACATTATTTTAGTTAATAGTGATCTGCTGCGAGCACTTGTACCCACCCACCACCACGTTGCTCTATTACACTAGTGGGAACTAGTCCTAAACAACAAGGCTCGTGGTCCCACTGCTTAGTGAGACTTCTAGTTTATCTATGGTGTCATTGGTATAGAGTACAGCTTGTGGTCCCACTGTCATGTCCCACTTATTATTAATGAAATAAATGTTACTGTGTTAATTTGTTTTTTTTACCTAATGAGAATTTGAAGAGTAAGTATGTAATTTTTTTACAGCTAAGAATAAATTAATTTAGAATGTTACTTTTCTAATTTATGAGGCAACAAGCCTCAAAATTATAACCTATTATTACTTCTTTTTGACGTAGATAAAACAGTGGAAACACGAGTTATTCAGGCGATTTTTTATACTAGTGTGACTGGAGTTGTTTTTAATAATTCCGTAGTGGGACCACTAGCCCTAAGCTAGTGGGACCATGAGGCCGGTAGGATAAAATTGGTGGGACCACGAGTCAAAAATCGCTTTCACATGGTACATGGTTTTTGCGCCACCAGTTGAATTTGCGCTGCACCATCATGGCGCGTTTGCCTGTGTGATTGTAAAGCGATGATTACGACAACTCCATCGTGTTCCATCCTCGGCCGCAACATCCCTTACCATCAGGCGAGATGGTGGCCAAAACTAGATTTATTCTGTAAAAAAAACACTAACCCCCTTACTAATAAACGTGGAGTAGCCTTGGAATTACTCAGCCTTTTGTCTTTTTCGATCAAGTTCTAAATTTTAAAGTGAGAAAAAGACAAAACACGGCTTAACTATTCCAAGACTACTCCACGTTTATTAGTAAGGGGCTGAGGGTGTAAACTAGTGAAAAGAGATAAATAAAGTGCAGTGTGATTACATGTCGCTCCTGTCGGATCTGGTGCGTAGTGTGCGCAGGCGGCAGGTGGCGCGGGGTGTGCGCGCACGCCTGGCGCGCCGTCTCCACCCAGTTGAGCGCGTTGCGAGCCGCCTCTGCGACCTTCTGTATGTCGTTCTCAGCCAGGTGAGCGTACTTAACCTCGCCCGCCCTGTCAACGTGCCAATGTGATAGCTTTGTGTTGGAGTGATTCAGAACGCTCTGTTCTGCGTCACGCCAACAGCGCACATGAAAACAAACACCCAGCCTCCATCATCATCATCATTTCAGCCATAGGACGCTCACTGCTGGACATAGGCTTCCCCATCGATTTCCAAAAGGGCCAGTTGGAAGCAGCCTGCATACAGCGTTTCCTTGCGGTCTCTTTTAGGTTGTCTGTCCATCTTGTGGGTGGACATCCTATGCTGCGCTTACCGGTCCGTGGTCTCCATTCCAGAACCTTGCGACCCCATCGGCCATCTGTTCTGCGTGATATGTGCCCTGCCAACTGCCACTTCAACTTGCTAATCCGGTGGGCTATGTTGGTGACTTTCGACTATGGATCTCCTCATTTCTGATTCGACCTCGTAGAGAAACCCCGAGCATAGCCCTCTCCATAGCTCGTTGTGCGACTTTGAGCTTGCCCAAAGCTCATGCTCCATAAAGAAAGGCAATTCTTTACTTTTAATAGCACAACTACAAAAGAGATGCTGCCTCGATATGCTTCCGTCCATACACTCCCAGGTCTTGTCTATAAAGGCAAATCAATGCTTCTACTAGCACAATTATAAAAGAGATGCCGCCCCTATATATTGCCATCCATACTCCTAGGTCTCTTCTATAAAGAAAAATCCTACTTGTAATAGCACAATTATAAAAGAGTTGCCACCCCAATATATTGCCATCCATACTCCTAGGTCTCTTCTATAAAGAAAAATCCTACTTGTAATAGCACAATTATAAAAGAATTGCCGTCTATATTCCTAGGTCTCTTCTATAAAAGCAAATCTATATTTCCAATTTCAAAAAGACATGACACGATAGGACATGCCACCCCGGTATGTTGCTGTCCATATTACTAGATGTCGTCTATAAAGGCAAATTCATACTTTTAATAGCACAATTATGAAACAAGTCCTCACTTGTATTGATCTACAGCCTTGTTGGTTATCTGGATGAAGGAGGCGAAGTCTTCTATCGCGCCGGGGCGCAGCTCGAACTCTAGGCGCCGCTGCTTGATGGGCTCGCCCTCCGTTCGCAACTCGGCCAGTTTGTCGCTGTACACCTGAAACCAAATACAAACATACTTGTAGTAGGAGAAAAGGGTACAACAGCACAACCAATATGTAAAGCTGAATACTTCATTTAAACCGCCATCCTATTTTATAAACAAAACCAGCTGCGCCCCGCGGTTTCACCCGCGAGTTAAAATCGTCGTTGATTTCTGAAATTGTTCTTTCCGTAAGAACTTTCTACAAAGTATAAGAAACTTTTAAAAAAAGATGAATGAAATCGGTAGTCATTCTCAACATATGGTGTGACCAAGGTAAAGGATTCATTCATATATTATATATATAGATAGAAAAAAAATGAAAACATTCGTAGTCTAGTCTAGACACACGGCATTGTTTCAGGTTATCTATACATATAAAAGCGAAATTCAACTACTCACTCACTCATTACGAAATCTCGAATACTACTTGAACGAAGCTGAAATTTGGCAAGTAGTATCCTTATGGGAAGTAGAGATCCGCTAAGAAAAGATTTTGCGAAAGGGCCGAATTAAGGGGGGGAAATGGGCGGTTTAAAATTTATATGAAAGACTACGCGTATAAAGTCGCGGGCAACAGCTAGTGTATGTATATTTACAAGAAATAGTCGTAGTCATAGTCGAACCCCTCCTATAACTCGAAATCTAGTTATGCTACAATCCTAGCAATTTTGTGTGTCTAGTAAAGTTTCGGATATCACCGAGTGCGGTGGTGTATCATCAAATGAGAAAACGGTCCATAGAAGTGTATGGCGCGTGGTGTCGTCATCGCATTTTATCGTGTCGCCTTGTTAGAGAATGTGCTAAGTATTATAACTTTTCTGTATTTTATAAAAATATTTATTTTTATTTTTTAGGCTGAAGTGGACTTTGATGGAAGAGCACTAACAAGATCTTATTTAGAGAAACATGACCTAAATATTTTACTAGAGGTAAGTGAAATCGAGAATATAACCTAAAATGTGTGTTAGTCAAAAACTTATTTTGAAAAATTTATTGTTTACTAGCTGCGCCCCGCGGTTTCACCCGCGTAGTGATGAAAAATGGTGATGATGCTGATGAAAAGCTTATGTCCGTCTTCGCTACCTCCTACTCGTTCTAAGCTACCTCCCCACCAATTTTCAACCAAATCGGTTCAGCCGTTCTTGTGTTATAAATAGTGTAACTAACACGACTTTCTTTTATATATATAGATGTACCTGTCTGTTTTGGTCCTCGCCCTCGTCGTAGAGCCAGGTCTCGAGCGCGTCGAGCGCGCGCACGAGCCGGCCGCGCGGCTCCTCCGCCACGAAGTCGTGCAGCGCCTCGCCCTCGGACAGCTTGCCGCGCAGCTCGTACACGTACTCCTCCAGCGCGTTGCGCGCGTCGGCGCGCTCCTTCTCCTGCCGGTCCGCCGCCTGCATCTTGCCCTGTCAAAGTCAAAACTCTATTATGTAATACATTATTACATTAAATCATGGAATTTAATTTATTTATGGAAAACAAACAGCTTTAACAGAGTAAAACATAGAAAACGAAAGAACTAAACAGACGAGCCTAAAAGTTTTTACATATAAAAGAATGATACAGTCCATTTCAGTGATTATTAAATAACCAATAAATATCAAAACAATATAAATAAAGTTAAAGTAAATATCAAAGGTTGAAAAACAAACGAAAGTGAAGGGCCATATCAATCTAACAACAAAAAGAAAAATATGGGGGGGGAGGAAAGTGCGACTAATAGGTATTCAAACATTTAAGAGAAAAACACTGATAATGCATAATGCATAGTTTTGTCGCGCTGTGAACGTGTAGACGTCCTTGGAATATTTAGAATTAAAGTTGTTACATACTCTAATAAAGTAATAATTTTAGTAAGTATAAGTATAATAAGAGAGAGGCCTATACCCAGCAGTGGGATAAGGAAGGCTGTGGATGATGATGATGAAGTATAATAAGTACTTTTAATGTAAGAATTTCTTGCACATTATGCTAAGTAGATGAAAGTGCGATCTGTTTATCATTTAGAAAATTTTGTACTGAATAATAGCACTTTTCAATCAAAAAGTAGGACAATCTTAAGGACAGTCCCATGGTATTTCTGAGTACAACAGGCGCCTCACGGCTACCTCTTAACGCGGGCTTGAAACAGTGCAGTGCGGAAAATCACGCGAACGTGAACTTTAACGCGCCGAGATACGGTTTGCGGTCGCGCAACTTTTCGCATCACCTAAACAGAATGTCTTATCTGTGATAGTCCCAGTGTTACAGGTATAGTGATAGGCGACGGTAATCGCTTACCATTGGGCGGCCGTTAGCTTGTTTACTTCATATGGTCATAAAAAACCTGCTGAAAACATCTGCTCATAAGTATATGTCTGATATAATTATTGATATTACCATAAACCTAACAATTTAGGATTCGTTTCTCTCACACTCTCTTCCTTTCAGTTCTGCTAGCTAGTGGTTTGTCCTGGACCTATTCATAGCTTACAATTTTGCGCTTGTTTACTCCCCGCCCTGAGTATTTCGAATTAGTCTTACATTGCCAACAACATCGAGCACATGTGTAACTAATATTTTGGTATTTGCTAGAAAAGGCAATCCTTACCTCAGATTCAATGTAGCTATTGAGTTCTTGCTGTGAAAATCCGTGCGTTTGCGCATCGATTGGCAGTTCAATAGTTTTGACAACAACTTTTTTCTTATCCTTGGACTTGTCCTTTTTGTCATCAGCATTGTCCTGAAATTAGAGCGAACGGTTCACAACTTTTAAAGAGCGTGTTTCCCCACCGCCGCCCCTTCTTGGACTTCGAACGTTGTCATCGTCGTAAAACGTCCAATCGGGGTGGCGACCCATTTGCACCTATTTAATCTCACAAAAATTCATAATAACTAATTCTAACCACATTAGCTGCTTCTGCAAACATAAAATTAGCGAGAAATAAATATTCAATACTCCAAGTACGACAAAAAAAAACATGCGTGGACACAGAGACAGGAACACAACACAATGTAGAACCAACGTTCAACGGAGGCAGTAATACAAGCCTTGCGACAAGCTGTGCAAATGGGGCCTCGTCAATGAGGGTGGGGAAGAGATGCAAAACTGTGTGATGTCTGTTGCCTCAAGAAGTCAAGTGAATTTAGAAAGTGTTCCAAAATGCATGTGCGAAGTGGTAAGTAGGTAGCGAGTGAACTGGCAACAGACAGCACGTAATCACTGGACACACGCGCTACCGACACGTACCCCGGCGAACCACTGGCCTACTCTCTGTGTCCACGATTGTTTTTGTTGCGGCTCTCCCTTGATATCGTCGTCTCTCACCTCTTGGTTCTCGGGGCCGTTCTGTTGTTCTTGCGAGCCGCCGTTAGTTTCCATCGGCGTGTCTTGCCCTTGGTTGTTCTCATTTGAGTTCTCCATCTCAATGTTTTCGTTTTGAGAGTCTGCTTTCTTTTCAACGAGGGATGCCGAGGCAACGGTTATAATGCCGTGGATATTTACTCTGACTTTCAGTTTTACTTTCTGTGACTCGCCCTCTGGGGTCGGTTGGACATCTCGAATGTTCCACTGACCTGTTTTAATTGTGAATGTTAGCATCAACGAAAATGTATGAAAAGGTAGGCAGGCCTAAGAGTTTTACACTACTGCAAGTTGTACTTACCAATAAATGTATCGGGATAGGGAACTTGGTCAGAGTAGTAGGCGCTAACTGCGAATGGCTCTTTCCTGTAGAACGTGAGCATCTTCGAGAATGGCGCAGCATGGAACGCCGGAAACACCTGTTTATTAGAATAAAATTCAATTTGTAATAGGAAACAATCAGACTGAAACATGTACTTATCCTAGGCCTACAAGTTTGTTTTATGCTCTATGATCACGCAGATGGAACTGCATACAAGCTCATCGATTTTTGTCAGTGTCATCAGCTTAGTGAGTAAACGTGAAACAGCCAACTAACTCGCTTTACGTTGCAGAGCAAGCGGGTATGGAGATAGTTTTTTTTTTTCAAACAATAGGCTTGCGTTTGACCGCCTTCTCGCCCGATGTTAAGCGAAGATGCAGTCTACGATGGAGCATGCTTGCCTAGAAGAAACCGATTCACTAATAGTGATTTGAAGACACCCAGATTGTAACTATCGGGGAACAACCATTCAGGCAGCGCATTAAACAGACTAGCAGTTCGCACAATAAATGTGGAATCAAAACGGGTTTTCGGAATATCAACCATAAAGCGGCGACGATTTTTCGTGTCCGCTCTGGCAGTCCGATGGAAAAATGGGCAGGAGGGAATTAGGTCATGCAGAGTGTTCAGAGGTCAGTCGGGTTCGTCCTGTATGTTTGAGCAGTACCTCCATGTCGCCGTCCTCCTCCCTCGCGGCATCCCAAGCGAGGCGCACGGCGTAGGGCTGCACATCGGTGACGGAGAACTCGCGCACGCGCACCGCTGGGCTCAGCATGGCGCACTGCAGCGCGCACCCGCGGGATACTGCCTCGTCCTGCACAATAACGATACACACCACTTAGAACAGGCCGTTCAGATATGCCACCGAGGGCAACACTGGAACATCGGTTAGAAAGTTATCATTTTAGGTGGCATAGCAGCGCTGCTATGCACTGTACCAGTCTTCATATTACGGTGGCTATAGTGCTGCTTATTTGCACAAGCGCAACGCATGACGCAACTATTTTATATAATGGGACACCGCCAAAATTTAAAGGTTCCTTTGTAAAGCGATGGAAACTTGGCAGGGAGTTTTGGCGCAGATTTAAAAAAAAAAAATGTCTCATTGTATTATTTTTCTAAACTTGTGTATTTTCGAGTGTTAATGCGTAATAATGGTGGATTACTATTTATTAAGTGTTCATGGACATGCTCGAGTGTGGTTAGTGATACATCCCGAAATGCTCAAATGAAGTTCATATCATCATCATCATCATTTCAGCCGTAGGACGTCCACTGCTGGACATAGGCCTCCCCATCGATCTCCAAAAGGGCCGGTTGGAAGCGGCCTGCATCCAGCGTTTCCCTGCGGTCTCTTTTAGGTCGTCTGTCCATCTTGTGGGTGGACGTCCTACGCTGCGCTTACCAGTCCGTGGTCTCCATTCCAGAACCTTTCGGCCCCATCGGCCATCTGTTCTGCGTGATATGTGCCCTGCCCACTGCCATTTCAACTTACTAATCCGGTGGGCTATGTCGGTGACTTTCGTTCATCTACGGATCTCCTCATTTCGGATTCGATCTTGTAGAGAAACCCCGAGCATAGCCCTCTCCATAGCTCGTTGTGCGACTTTGAGCTTGCTTATGAAGCCCATAGTGAGAGACCACGTTTCAGTGCCGTATGTCATCACTGGTAACACACACTGGTCGAAGACTTTCGTCTTAAGGCACTGAGGTATTTTGGACGAGAAGACGTTGCGTAGTTCATATGATTTAACCAAATTTTGAATGTAGTTAGTAAACTTGACTGCACCTTTTGTATAGCAATACTCAATAGGTTTTTGTAAAATTAGTGAGGTTTGGTACAACACTTTTTGTTCAGGTGTACCATTTGTGAAATATGATCTGCCATAAATACCATTGTACCATTGTAGACCACAAAAACAAGGATAACAGATAAATTACAATGAAACTACAATCAAGGCCTTTCTTTAATAGGCGGCCTTATAACTTAAAGCGATCTCTTCCAGGCAACCGTACATATGAAGAAAAAACTAGTGACATGAGAATATTCTATAATGATCAATATATTTCATGGTAGTCCATACCATGTAAAACCTACAAAGTCATCTAGCAAAGGAAATAAGTAATATTCATAAAAATAAATCAAATAAAGGACAACACACTTAAAAGGACAATTCATATAACTTTAGTGAACAACCGTGATAGTTTACAACAGTGTTTTAAGAAATAAAATCTATAAAATGTAATAACAAATTGTTGCCCTAATAGGCATGTGTCCTAATGTATAATTTATTACAAATAACCAGCTTAGCGATGAATATAACTAAATACATTACACATACTGAAAAAATAATTTGAATTAGCTGATAAATCTCTGAGATATGAGTGTTTAGAGTTTTAGGTGGGGATAGAGAGGGGATGTTCTATCCCTTTCTCGCAGTGTGTTAGTATAGCATTTGTGGTGAGCCGTGACGTCACGGCTCAGTATAGAGCGTTCTCTGTCTATCATGAAATTAAAATGCTTATATCTTATTTATTTCTAACTCATTTTTATTTTGTTTTTGTTGATGTGCTCTATTTATGATCAGCTTTTTTATGAGATAATAAAAAAATATTAGTCATCATGCCTATTGTAAATGGAAGGCAAGTCAATATTTCATAGTATACCAATATCAAAGTAGCAAGTATTGATCAACGCCATTGCCGGCGGCGGCCCTGAAGTGACAAGGACTCCATTCATACATTTATATTTTAGAATGATTCTACTTACTTAATTGGAACTAAGGCCTAACTTATTTCGAAATTTACCCATATTGTGTTAAATAGGCAATTATATGAAGCAGGTGTCAGAGCTTAGATTTTTCTTTTTAAACAATAGGCATGCATTTGACCGCTAACTCGCCAGATGTTACGCGATGGTGCTGCGGGCTACGATGAACCATGCTTGCCTAGAAGAAACCGATTCACTCGCGATTCGAATGAATTTTAAAATATCTCCTTTGCCTGATTGACTTTGTATTAGCCAAACTAAGTTTGTAGTGTGCGTTGGCCATTACAAGAAAGGGTGAAATGGTAGCAAAGCATATAACAAATGCAAACAGTGTTACCTGATTCAAGGTGGTAGAAGCTTGCTTGCCAAACACTTGTTCAATCAAAGCTTTGACTGCCGGAATTCTAGTGGACCCACCGACAATCTCAACAGAGTGAATCTCTTCAGATCTTAGTTCTGAAAATGTTATAAATAATTTAGTATGAGAATGGAGAAGAGTTACTGTTAGGGCAGTTAATTACAATACCAGTTGAAAATCTGAAGAATTACATAGTTTACTTACTAGCATTATGCATGATAGCTCTCAAGGTTCTTTCAACACGGTTAAATGTCTCAGCGCATATTTGCTCCATCTGTGAGCGCTGCATTTCACTGGACACATCGCGCTCCTCCATGAAACATTCGATGTTGAGTGGCAGGCGAGTGCTGTTAGCAGACATCTGTTTCTTCAGCTTCTCCACCTCTTGTAATAAACGAAGGAAAGCCCTGTAACATACAATGTTGTAATTTAATTACTGCTTTCATCTATCTCATAGCACAATTAAACAACAGAAAGTAACTAAAACATGATTACGACATAAGTACAACATTGGTGACGTTATAGGCTATTCTCAAAAAAGCCGCAACGGGCATTAAGAAATACAAAGCAAAAAATGTTTAATACAAATAAAAAAAAAAAAAAAAATATTGGTTATTAAGTTATTAGTAAAAAATTATTAAGTCTTGTGAAAATTCATGGAACAAAAGTTATCAAGTATGTTGTAGGGAAGCTGACTGCGAGAGGTTTTAGGTGAATTAAAAATAACCCTGTATAGAGGTTGGTAAGTTTGTGACTGTGCAATGTTTGTAGCAGGCTCTGGGTGTACTGAACCGATATTAAAAATTATTTCACTGATAGAAAGCTGCAAGCAGTAGTGTGCAAACATACAACTAGATACTATTCTTGATTTAAGGGCAATGTTTTCAGTGAAATTACTGCACATAAAGATATTTAACACCTAATAATATCAGGATGACGAGCGCAGTGCATTTCTGTGCAGGATTTTGAAGTTCTAAATTCAAACGTGGCGCTTACCATCAGGCGAGCAACGTGCTCACATCATTAATCTGTTTCATTAAAAAAAGCTACACCTGAGAGACATAGGCTTTGTTTTATCAGTCTTATTCACAACATGGTCGAAGCCAAACGATAGTAGATGATAAGGTTACATCTTGACCTCATTTTAAACATCAAATTTTAGTACCTAGTCAGCATTAGTAGATGAAATAATAATCATCACCCAATAGATTTCACTAATATAACAAAAGCAAGATTAACTCTGTATATTATTATGTTTGTAACTTATCAGGAATAAATGGTTGAACCAAACTTAAGGTAGAAAGTAGGAGGAAGTAGAGTGGTTAGTAAGGAAGAACTTTTTTTTTTATTATTAGTTAATTGGTCTCCGTTTGACCACCAACTCGCCTGATGTTAAGCGATGATGCGATCTAAGAAGGAGCACGCTAGCCACGAAAAAACAAAAAAAAATTGAGTGAAAATTGTTAAATCCCAAGGCGCGCATATATTATAATGACAGCAAGCATACCTCTGGTTTTTCCTAGCATCTAATTTCATCCTAGAGATGAAGTCTTGACAGAAGTAATCAGCCATAGCCAAGTCAATGTCTCGGCCACCACACTGAGGGTCAGTAGAAGTCGCCAGCACACGCAGCTTACCCTTGTTGAATGCACATGCTGCCACCTGAATATGCAATTAATTAATTATACTGGTTGCACTTTTTTTGGCTTCCATACCCAAGGGGTGTGCGTGGGAGAAACGTCAAACGTGTAGAACGGCGCCTCCGCTCCAAGTTTGTTGTTTATATTACTGCTGTATGTTACACAATATAAGGTTTACATTTAAACAAGGATCGGTTTTACTGCTACGGTTTCGCGATGGGTCTGTCAATAAGGTTGGATTTCCCTCCAAACATTGTACTGAACCATCACGTCTTTATATGTTGCACTTTGAGAATCATACAATTATTTATTTGTCATCTTCCTCTACACACAACTTTAAATAGCTATTTTATAACCTCTAATCAAAACCACACGCGACAATCAACACCACCGATTCGGGAGCAGTGTCTATCGCCCGTCATCGTTCATCTCTGTCTCGCACTCTAAATGTTCTTCATACAATTGCATACAAAGCAAACGTGTTGCGGTCAGTCTTGGTCGTATACCTCAAAGCCTACTTTTATTGTTGGGATTTGTACCCACACCCTGTGGTGTGGAATCCAATATCTTACTGATTATCAAATGTTCCTAATGTTAGACCATAACATACCTGAAGTGAGCTGTGACCAAAGTCAACAAAGACGACATTTCTGGGCTTCTCTTCGGGAGCAGGCAAGTCTTGCTTGTAGATGCCGTATGCAAGAGCAGTAGCTGTTGTCTCATTGAAAAGACGAAGCACATTCAGACCTTGAAAAGAATAAACTAGTCTTAAAAAAATTAACTAGAGTCTATGCTTCGTGCATCCTGGATCTTGCTCATGTATTTCAACATTTTTGAAGATGTAAAATGATGACATTTAAGCAGAATAAGATATATAAAAAATACAAATTATCAGTAAAATTTTCATTTGATTTAAACACATCGCGATGAAGACTTACTTTTAAAATTGTTGTCTGCCTATTTCTTTTAATTTTTCAATATTAGTGACTTGATTAACTTTATAAATCTAAAATTAATGAAATGACTACCAACATCATCACAATTCAGATAGTTTAATTAATTTTTAAAACATAAAGGCCTCTCAGTGTTGGCTTTGGCCCTATTGATGTCATATAAAGGTCGGGGCTAGACCTGTGAGTATAAGTCAATATGACAAAGACAATCAACAGTCACGTGGAGAAGTCAAAACTTTATGACCGTCTAGCGTGGCATCAAATTGACGCCGTTAAAATAAGGGGCAGTTGAATACACCTTTTAGACTGCTGTCAGTCTTTTGAGGCTATGTTTTCCATCACATAGCAACCATTCCATAAGAGACTCTACTTCAACCCAACACCACTTGAGTTTAACTATTCGGATCCGATACCTTCCAGTAGTATAATTGAGATATAGTAATAGACATAATTAAGATTAGTTGATCAGCCTCACCAGCAATAGCGGCAGCATCGAGCAGAGCATTCCTCTCAGCGTTGGTGAAATAACTCGGCACAGAAATGACACAGTCATTAATAGGGGTTTGGAGAGCTACGGCAGCGCTGTCCTTTAGTTTTGTGAACAGCATGGCAGTTATCTGTAACATCATTATGAAATTATTCATGTGGTTTTAACTTACTGTAAAAATTAGAGGAAGTTGTGGTTTAAAACTGGTGACAAATAACTAATTTATTGTTGTAAATTTTATGCGATTTCAGGGTTAGTCTACCATTCCCTGTTACCCTGTAAAACGATTCTGTAACATTGTCTTGCCTTGCCAATTGCCTTTCCACCTCTCTCTAGGTCTAATCTTGAAGAAATTTGACAATGAATCAGTAGTGTACACCATGAGGATACACCCCATACTTCTTAGCCCAAAAAATGCTGGAAGGTTAAAAGCTCAGAGCGTAGCTAGTTCTATGTAAACTTTTTTTTTCTACCTATATATTTGATCATTTGTTTGGATTTGCATTAAACTCAAAAACTCAAGCTAGTACTGAAAAAAGTCTGCTTAAAACTGAAGGGGGCGAGGTGACACATGACATGTATTGGACACACTGACGTATTCTTACTAGTTCTACAAATGCACACTTCAATATTAAGCGGCACACAACTGCAAATGAGGCGATTAATGAACACGACCAGTGGGGGGGGGGGGGGGGGGGGGGAACTGTATAAAACTTCTATTTATTATTTCTAAAACCTATATTTACCTGTTCCGGGCTGTAGACATTGTCCTCTCCAAGATAGTTGATTCTGATTCCAATGCTGCCATCTTGCTTCGGCTCTACTTTGAATGGGAAATATTTCAACTCCTTCTGGACAAGAGGATCTGAGAATTTTCTACCTAGAAGTCTTTTGAAGCCAAACACGGTGTTTTTCAAATTCGTCACTATCTGGTTCTTCGCTGCAACGCCGAGTATTCGATTCTTTTGTGAGAAGGCCACACAAGATCTGGAAATTAATATAAATCACATTGTGATACTCTCTCATACAATGTACATGTCACGGGAATGTTCAAGATCGAAACTAAATTTTATAAGCAAGGAGGTTAAAATTTTATCAAAATTGAAAATTTTAAAACTATTATTTCAATAACTTTTTTCTCTTAAAGACGACTCTAAAAATGCTTTAAATGTGTGCTAAGAGATTTCGTCATGTGATGTAACCAAGCTCAAATGCAGACTTATAAAAAAATACATACAGTCGAATTGATAACCTCCTCCTTTTTGAAGTCGGTTAAAAAGCTAGGACTTTCCACTAAGATTGCTACATTTTACTACATTTTAGACCAGTCTCTAATTGTACACTTTGAATTCTATAATCAAGGATATTCAAACACACTTCTTCTTAATAATCTGGCACCTTCATATTTACATGCCTCATTTTAAAGATATTTTGTTTTTCAACTTTAGCCCTATTCTATATAATTTTCAGCCGTATGTTGTATCTAATCAAAGATGACATGTTTAGGAACTATGGATTTCAAGTTACCACTCAAAGTTTTACGAATCAAAGCTAGACTAACCTCTCTTATGCATAAATGCTTGTCATTATCAGCCTATCATGTTCTCACTGCTCGGACACAAGACACAGGCCTTCTCTCAGAGAGAGGATGGGCCCTAATCCACCATGCTGGCCCAGTGCATGTTGGGAAATGTCTTAAGTCTTTGAACTTTTTGAGGTTCGTGGACTTATTGGTTTTCTTACGATGTTGTCCTTCACTTCACTTCAATTTCACTTCACACATGAAGGAATCAAAAAATGCATGTAATTTATTAAGATAGGTATTAAGATAGGATACTAGAAAAATCATTAGTGCAGGGCCGAGATCAAACCACGCGGTTTGGTTTGGTACTTATAATAAATATGTATCTAAATAAACTCAGGTTTTTTTTTTGTTATTTTGTACTAGACCAAATTGATTGATTAACTCTACTGTTCACACCATTAAATTTGATACAGAGGACAAAATACCTTTAAAAACAAGTGTAACAACTCGAAAAGAATCTCCATTGTGTAAATCTATGTATGTAATTCATGCTTTTGAAATAACTCTTGCTGTGTAAAACTGTGCAAGTTTTTCATGTAGATATTCATAGAAACAAAAATAAAGTGCTTGATGAACATGGTACTGACTTTTTGCTTGTGACAAATTAAGACTGTTTTAAGTTACACCAACATTGAAATGCATTTTATTTTGGTTAAGAAAATTCAGGGAATGAAATCAATTGGAACTGCATAGGTTTGAGTTTAATTGTTTATCATCTTCATTTTAGCCATAGGACGTCCACTGCTGGATGTGTTCTTCCCACCTCCCATCAGTCACCAAAAGGGCCGGTTGGAAGCAGCCTACATCCATCGTTTCCTTGTGGTCCCTTTTAGGTTGTCTGTCTATCTTGTGGCTGGATGTCCTACGCTGCGCTTGTTGTTACAGTAACGCTACACTCATTGTTTATACATTGAAATATTCAACCATTCACAATAATAAATGGATTTGTCCTTTCAGTACACACAACAAGGAATCAATACATTTACTAGAAAAAACCATGGCAACTGAATTCTATTTGGGGTTATTGAACTATGACCTCTGAATTACTCCGTAGAACTAGAAGCTATACAGAATTAATATAATGTCTTAGTAAAGATCTAGCGAAATCTTCACTTTGGTTAAGCTTGATTATGAGATTGACATAAATGAAAGTGTAATAATACGAAAAATGTACTAACACCATCGGTAGAATTTAACATGTGTTTGGGTTTATCAATGTACAAACATGGTAAACATAAGCCGTTGATGTAATAATGGCAAGTTACGATACAAAAGTCCAAATACGGTGCCGAACATGACAAGCAATTCGTCAAGTGAGGTCGGCGACAAAATTCTGAAAGTGATATCGAAATATGACTGAAATTACATGAATGAAGAAATTTCCCATTATGATAAGTAGCGAGCATTTACTTACGGAGTACCGCGGAGACTGTAGTCATTCGCTATCGTTTCGATGCCACCTGCTTTTGCAACAGCGATATAACATGATTCATTACCGAAATCAATACCAATGACGGACATAGCAGCCATTGTGAACTGAAATCTTTAACAAAATTTATCTGGAACTTTAACAACACAGATACAGTTTCTGGAATCACACCAAATAGCGAAACACGTTGTCTCCAAATGACAGACAATCACTTAAATGTTTCCGCAATCTCTCAATCGCTAGTAGAATCGCCGCATAGCGCCTCCCGTTTGAAGCCGAAATTTCTAGAAGTGCCAAAAATGTTGCCATTACAGACAGGCCAATATTACCACAGAAGAATAATCCACACTATCTTTCAGAAATATCGGTACGTTTCAGAGCCATTTCTTAATGTTTTCGATTTGTTTCTCCACACGATTTATTACAATTATGTGAATAATTTTCATCAGCAACAATAAATATCTTGTTTAGTAGTATCTTAGTAAAAGTGGGTTGCAGTGCAGTACATTCTGCTGCGTATTATTGTGAGTATCTACATTAATGTAATCGCTGTACAAGTACAAGAGTACAAGCTGTACATTTTTGGTGGTGATTCAGGAAGATGTGAACTTATTGATTTCTTCTGAAATAGTAACATTGCCATAATGGTGGTATTACTTGTCTTATCATTCTCTATGGTCAAGATACCATAGACAATAACAGATTGTTTTTTTTTTGTTAAAATTTTCATGACCAAGGATTCAATGTCTTTTAGTCGTAATATTAAATAGTTTACATGGTATAGCGTCAAACAAGACATAGTCACAGTCGGAATCAAGCTAAGTAAGTCATGGCAAAGTCAAACTCATGCCCCTGTAAAGTAGTGGAGACTTTACAAGAGGCTCCTATGGAGTTTTGGAAACAACACGAAAAGACACGTTTCACCTCGTTATATCACTTCCCACACTCGAGCACGTTTACGAGCACTTAATGAATAATAGATCACCATTTAGTACACATTAACACTCGAAAATACACAAGTTTAGGAAAATAACCCAACGAGCCGACATGTGACAATAGGGTATTTGACTACTTTTGGGAAACTATTGCACATTATTGCCTGATATAATTTAATGTATACTGCATTTATATTTTCTGGGTATCAGTCGTATTTGCGATATAAATCGATGTTAAAGTTTGAATAAAAAAAATATCGCGCTAAAACGCAGACCTGCGTCATAGCTCCGGTCGAGCGACTGATTGACGTCACACAAAACAAAACAGCTGCAGCCAGGCAGCAAAAGTTTGATAATCACTAATTTTCTAATAGAAGTAATGGTTTATAAATGTTGTGTAGTGCCACAATGTACAAATACTTCCATAAAGACACCGGAAAAACTATTCGTTTCTGTTCCAATGGACCCCAAAACTCGCAAAAAGTGGTTGGAACTAAGTAGCTCGTAGAGAACCCAAAAGTATTGGAGCTAATTCAAGTGTTTCTATGTGCGAAGATCATTTTGAGGTACATATTTGTGTCTATATATTTCTATTACGATTTGTGTTTTTATTGCATTACTATTTTATGTACTGTTACTTTCTTTTTAAACATTGTAAAGACATAACCTATCAAAATAGTGATATCCACCTACTACAACATACTTTTTGTACAACTTGATTGAATGTTTTGCTTGGAGAGCAATTAAAAATTAATACTTACATTGTAGTTTTTACGTTTTGAGTTCTGCAGCGTAGAAACAATGACGTAGATTATTATTGAAGAAATCATCATCATCATCATCATCAGCCAGAAGACGTCCACTGCTGAACATAGGCCTCCCCCTTTAACCTCCACACTGAACGACAGCCTGCCTTTTGCATCCACTGGATGCCAGCGACTCTTACTATGTCGTCGGTCCATCTAGTGGGAGGCCTACCTACGCTGCGTCTTCCGGTTCGTGGTCTCCACTCAAGAACCTTTCTTCCCCATCGGTTATCGGTTCTCCGAGCGATGTGGCCTGCCCATTGCCACTTCAACTTGCAAATTTTAACAGCTATGTCGGTGACTTTGGTTCTTTGGCGAATATCCACGTTTCGGATTCTATCGCGCAAAGAAACAATTGAAGAAATATGCAACCATAAATACATAAATTTTGGGTAAGTTACTGCTGTCTGCCTGCACAAAATGTTTCTCCATTCTTCTCACATTTAACATCCGGACTGTTTTTGGTGATAATTTCTGGATAAATCGCTTTCAAAATAGCTTTACAACATTAAATTCGCAAATATCAATACAAAATCTGTTTGTTTAGATTTGTGTGACGTCACTAGGGATGAAGCCAATTACAGACCGTTTTCGATCACGTGATCAAATGTCGAAAATACAGTTATTTTATTCGCGTTTTTTACAAAAAATAAGCATATTTTTATAAAAAAATCAATGAAATATGCTATTTCATTATGTCATGTTTATGGATGATGTCAATTGGCATAATATTTTCAATACAGTCAAACACCCTATAGTGTTCCGTGCGACAGTGTCGACATGTCGCAAGAACGTTTTATACCGGATAAACTAACGAAATAAACAAAAAACTAAAAAAAAAAAAAAAACGGTCGCGGTGTTTCTGAGGAGGGTGTAAATACCTCGACACGAGATTTTTATATATAGAATATATTATGACCGACTGGGCCAGGATCGTCACGCAGTGGATGCCCGATGGACGGCGCAGTCAAGGCAGGCCCAAGAAACGTTGGCGTGACGATCTTGACTCATTCCGAGAGGTGGCGGAGGACCGAGATTTATGGAAGGAAATGGGGGAGACTTTTGCCCAGCAGTGAGACAGTATAGGTTTAAAAATAAAATAAAAATACTGTCATCATATAATATGTCAATGTCAATTAAGGCGCTTGCAGACGATGCGTAATATAAGTAGCAAGTCTGGCAGTGGTAGTGGTTAGTAGCAACTCCACTGTCACTTGCACCAAAGAGTACCTTTTATATACTGAAATAGAGACCTATCTCGGCGTCAAAACGGGAAAGTCGTAAATAGCGCCATCTGCACTTTCGAGCGAGAGTTACGGCGACGCTTGGTCCCTAAATATAGGTATATACCTACATCTAGGTATGGATACACACCCATATTATATAATATATATATTACTATAGCTAATCCTACTCGATAAAACAGGTTTTCTGAGGTATTTAAATTAAATACTTAATTGTTTACAAAGTGCTTTTATTTATTAACCGGAAACATGATTACTTCATAATTATAAAGAAAATACTGCATCATAATATAGAGATTATACATACCATATTTCGTAATAAAGAATTTTAGGACAATTGCTTAGGCATCGTTTTATGGTGTGAGTAAAGATAATATATTTAGTTAATTTAGTTTGTTTTAATCTTATGTTATGCATCTTCTGTTGTCTTAATTTATAGCAGGAACCTATATTCAGTATTAGTAATTACTCATACCGTGATCTAGGTTAGATACTAATGACACCAAGTTTATCAATTGTTTTTACAATACATTCTTATAAGGAGGAAAATAACGGCCTCTATGAACGCGGAAAAGTAGGAATTTCAAAATAATTATATAATTTTATGACTAATTAATGGAATTATTATTTATATTAAAACATATTTATTATTTAAGTAACAAAAATTCCTGTCATATCATAAAATGTAATGTAAGTTTGGTCACAAGTTTCTTAGACACTACTAATCAATTTTAATAATTCGTGGCCAAGTATCTTTCAACATAATTGATTATGGATCGAAAAAAGTTTTATCGAAATAGCTTTAGTGGTTAATAAGATATGACACCTAAATCACGGTAATCACAATTCACATCACCTAAATTTTATTCGTTGAAATCCTTATTTATTACTATAGGCACTATCACATGACCACACCTAGCGGGACCCTTCATGCAGCAGTAACATTTGAACATATTCTATTAGTTTAGTATTTGTGATTTTTTCATGTATTACATTCAAGGCGGATTTCAATAAACAGTTAAGTTTCAGTTAACATGCTACCACAGCAAAAGGGTTGTTCTAGGTTACACATTTTGTAATTTGAAGATTTCTAATTACTGAATGTACCAAAAAAAAAATATTTTGATTGAAACTATTTTTATCTATTATTTTTTGTCCTTTTTATTTAAACATGATAAACTTGTTATAATGAAAATGAAGTATTTATTTTGGTACATTGTCATACCCTCAAAAACATTGCCAGAGGCAAAACCTTGCTATAGTGGCTTCTCACATCACATCGGTAACATAACACAACACAACAATATAATAAGTAAGAAGACCTATTACAGTTATACTAATAATACCCCCTACCCTCCAAGCCCTTCACGGGGCCCGGTGAGCATTCCGGATCCACCACTCTGGGACGCGCCCTCTAAGGGTAAAACATGAGAATGAACATGTTTGATAAAATAAGTACCTATTGGATTACTGAATGAGAAATAAAAACTTTTTGCTAGGATGTTAGGACTGATCTAGAATAAGGTAGAAGTAACCTTGGTTCCACCGGGGTTATGAAGATGTGTTCCTCGGTTACTACATATAAACGATATTGGCAAAACCCAATCGAACAACAAAGAATTACTAATAAAAAAATGGTTCAGGAATACCACTTTCTATTCTTTCTAGTCTCTTACTATTTACTATTTTATTTCTCATGAAATAACACAATAGGTATTGAAATTGTAAGATACCAGAGCCCCGATTCTACCAAACCAATTGTTTTTTAATTGATAATGAATTTCATAAAAAATTACACTTATAGGATAAACAAGTGTCATAAGTGGCAATTTGTGCGGCTAAACCAATAGTTTCTAAATTATTAATAAATTGACTCAACATTGACACTTATAGTATAAAAAAGTGTAAAAATTGTCAATTTTAAGGCAATTCATTAAACAACTACGATTTAAAAACATTTGTTTAGTAGAATCGGGACCCAGATAACACAATTATCAATAAATTACACTGGAATTTCTGTTAAGAAGGGTCCTGCTTTAACAATATTATTTATATATTTTATAGCATCTGTTATGTTTCTTTGCTTTCACTTGCAAATCATCATCATCATCGACTTGCCTTCTCCCAGCCAATATTTGATTTATATTTTTGCAAAAGTTATGAAGCAGGGCATCGAATAACTATATTTATAAAATAATTAATCAGTTTGTCTTTATGGACATTGCACTTAATAAATCTATAATCAACTATTATCAACACTACTGTTTTTATTGCCTGCTTCAGATTAGGAGATTCTAATTTTGTTTTCATCGTTTCATTTATGATGTCCTGCATATTAGAAATCATTTTTACTAATTCATTGCTGGGAGTGCAAAGCCATCGCCGTCGTTATTCATATTCTCTGTTCCGAATGTATTCAATTTCATCACGAGATGACAAATCAGATGTACATTCCGCACATATTTAAAATACATTTGATTTACTAGGATCATTTTCTTTGACCTCTATTGATACTAGCTCCAACTCTAATAAATCAGCAAAATCAAAAGTTAGTTCGGACGACGTTGCTTCAGCATTTTCGTTGATGATGAGCATTTGCATAGTGTTACAGTAATCTGCGTCACAATTTTTACCATGGGTGTGGACACTGTTTATATTATTTATTAGCAGTGTCGCAAATGCAGACTCAAATTGGTCGCATGTCGGATTGACGTTGCGGCACCCATGGCTTCTTACAGCCCCAAAAAAGTTTTCCAGTGGGTCCTGGTTTAAGTGCCTCAACCAAACTGATGATATTTGGTAGTCACCGAGTAGTTTTTTTTAATAACACTTAAATTCCTTCCAGTGTCCACACCCAGTTTTCCACTACAGACTTTTCCAACTGGAGTAACAAAGGCCATACTTTGGAATACTTTTTTCCCTTCCTGCCATATTTTATGGTGGAGTGAGTTTGGAGTCGCTGGGCCCAGTAATGGTTTGGCATTTTTATTCTTCGTGAAACTGCCGTTCACCGAATCAAATATGGAGTCCATAAATAGGAGTAAATCGGCAGTTTCTTTACAGTCCTCTGGAAGGATGCCTTTGTCTGAAATTGAAAAGTTATATATATATTAGATTTGATTTCAACACTGTTTTTACATCTTCATGCCGAAAGAGCTGAATTTATTTGGATGAAATTTGGAATGGAGATGGTTTATAGCCTGTATTGTCAGGCTGAGCGGTGTGCCTTGGGAGAGACCCACGTCCAGCAGTGGAATAATATAAGCTGATTGATAAAATATGATGATGATGTTTATATACCTGCGGTGGGACTTATCGCTCATTATTTTATTTAGGTAAAAATACGTACCTTTTGCTCGACATTTCGACCATGTTACAATGGCCGTGATCAAGTGAGGGGGAAGAACTAAGAACTAAGAGAACAAAACACCTACTCCATTTTTACTGATTACGGCCATTGTAACATGGTCGAAACGAGCTAAAGGTACCTATTTTTACCTAAATAAAATAATGTGTGATAAGTCCCGACAAACATTTAGGTAAACATATTGTGTTTAAATAGCTAAAGTTTAAAAAAATACTATAAGACACATAAATAAATAAATAAATATTCGGGTCATTTTTTCACACACGGTCATCTGACCCCAAACTAAGCAAAGCTTGTGATATGGCTGCCAGAGACTGATATACATACATATATAGTTTTAAATACATACTTAAATAGGTATTAACAACCAGATATAGAACAAACACAAATGTTCATCACACAAATGTTTGTCCTAGATGAGAATCGAACCCACGCCCCCAAGCTCAGAAGGCAGGTTCACTACCAATTGGACCAACGGGCTATCATACAACGGGCTATCATACGGGCTATATCATTGGTTGATTCTGTGTACATAAAACATACCGTGCATATCATGGTCCTTTATGTCCATGCTTATTGACAGCACGTTTGCTGAACATTCACGCTGGAACGTCACAGGAGCTAAAATGAATAATAATTATTATTAAATTAGAGAAAATAAAACTGGCCAAGTGCGAGTTGGGCTCGCGTACTGAGGGTTCCGTACCACCACATAACTTGTTAGCTACTAAGGTACAAAAAGTAGTGCAAAAAGACAACATCCCATCAACGCCCAGGCGGTCACCCATCCAATCGACCGCGCTAAGCTAGAGCTAATACAAAAATACTTTAAAAAAATACGTTTGTTGTATGGGGACACCCCACTTTAGTTTTTACTTTATTATTATTTCTTAGTTAATTCGCCGTAAAATTGCATATTTTGTAAAAATTTCAACTGGCTATCTTTTCGGTTCGAAAGATACAGTCGTTAAAAGATGGACAGACAGATAGACGGACAAAGATTGAAGTTGAATCGGTTTCTTCTAGGCAAGCATGCTCCATCGTAGACCACATCATCGCTTAACATCAGGTCAGTTGGAGGCTAAGCCGAAGCCTATAAAAAAAAACATATATGTGTTTATTTTATTAATTTGACACTTACCAACATTTTCTTTGCAAGTATCTTTTCTAATATCTATTGATTTCGTAGGTTCCAATAAAGATAAATATGTAAGAAAGATATTTTTTTTATTATTAACTATGACACGGCTTACATTATATTTAACGGTCGAGATGAGTAAGGATGAACCAGCCAGGCACTCGTCTCAACTGATAAATATAATTTCATTGTAAGCCTTTTTATTAGTTTATCATCATCATGCAAGTTTTGAAAATGTTTTTTTTATGAATGTCAAATACCTACACAAAATTAGGAAATTAACTGAACAAAAAATAAAGTGCTCAAAGATGAATAATGCTTTGTAAGTACCTGATGGTATTGGTGATCCAGGCTGATTGACAATTTCTTGCATTGGCTTTCTTTTGCCATATGTTTTATACGGTTGAGACATTTTTGATGATAACATTGCACCTGAAAAAACACATTGTTGCTAGTTAAATATTTGTAATATAAAATTTGCAAGTTGAAGTGGCAATGGGCAGGCCACATCGCTCGAAGAACCGATAACTGATGGGGAAGAAAGGTTCTTGAGTGGAGACCACGAACCGGAAGACGCAGCGTAGGTAGGCCTCCCACTAGATGGACCGACGACATTATATTTTTATATATAGCATAATTATTAGTATATAGGGTTTACACTGTATATATTATAATAAGGCCCTCTGTAATTCAGCCCTGTTCTATCCCGTGTCCCAACTAACAATGCCAGCCCAGACTGATCACTGACAATATATCAACCCACAAGGCGCTTGCAGATGATGCGTACTACAAGTGCGAGTACAAGTTGCAAGTAGCTATTACGCATCGTCTGCATCGTTGAAAGCAATGCAGACGGTTCGTAGTAGCTAAACACTTCCACTGAGCAAAACGATGCAGATGATGCATCTTGTACTCGCACATTTACTACGCATCATCTGCTAGCGCCCACAGCGTTAACTAGGTACTGGATGGCGAGTTTGTTGAGGGGTGGAGTGCGAACTTAAAGGATTAAAAAAAACCTCCATTATGCAAACTTACCTCTACTGTCCTTGCACCCAGGAACACAACAATGCTTATCTGAAGACATACTTATTCAAACAAGACACGTTAAAGGGTCCTTTCCCGGAAACCAAAACACCACGCAGCACAGACACAGTCCTATCTCAAGTTCTTTTCACTTAGAAATTAGCCTTATAGTTGAGATCACAGTAGAGGTATTTACCGCAGGAACTTTAGCTCGACTCGATGGATAAATACAGCGCACTATAAATCACAAAAATACCACACGAAACACAGCAGCACAACGGCAACGGTTTCGGCAGACGTTTGAAATTGAAAGCTCGGAATATGACATTCAGTATTGCCAGCACAATGTAAAATTTTAAACCTAGACGTTAAAAAATGGTAACGTTCCTGATTATTTATTTATTTGGCAGGTGCCACAGGGCCATTATTATTATTATAAATTTTTGTAATGATTGTCAAATTCTACGGTCTTAGTTTCTACGGTCTGCCCTAGCGGACGTGCAACATCGTAATATTTACAATGGGTAGGTACATAAATTAAAACTATTTAGATTATAAATCCGTCTTTACATAAATATTAACTAAACAAATATATCTTAGGTGATATAATAAATATAAAACTAAGCAGTAAAAAAAACCTGAGATCTGTTTAATAAGGTAGTAAAACGTAGAGTAAGGTGACTGTATTTGTATATAATATATAGGATTTTGTGTAATAAAACTAAATCAACCTTTAAAGTTTAAAATTAAGGTACTGATTCATCCGTACAGGCATAAAATTTGGGACGTAAGCTTTAGATCGTATATATTAAATTTATATTTATGTTTTTTTCACAAGGATACAGATTTAGAATATAATAATCTGCTTGTTAGAGCTTGTTCTTACCGATTCGTACCAATAAAACATAATAGTACACAAATAGTTTGGACTGCCCATAGACCTTTCAAGGTCCAAATACATTATAATTATGCATTATATTACGTGGTCTGCCACAACATCAAAAACATCTATGAAATTATCTTTTGTCTTGCTCTGTCGTGAGCTGGGAGAGCGAGACAAGCTCAATTTATAATAATTATAAGAATGTTTTTGAGGTTGTGGTAGTCCCAGTGCGCTAAAAATAGAATCATTAATCAGTAAACATTAAGAATTATTTTACTTGATTAATTAATTATTATTGTGTATTCTGTACTATTAAGGATTAAAAAGAAGCTAAATCTAGCTATAACTAGCTAAGATGGCAGCACTAGACAAGCTAAGCCATTTTGCGAACGACCATTATTAATATCTATAAACATGAATCTGAACAAGGCTTGAAAAGGGTTTATTAATTTATTTTATTGTAAATAAGAGTTAATTATCATATTTTAACCAGTTAAAATGTAATTAAAAGTTATCATTACTACTAGTAATATTATACAGCGCCATCTATTCAAATCATGTTAAATTAATTGCCATGTGAAGGTTTGTAATGCTGCAAAAATGCCATCTCTCCGCTCAAGTTAACATATAAGAATTATAATGCTACAAAATGAAAAATCACCATTATAGTTTAACTGTGAAGGCCTTGAATGTGCTTTTTAGTTTGTCAGGGTTTTAACGCTTGTATTACCCTGTGATTTGTTCTAAGATTAGGGAGCCTGACTTGCACTATGCAAAACGATGCAGACGATGTGAAGTAGCTACTTGCTAGTTGTACTAAACATTGTCTGGAAGCGCCCTTAAATTTAAATTGTCAACTTCAATTTGACACCCCGCGTCAAATTAAGAAATTATGTCAAAGTCATGTCAGAAGTAACTTTTAAGTTCTGTAAGTTCCACAGATCTACTACCTATAGATTTTCAATGAGCGTGGCTAGCTCAGTGCCTCTCGCTCATCATCGTATTTTCGCTCACTGCGCTTCTTGCAGCCCAAAATGCTACAACCAACCATTGTAAAATATCTTTTACAATTATTTCTCAGAGGAAACACGCATTTATCACATTAAATCACCAAAAAAAGGCAATAAATATAATTCAGACCCGTTTTGTTTGTCACTGATTATTACAGATTTTGACACTTGAGGTACCAAAAACAGGTCACGCCGATAAGGACAACAAAATCTATTTATGTCCTTTTCGTACTTGTGCTGAGCCATATCAAGTTGTCTCTTTCACTAAAATATATTGCCGATCTGGTTGTGTATATCTGTGGTAAGTTCCGAACTATCAATGGTTCCGAAACATACCAATGCCAATAGCGCTATTATTTGTGTCGTGAATAGAATAGAATAGAATAATGTTTTATTGTTCAACTGGTTCTCATTGTCTCTATGCGCTAGCTTGCTAGCAACGGAGTTTTGGCGCCATCGTGAAAAAACATGTCACAAAAAAAACATTTGTATTAATTAATAATTTATTTCACTGGTGGGTTATTGTTTGTAAGTAGTGTTCTGCGAACGTGCTTGAAGGTAGGCAAGTGATGTAATGAGGTGAAACCGGTGAAACATGTATTTTCGTAATGTTATCAAAACTCCACAGAAGCTTCTAGTAAAGTCTCCACCATTTTACTGAATTGGACTTGGTCATGACTTATATTGGTTGACAATTACTGTGATTAGATTTTTTAGATGTTTAACATGTAAACTTATATATTTTTCCACCTAAAGGATTCAGTATCCAAGGTCATAAAAAAATAGTTGTCTTCTGACTTTTCCAAGGACGTTACCATACAACTTCCATCATAGATCTATTTGTGACTTCCATTTTATGGACTTTTCCCTGGGCAAGTGCCTTTATTAACTAAACAAAATAGAAGCTAAAACTAACACTACAAACATAGTTAGACTGCCCATAGACCGTTGAAGGTCTAAAGACAATCCAAATGCTCAAGCCCACTACCAGTTGGCAGCGTACCCAACATGCTGGCGGCATTACCACTGAACAATACTTTTCAATGGTTCCGAAACATACCAATGCCAATAGCGCTAATATTTGTGCCGTTAATCGAATAGAATAGAATAATGCTTTATTGTTCAACTGGTTCTCATTGTCTCTGTGCGCTAGCTTACATGGACTTTTCTGAACTCTCGAATCTCGAATGACCTCTGGCAGGCGGTACGGCCTTGAAGGCTTTAGCCTGCCAGATAGGCGAATAAAAAAAAACTAATGACTTCGCTCGATTCGTTTCGTTTACTTTACCGCAAATTTCTATATCTTCTAAGTTTTTAATTTTCTCTTTAGGTCTTGAATTGAAAGGTATGATTGTTTGTAGTTTGTTTTCGAAAATATACATCATTCTCTTTAAGTATATATTACTCATAGCCTGATAAATTTCATGCCGAATAATTTAATTCATAAGTAAGAGGTTATCTATAAGTAAGCACGAAGTATAAGTAAGGTCACCTTCAGCCGGCATGCATGACGTTGTAATGTTTTAGTGGTGATTGTTCACGCTCTGGTTGATAGCGTGCAGTGATTTAACTACTTATTGCAGGCTATTTAACCGGTCAGTATGAGTGGTGAACCCCAAACGAAGAAGTCAAAAATGAGTGCTCTCGACCAACTAAAGCAATACTCTACTGTGGTGGCAGATACTGGGGATTTCCAGGGTAAGAGTTTAATTGCAATTCGTGTGTTATTAATAAAAAACGCCAAAAAAAAAGTGACAAACTTTAAAAAAAAACTTATTTGACCTCTCCGTTCAACTAATAGTAGGTACCTATTTATGAATAAGTGTGACAATTAGGTATTTCCAAGGTGAATAATTAATGTAAGGCTCATTAGGTAGTTCCTTTTGGTACTTTTCTTATAGCTTAGCAAATTATATTCCATTAATGATCTAAGTGATGTTTGATAAAACTCACTCTATAGATAACCATTGTAAATCAGTACTTGAGACAACATTGTTACTCACCTTGACCTCATGACAGTTTTTACTCAGAAGATATCTAGGTAAATGTACATTGAATAAAAGTAGATAATTAGGACCACTTTCAACTACTATGATGGCCAACAGCGTACTGCGGTTTCCAGTTCCCAGCTATCCTACAGGAACTAAACAGGAAAAAATATTTGTATTGTTATCTTTTCGATCGCTTACATTGGTTACGTCGTTTCTTACCAACAGGCGAGTTGGTGGTCAAAGGTGGAATATTCACAATTAAAAAAAATACTCCCAAAAAAAACTCTTATTATAATTGTGTGTGTGGATGTCTGTAAAAACAGCTACTTACATATCAGATTTCATCCAAATCTCTAAACATTACGAAGTGGCAAAAAACTCGAATGTTCGCATTTCTAATATTAGTGTGATAGATAAGCAGCATTAGGCTGATGTGTTTAGGGTTACGCGGACAGGGCTTACTAAGCCAAAAGGTAGAACCCATCATTATGAAAAAAAAAAACTATGGTCCCAACCCAGAACTTACAAAAGAATATCAGCTGTTCTATTGAAAACGGTCCTTCACAGTCTTTCACTATTACAGGGTTGGTGCTATAGTATTTTTTTTCATTATTATGTGTAAGGGACCCCTTTTGGTTTGGTACACTCTTTTCACGTAACCCTGTATATCGTAGTGTTGACATTATTTAGTCAAGATTTATGTTTCGTTCTAGCCATGAAAGAGTACAAGCCAACAGATGCTACCACGAACCCGAGCCTCATTCTGTCTGCAGCGGCCATGGAACAGTACCAACATATTCTGGACAAGGCTATTAAATATGGAAAGGACAATGGCAGGTAAGAAATAGAAGAACTTGGCTTACTCAACACAATTTTCTTACCGCATCATCATCATCATCAATATTCCCTTGAATTTCCCAAAAATTTGTATCTGTATCCTGGCAGGGTTGCCATGGAAAGGAGACAAGTGAAACGCATGAATGCCAGATTACAACTCTCTATATTTGAGTTCTGACAGTCTATTTATAATGTAAATCTATGTGCTTATCTATACTTAGTTACTACATCTCAAATTGACTATCACAGTAAAGGCAATTTTTCAAGTTATTTGTGGGTATACAGGATGTAATAGAAATTAAGGGTGTTGGTTTACCCATCAAAGTAAACAACTTTTACAACACAATATGTTTGCTAAAATCTTCATACAACATTGATCAAATGATCCATTTTGTTTTTGTTCAAAAAAAATTACATCCAATTTTGCAAACTTGTGCTTTACATGATCTTTACATGGGTAGATCAACACGGTTAAGTATTACTCCTTTCTGTTACATTTTGTATGTAACTTATGTATGCAGGCAAGTACATAATATGTCTGATCGTTTCTTGGTTTAGAAACTGACTTGTAACTCCATTTTCCAGCACAACTGAAGAACAAGTTGCTGAAACACTGGATATGCTGAGTGTACTGTTTGGTTGTGAGATTCTTAAAATTATCCCTGGAAGAGTGTCAGTTGAAGTTGATGCAAGGTAAGATCATATTTTTATCAAGATATTAACTATAAAGGATGATTTATGCTAGACTGTGGTAGGCGCGAGCCGTGCCTACTTTTTTCATGTTTAAAATCCCTGGCCACGTGGCGCGGACGAGGCATTGATTTAAAACTTCAGGAACATGTTATATGAGCCGCGTCCCAGATGAGGCTCGGTCGTGCCCAGGCACGTACAATTTTTTTCTATTCTTTTTTTTTAAATATTAGCCTTGCGTTTGACCGCCAACTCGCCTGATGTAAAGCGACGATGCGGTCTACGATGGAGCACGCTTGCCTAGAAGAAACCGATCAGATTGTAACTACCGGGGAACACCCATTCAGGCAGCACATTCCACAGACTAGCAGTACGCATAATAAAAGTGGAATCAAAGCGCTTCGTACGGGTTTTCGGAATATCAACCATAACGTGGTGTTGAATTTAAAATGTTTGTGAAGTGTTAATTCCATCCCTCCTCAGTGTCTCGTCCATGCCTCGTACGAAGTACGACTCGCGCCTGCCACGGTCTAGCATAAGTCATCCTTATGGCGCTGAGCAAATGGAAGTCTTTTTGTCTGCTGGCTATCTGTCCTATGTGTCCGTTATTGCTTAGATTTAAATAATTATGTTCTATCGAGGACAAATTGTCTATGACGCCACTGACCTTCGTCTGCTGAGCGCCTTAATATCTATTAAATTGCTTTAGTCCCTATAAAAATATACAATACAGGGCATAAGTAACCCTATTGCTTTTAATTGGTACCTATATAATGACATGTTGACCATGCAAGCAAAGGTTTTAGAGTGTAATTAGTGTGTAATGTAGGTAGGTAGTTTATGTAAATACAATTTCAAGTTTGAATATAAGCAAGATTGGTCCAAGGGTTGTGAATATTTAGACGTCGGGAGGTCACAGTTTGGGGTGAACAGTTAGTGCTGATTCAAACAATTTACTCGTATTTTATTTACATTACACGGGAATTACTCACGTAAGAACGAGAGACGCAGCCGCGCGCGCGCATTCACCTTGAAAAAGACTGCCTAATGCGGTTGAAAATATTGTTCGGTGTATAGAAACTATACACCGGGTTCACCGGTGAAGACCGTTCGGCAGTTCAAGTATTTAGGTCACATTTTGACAGAGGATCTGAGTGATGACGTGGATATGGAACGAGAAAGAAGGAATCTGTCCATCAGGTGTAACATGCTCGCGCGCCGATTTTCCAGCTGCAACATAGAGGTCAAAACAACATTGTTTAAAGCACACTGTCTGTGTCTATACACGTGTCAGCTGTGGACTAATTTTAAACGCAAAACGTATTATACCATAAGGGTGCAATACAATGATGATTTTCGCATCCTCATGTGAAAAGCACGTTATTGCAGCGCGTCGGGCATGTTTGCCGATGCACGGGTTCCGGATTTCTTTGCTGTCATCAGATCCAGAGTGGCTTCCTTCTGGGCTGGGCTGAGGAGTTCGAAGAACGGCATATTGCAGTGCATGGGGGACTACCTTGGTAGCCCGATTTTTAAATCGTGGTTGACAGTGCACCAGAGTGCGAACCGAAAATGACTGATATTTTTATTTTTTATTACGCTAATTTTAACTTAAGCTATTTTTAATTTTCTATTTTCTATTTTTATGTACAACAATATGGGTTCCATGCCTGAAATAAAGACATTTTATTTTATTTATTTTTATTATAGTCGGAGTGACCGGCTTAATCTTACGTGTGTAATTCCCGTGTAATATAAATAAAATGTGTGAAAACCACGTCAGTTTCTATAGGGAGACATGCCTTTGTACAATTATAGTAATACATGTTAAAATTTCTCAATTTTTCAATATATATTTTTTTCACTAAATAGCTTAGCACAAAAATTGTAAGCACTGATCTCAGGCTCACTTACTCATTTTTCTCGCACACTTTTAGTCAACATGCAAAAAAGGGCACCAAGGTCGTTTACATGCTTTTGCACTTGCCATACCACCCTATATCTCCTTTGTTGGTTTGATTTGAGGTGTCAATGATATTTCTTTCTTCTCACTGTTTGTTGCACATTGAACTTGTTTAGGAATTCATGTAATAACTTTGAAATCAAATTAATCAAATATGTTTTTAAGGCTCGTTCACAGTGCAGATGGAGTTTGTTCTCTCCCATTTTTCAACTGTCATTTTGATCTCATTTGTTTAGTCCTAAACCGCTTTGTCTCTCACTTTGTGTATTTTGACAGTTCTATGCATACTTTAGCAGTACTATTGAGATAAGGTCAAGAAAATAACAAATTCAGAGCAGTTTTTTACAAGTGCGGTTGGGTGCATCTGTAATGTGAACGATGCGTTATGGAATGCTAACTAAATTTCTGAATCTCCTTACCTTTCAGGTTATCGTTTGATAAAGATGCAAGCATAGCTAAAGCCATCAAGCTCATCAGCATGTTTGCTGAATATGGAATCAAGAAGGAGCGCATTCTGATCAAACTCGCTTCTACTTGGGAGGGTATTCAGGCTGCAAGGTAAGAAAACTATCCTTCTTTCTTCTTATTTCCAATCTTTAAGTCAGAACAGAGATTTAGGTACAATGTCGATTTGGGGGTAACGGCGGCGTCGATACGTGCTAATTGCCCTAGAAGTGCCAACTGTTTCCCATTTATCGTACGTTCAAAATAGGCTAGTTCACTGGTGTTTTATTTATTACAAATAACAGGCTTAGTGAAGGATATAAATACATACATTACACATACAGAAAACATAATTTAAATTGGCTGATAATCTGAGTTTTAAATAAGCGCTTAAAGATTTTGGTGGGGATTGAGAGAGGATGTTCTGTCCCTTTTCCGCAAAGCGTGTGTTAGGATAGCATTTGTATGACGCACGCACGGTTGACGTCATAACTAGCTATTAAGCAAATTCGAATTGTTCAAACCACTCGTCGCTTTAGTAAGTCATAATATGACTATTTCAAAAAGCGATTTTTTTGGTATTTTGTTTGAAAGTCAGTAGTTTCGCATGATATTTTCGTGCGATATACCATACGAGTGATCCAAAAATCAAACCCCTGGATCTTAATTGTATTGTTTTTTTTTATTGTAATAAAAGAAATCCTAAAACTATTGTTTTTTTAATGATGAAATGGCCTAGCGTTTGACCACAACTCACCTGATGGTAAGTGACGATGCGGTCTAAGATGGGGCATGCTTGCCCATGAGGTGCCTATTCACTCTTGTCTTGAAGAGACCCAGGGTGTACCTTATAAGGAACACCAAGGCAGGGACCGCATTCTATTGTGCAGTTCGTAATTGTTCTTAATGATGCTATAGTGATAGTGTATGGAAGTTGTTTTTAAAGTATACCTAATTCAACTCATAAAAATAATTTCAATAAGTATGTAAGATAATTGTAATGATGAATATAAATTTCGTACAAATTATAATGTTATATAGGCTTGCAATCAAATCAAACAATACTGTTATCACATGTAATAAAAAGATGTGAATTGATTTTTGATAAAAAAATTGATAGATCTTATTCAGATTACATATATTTTGTAGCTAAAAGTCTTTTGTAGTTATTTTTCCTTCTCTTACCTTATATATTTTTTATATTTATTTCTTGTGCAAAAAGTTGATAACTCTAGGACCCGGGTTCAGTTCCCGGCAGTTTGAATGATGAATTCTTAAATAGGCTATCGGACTGGTTTATTATCTTACAAAAAAGCTGACCATGAATAGAGCCGAACACCGAAAAGACAATTTGAAATGTGTTCAAAGTTAAGGTAGATAAGCAGTTTGATGTCTTGCTAGACAGAGAGCCCACTATACATACATATGACGTCACATGTAAGTTACGCCCTACAAATTCCATACCGACACGCACCTTCCAAAAAAGGGACTGAGAATCCCTTTCCAAATCTGAACAAAACATACAAAAATGACACCTACAAAATACAGAACTAAAAACTTCTATAAAAGCTACAATACAAATTGTTTTTTTTTTAAAGTTATTATTTTTATTCCGTTTGATTTTTTTTATATCAATAAGTAATAATCGCAAAACCTAAGAAATCATAATATTTTTTGGTCGTTTTGTTTTTTTAGTAAAAACTCAGGGAACAAAATTGCTAAGTATGATGTATCCGGAAGCTGCTTGCCTCTCGTAAGCAGCTTCCGGATTGTTAACTAATTATCAATAACCCTGTATATTGTATGTTTATGATTTTAGGGAGCTCGAAAAGAAACATGGCATCCACTGCAACCTGACTTTGCTGTTCTCCATCTACCAAGCGATCGCATGCGCCGAGGCGAACGTCACACTTATTTCACCTTTCGTAGGAAGAATATTAGACTGGTGAGTAACTTGTTTACATTACACAAGACTGTCCGTACACAAAGTGACATAACTTTTTTAATATATAAAATAAATATGTATACAAAAAAATGGTTAGGTGACGGACATTCAAGAATTGAAAACTGTTTTTAGACGAATCTCTAGCTAGTGTATTTCCGGTTCGTCGTATCAAATACAATAAGAAATTAGGGATCAATTATATATGTATGATTTTTTCAGTTCGTTTTAGTTTGTTTAATGTTAAAAAAATTGCCCAACCTAAGACAAAAAAAGATGAAACCATTTTGAAGATGAACTTCCGCAAAGTAACGTCTGATTCAATCAATTATCAATATTCAAGGATACTTTCGCGCTCAACTCATTGAAAACAACTTTTACTACGGGATCAACCTAGTCTCGCAAAAAAAAAAAAAAAAACAACTGTTCCATAGTAAAATATCATCCGCACTTATCAAAATGTATGGCGAATGTATGGCTGATATTTTTTCGAGATTTCGGATTTTCTCTTTGATAATATATAGTTTGGATCTGCCTTAAACTCGAGCTAGTACCGAAAACGTCGGGCCGAAAACTAATGGGGGCGAGGTAAACACGTATTGCACACACTGACATATTCTTACTAGTTCTACAAACGCACACTCCAATATTGAGATTATTGAGCGGCATACAACTGCAAACGATGTGCTCAAAATGTAAACAAATTGATGACCGAGGGGGTGTACGTGCTAAGGGGGAAACGGTGGGTATAAAACTGCCATATGTAAACTGCCATATGTAAACTGCCATATGTAAACTGCCATATGTATGCTGTGGGTATTTTTTCTGATGTTTCCATAGTAAAACTTGCTCGTAGTTACATAATGATATCCTCAAATATGTCCGTAGCCTAACCTTATACTCTGTATATGATCGACTTGCTTTTGTCCTCATCATGCCTGATGTGAAGCAAAGGCTTGGACTTGGGTGGAGCATGCCTGCCTAGAAGGAACCTGTTTACTCTCAATTTAAAGACAGCCATATTGTACTTGATTACCTCTTACGCTGACGTTGGTTGTGTAAGTATACAATTGTATATACAGTATAATATACATTGCGATCTATAAAGCACCACACTGCGACATTGATGATCATCGATGTGAGTGAAATATATGGTGCGCATGTACAGGGTTATACGAAACAGCGGTACTAAGCTGAAAGCAGGTTATTGTAAACATTCTAATTCAAAGTGGGGGTGATAAGACCTCAGAGCACGGCCTTGGGTCGTGACTAAACTCTTGTGCTCATTATTATGAACAATGAGACCTTACCTGAAATCGAAAGGCTTAAGAATGTGCATGGCCTATACGCTTCGCGTTCGCAGTACCTGATGCTACTCAAGTCTCTTATGCTGCGATGCTTTGGTCACCTTGTGTACGAACTGTGTAATACCTGGTTAGTAATTAATACCTAACACCTAAGTGAAATGACCCCGACTGTCACGCCATCTGAATTTGAGCCAGTCTGATAAGAAATGTTATGCAAACAATCTGTTACGTAATTATACCAACCAAATATATTTAAAACTGATTATCAAGTCAGCACTCAAAGATGTCTGAACCAAAAGTCTTACGTAAGCCTTAGTCTAACCAAAAGTCTTACTTTACTGTTCTAAAACCGTATTAATTTAGTGACTAAATTGTCACTAAATATCGATGTACTTATTTAGTGTTGTATGGGATACTAAATTTTAGTGTACTAAATAACACAAAATACAGCGATCAAGTTTGTCAACGAACGATCGGTGGTGTCGACAGCCGATCGGCTTAATGCGACAAGTGTGGCGGTACGTGATCGGCTCAAGGCGATACCGCACCGAAAAGTGTATTCACTTCCTAAGAAAAAAAAACTAATTACACTACTATAAAATGAGACTACTAAATGAGAGATAAAATAAAAGAAATGTTAATTTGGATATGAATTCTCGTAACTTTTTTGATGATTTTAATATTGGTTTTGTCCATCGATTCTATAGTCAGATTTTTTATAAGGCTTTACAAATAATCAGTCAAGTTGCCTATTTAAAGTAAGGTAAAGTGTCTTCCAGGTTTATTTACATACTTAATTTCAAGTAAAACTAATTTAAGTGTGTTAATAAGCGTGTTGCGACATATTTTTTTTGGGTACCTCATAAGCAAAAAAAGGAACCCCTATAAGATAAATAAATACTAGGGACATTCTGTAATCCCTTGGAGCTGTGAAAAAATAAAATTTCTATGTCAACGCAAACAAAAGATACGGCCGTTTATGCCGCATATTTTAGACACTCAAGGGAATCAAAACCTATAGGGTACTTCGCGTTGACCTAGAATCATGAAATTCGGTAAGAAGCAATGTGTACAAGCTCAATTAAAGGGAAAAATCCGAAAACCGTAAATTTGTAGTTTTTTTGCATTTATAAACTTATTTGCAGTTGGTTAACTGACAGCGACCTATGTTATGTCAATTTATGGGGACAACAGTTTTCCAACGAATTTAGTCTCTCAATGCAGTTTATCTTTTCGTTAGAACAATGTTCGGTGCTTTCATAGTTTATGAACTTCAGTATTGAATTAACATACCTAGAAGTTTGTACGGAACCCCGGTGGCTGAGTCCGATTCGCACTTGGCTGGTGTTTTCATATTAGGCTTATAATGTCATTGTTACAGGCACGTGGAACACACGAAGAAGACATACGAGGGTAAGGAGGATCCCGGCGTGCTATCCGTCACCCGCATCTACAACTACTACAAGAAGTTTGGATACAAAACGCAGGTAAAGACCTGAACACATCATCAAAGCGATATGAAACCCAAAATTAGCAGGTCGATATGTCTTTAAAGAAACGTTGATCGTATTGTCGTAGACTTAAAGACTAATTCAGTCCATACTTCAGTGAGGTGGTTACGGTGAGGACAATGCGCCCGGAATTAGATTTTTTGATGGTTTTTAATGTCTACTATCTGAATCTTCAATATTGAATTGTGCGTTTGTAGAACTATCAGCGAGAACTATGCTTTGTCAAATATAGGATGATAAATAGAGGAGCTTACAGTAAGGAAGAGGTAATAATAAATCTATACTAATATTATAAAGAGGAAAGGTTTGTATGTATGTTTGTAACGAATTGGCTCAAAAAGTAATGGACCGATTTTAAAAATTCTTTTACTGTTGGGAAGCTACACTATCCCCGGGTGACATAGGCTATAATCTATACCCGTGCGAAGCTGGGGCGGACCGCTAGTTTATAATAATACTAGTTGAATGTTTATGCTGAAAAAATTCAATCATTCATTAGGTAAGTAATAGTTTTTTCTAATAAGTAATTGCGCGATAGATAATTGCAAATAACTTTAATATTTACAAAAAATAATATAGTTGTATGAAGTTAGTTAGTTCTATGTAGTTTTTTGTTTTTGTTTGATTTAATTTATTTCAAAACCGATTTTCGATAGTCTGTGATTGTTCATTATGCGTGGCACTTCACTAAGTGGGCGGTACCCATCAATTAAGTACGACATTATTTGTAGTACATTTTTACTGGAAAAAATACAAAACTTCATGGGCGTGACCTTCCAAAATTATCAACCTAAATTTGACAGACCATAGTAAGAATATGTCCTTGTGTGCAATACGTGTTTACTTCGCCCCCTTCAGTTTTTGGCAGACTTTTTTCGGCACTAACTCGAATTTAAGGGTAAATGTATGTAATATTTGAAGCCTAACAACTGTGGCTTCTTCAGCTGCGAGCCCTATATGACATTTTAAACTTTATCATCATTACTCTATCACTGCCATCGCAGTACCAATTGGAAAAATGCAGTTCCTCTGTGACATTTAATTTTAACTCCAAATTTATTTGATGTTTGCTCAGGTAATGGGTGCGTCGTTCCGCAACACGGGCGAGATCCGCGAGCTGGCTGGTAGCGACCTGCTCACCATCAGCCCTAAGCTGTTGCAAGAGCTGGCTGACTCCGACGAACCTCTCGGCAGGGTATGTATTATTCATCACCATTCCACTTTGACACTCGATCAACTTGCAGCCGCGATGAGTTCAGGCGCGGGTCCAGGATTTCGTTTATGGGAGGGGGTGGGGGTAATTTTAGTGAGATTTTACCTAACTTCCAAAAAAAATCGTTCAAAAACAACAAAAAAACTCTAAATTAACTCTTATATGGTTTTCATGTAATACTAGTATTTGACTAATTACGAAAGCCTGATAAAGTTCAATTGAAGCCTTTGCTCCCCCCCCCCCCCCCCCCTCCCCTCTGTATCCGCGCCTGGTCAAATTTCATAGCATGTAGACAACATTGTATGGAGTGGGTTGCCTCTGGTGTCAAGTATCCTTAGGCGACGGTGACTGCTTACCATCAGGCAGCCAGTCAGCTTATTGGCATTAAAAAAAAATACAACATTTTTGTGGCTGGTGTAGGGCAAACACTTTCAGATAGCAAATATCATAATAGCACTATTATGAAACGCGTTTCACTGCTACCTCGCCTGTTGCGGTCGATGATGGAGAGCGCTTGCCTACAAGAAACCGATTCACTCGTTGGGCAAAGAGTTTAGGTACGACCATTATTAAAATTGAGAACTGCCCTGGTGCCGGGGCTTTAGAATGCGGCGTCGGTATCCCCTGCCTCTAGTAAGAGCCTACAAAAAGGGGAACGACTGATGGCGAGATCACCATCATGAATTATGGAGTAGCTAAATTTTTCAGACTGCTGACGGGTAGCAGCGTCACCAGTACGAGAAGCTACGCCTCTGCGGTCGCCAACCCGCATGCCCCGCGTGGGGAATATCGGCACATCCTTCCATGAACACACGGTATATTACAGTTGGAGCGGTTCACTAGTTCAAGTTTACTGTACGGAGAGAGTTATGCTAGGTGTTCCTCTGAGGAATCGTATCCAGAACAAAGTTTTCGCCAGAGAACCAAAGTCTCCGACATAGGTCAGCGTAGTAGCAAGCTGAAGTGGCAGTGGGCCGGTCATATCTATCGCAGAACCAATAACCGTTAAAGTAGACGTGTCCTAGAGTGGAGACCATGAATCTGTAAATATAGCGTAAGACGCCCTGAGACTCAATGTTTAACGCCCATGTTTAACTCCTCGGATAAGTTGGTCATTCATTACTACATATTGCTTATTCTATGTATTGTTCCCAGGTGCTGGACCCTAAACTGGCGTCTGAGAGCGAACTCGAAAAGATCAACCTGACGGAAGCCAAGTTCCGCTGGAACTTCAATGAAGATCAGATGGCGACTGACAAACTCTCCGATGGCATTCGTAAATTCGCTGCCGACACGCGCAAACTTGAGACTCTGATCAAGACACTCCTCACTAAGTAAATGTCAAGTGAATTGCCACAAATGTTCATGGTTAGTTTTTTTCTTAATTTTCCGTACAGCACTTCTCTTCACAAAATGTTCGATAAGTTAGTGTTTTGTCAACTCTCGCAGACGTGAAGTGTTTCGCGCGAGAATGAGACAAAGCACATATATACTAAAATAAGCTAATATGATGTGTATTAATGAGTGAAATAGAACTTAAAAATATTTAAGTAACTAAGTACACATCTATAACGTTGACTTCTTGATACAAATGTGGTCATACCTAAACTATTATGTTTAAAAAAATATATCTTGTGGACTACCATTGTAATATTTTTTATAAGCCATTCGAGATGGGGGCGATAAGTCCTGCACTGACGTCCCGCTTGGGGTGTATTGTGCATCTTTTGTAAGCCATTTTCAAGGTCAAATATTTAGGAGCCAACTATTGTCTTTGGACATTTCAGTCCCCGTGTACAAAGTAATTACAATTAGATGGTATGAATTTAGATTATAAAATGTTTTAGTACATTCCATTAAATTGAAAAGTCTTCCAATTTCAATGTGTTTGTAAATATCGGATGTAAGAATAAAATCATTCTAAAATATTTTTCTTAAAAAAGTGCATTTGATAAGTGCTGTTTACAATGTATCTAGAATACATAATGAATTCGTGGGACCACGGTATTTTGTGATGTTGTTTGTTTCCTATAGTTTTTTATCTGTTTCTATCGAAGGGTGTATTAAATCATGTTTTCGTGAACTTTTTTATTTTATTTATTTTGTTATGTGTTCCCCTGATTTAGTGGTACGAAAGAGCAAAAGGCGAGCACCGTTTCAGTATGTTAAATGTACTGCTGAAAATTTAAATGGATGTTATATTATGTACTGCAGAAGTGGTAATATCACAGAAAAGAGAAGTAAATAGAACGGAAATGAGAAGGAATATCTGTCGCCAGGCATTATGACAGAGCCTTGATTGAACATTCTTATTTATGTCAACGCGTTGAACTCCGCATCCAAAGAACTTGGATCTTACCTTTTTGGGTTAGGTCTTAAAGTTCTTTGTCCGCATCACAGTTGCTAACTGATTTCGAATGACTGACGTTTCGTTTATATGGGTGCAACAGCCTACAACAAATTTCTTACAAAAATGCCTTGACAGCCGTTCTAATTTAAACAAAAAAAATCTTTTCTGTGGGTAATATGGATGTTCAATGTAGTGCAGAAGTATTAATATGGATGTTATATGTACTTCAGAAGTGCTAATATGGATGTTCAATGTACTGCAGAAGTGGTAATATGGATCTTATATGTACTGCAGAAGTGGTATAATGGCTGTTATATGTACTGCAGAAGTGGTAATATTGATGTTATATGTACTGCAGAAGTGGTAATATGAATTTTATAAGTACTGCAGAAGTAATATGGATGTTCAATGTACTGCTGAAACGGTATACGGATGTTAAATGGACTGCTGAAATGGGATGCGAATAAAGATAAAGCTGGCTAAGATTCAATTGACATTCATCATATCCCTAAACAAAATGATCTTACCTAATTAAATACGAGCTTATTTTTAATATACACAAAGAGGTTTGCAAGAGGTCTGCATGAGGTTATTGGCATTTAAATAACCCTGTATATTATGAGAGCAAGTTTGTTACTTAATAGTACCATAACGTCTAAACGGATTTGGATGTTTGCGGCAGTCAAATAAATTATATTTGTCTTCCATATAAATATCAGCATTCACAATTCTATAAAATGTACATAATAATAATAATCCATAATAATAATTTTTGAGTTTTTCGCGATTACTAAACATTGAAATTACCTAGATAATTTTAATGGATACGAACTTTAAGTGTTTAATTTAAATGTATGGAGTAGTTGATATTATATTCGCGATTTCAGGGTTGGTCCCACAGTAAAAGTTCTTCATAACGATGTGTATAACGGACCCCTTTCGGCTTAGTAAACCCTTCCCGCGTAACTCTGTATAGGTAGGTACGAGCAACTAATGTTTGACATGTTTGTACTTACGTAATATATTTGGTCTTACAGCGCCTAATGTAACAATTTTGGAAAACCAAAAATAAAAGTATACTTTTTTGTTTTGTTTTATATTCCTACTAGTTTTTACATCATTAACGTAAAAATGAATTTAAAAATAGGCTCCAAAAAATTTTGATTCCCCGTTGCCGAGAGGCCCTTGATAATGTGAAACTAGAAGCAAAAAAGTATATGTACTTTTAAAAATTTGGTTGTCCAAAGTTGTGTGAAAATTAGGCGTTGCGTTATCCCCTTAGTAGAGATGTCGCTATTCCATGCCAACTATTTGCGACAATAAGACAATAGCTCCAGTTCCTGACCACCCCTAACGGTTATGGAGGTAAACCACGTAGTAATGCTCCAGTAGATGGGATACAATAAAATAATAGCATATGTGGTCACATCCCTAGAAAAATATTTATTTTCCTCTACCATAAAGATCGCTTCTTATGGCGAATGAGGAAACGATTACGCCTTTTCTATAGAAGGCTGTTACGTAATTGATTTTCGAGAAAAGATTCAACGCGCGGACTACTCAGTTATTTTATTATCATATGAGAGAGGAAAGTTAAGCCACCCTTAACACGAGGATACGCCTATAGAATAACTATCAGGATAAGGGTCAAAGGGATTTTCATATTGTGATAATGGGAAAGTGAAGAAAATTTCCCGACGGGCAAGGGGTGCGGGGTAAGCGGGGTGGAGGCGGAGGCTTGATATTGACCTAGATGTTCATTCAGAGTTCGGTCGATGCGAAACTTGACATCTGCGCGTTCCTGCGTTTTGTATTTTTCGATTTCATGTACACTCGTCTCGTCTGCTGCTTGATTTATTTCTCATGATCCATTTTTTGTCTTAATTAAGCGGTTTATGAATAGCGTTCGATGTCGCGTCAGTGTTTCTTAGGGCTGTTCGAGTCTTAGATTGTGATGTGGAGTGTTATGTTGAGTGGGCTGAGGGCCATCGATGCCGCGGTGACCGCCGCTGTGCTCGGGCAGGGCCCTTTTTTCAAATAAGCTCCCATTTCGTACGAATAAAATGGAAAATACAAACAAAGGCCACATTTCAGCGGTTGCCAAAAACATCCCCACGATGGACGTTAAATTCTCGGACGTAAGTACTTAGCGACCTAATTTTTCTAATGTCAGGGCCCATCAGACAGGCGGGATTTTACCCAATCATGTGGTACATGTGCAAAAATGGCCGAGTTATGTAATTAATTTCTGGACGAGTTTCATTAGAAATGTTAGAAATTCTTTTTATCGTGAATACGGTCGGTGTTTGCGAAATAGGTCACGTTGGGGTATCGATGTAGACACGGGTAGACAGTGCCATATGATTTTCAGCTGTTTCTGTCTCCAAAGTCAACGGGCAATGTGTTCATTATTATGAACATTGTAGAGTCAACTGGATATTGCTCTGATGCTATTTTTTTTGCTAAATATAAAACAAGTTGTAGGTACCTACTGATTGTAGTCTACAAGTGTTGACCTACTTATTAGAAATAAATAATTGACATTGAACAGATTTTTCGTCGTCACCTAATTTTTAATTCTAAACCTCATTCGTTATTAAATAGAATAAAAAAGAGTGCGATCTATTCAACTGGCTGTGAAATGAAATGAAAGTAAGTAGGTAGGTACCTCTTTGCTGGTAAAGCGGAAATGATAAATGCGCTCTATAGCGACTATAGCACATAGTAGTGTTAAATGAAATTAACTGGATTAGCACAGATACGTCAATATAATTTATTATTACACACATACTCGCCGAGGTACTTAATGATAAAATAAAACGTATACTAGCGTCATCTAGGTGCTTTACCTACTAATATTTAGGTAAGTACTAAAACTTTGATTTTAGGCAATGTCCAATTGACCAATTTATTAGAACTGGTATCGTCCCACAATGGCCACTTTCCACAATGACCACTTCCAACACTGATCACTCTCATAAAGCCCTGTTCCTGTTATGCTAGGTACCTACCTACTTCCCTTAATGATCTCTTCCCATAATGACCTCAACCCAAAATGGTCACTTTATCATTTATTATTTAAAAGCAACTGACAACATTTATGAGGTGCCTATTTATTGTCTATGATTTTTAAATATGCATACCTACCTAATTCAAAATAGAAAACGTTTGTAATCGGTACCTATACCACGATCCCCGACCTCATAATCTTGACCTAATCTGTACCTTCAGATAAAAGCCAAAGGGCCGAGGACAAAAAGCCTTTTGAAGGCGCTATTGTGCCTAATTATTCGTTGATTGTTTAGTGCACAGACGAGGCGCGGGATTCACAACCGGAAGACACAGAGCCGGCACGAGGGAACTGGACGGGACGTTTTGATTTCCTTCTGTCACTGCTGGGATATAGCGTGGGGCTAGGGAACGTGTGGAGGTTCCCTTACCTCTGCTATAACAATGGAGGGGGTATGTACACAAACTATCAATATAAAAATCTTACTTTTAACTGACAAATAAAATAAAATCGTTTCTAACCATCAAACTGGAGCCTCAAAGACAACTGCTTTTGCAGCACCAAACTAACGTTAAATCCGCTTAGTTGGAAAATCACGCGACCGCAAACCGCAAGTTTAAAAAAATACCTTTAAACACCCGTATTCGTATCAACCCCTATCGAATAAAGATCTCGTTATAATATTATATTTAGATAAATATACATACAAGGCTATTATTAATTATACCCAAAACGTTTTACCTGCAGATAATTTGACTTGTAACTATGGAGTTATTAATAAAGTATTGTATTATTTTGTATAACAAATTTAATTGAAGACTTTTAGTAAAGTTGTTCGTCTTTTTTTCTTTATACTAAAACAAAAGTATATGTAACAAATTTGGGCTCTAGATATAACTAGATGTTTGCAGCCTTAGTACGACGTCATAATATGACGTACAATACGTATACGTATAATATGTATACGTATACGTTTTTGCAATTTGATGCTAGGTATGGCTCGCTCTGTTGCTCTCACCGTGAGCGTCCGTGTCTCGGCACCAGAGGTCATGGTGCGCAGGACACATTGATCATACAGACGGAGTCTTCAGGCATTGTGATATCTCACTTGATCGAAGTCGGCTCCTAAGCTAAATAAAACCGGTCTAGTGTGATTCGGGTACCATCACATAAATTGTTAACTAGGACGGTAGGTAAGGACTAAAGTACAAAAAAGTAGTGCAAAAAGTCAACATCCCATCAACGCCCAGGCGGTCACCCATCCAAGTAACGAGCGCGCCCGACTTTGGTGAACAGAAATATGTCACCGACTTGTACTTGGCCATTATTTAATCGAGATCGCGGTCAAAGCTTGAGCGATAAAAAAATGATTTTCTTTATAGTGTGAAATATAAGCATGCCAAATTTGACGCTTGTACGTAATGTAGGTAGTAGGTCATCATCATCATCATCATCATCATTTCAGCCGTAGGACGTCCACTGCTGGACATAGGCCTCCCCCATCGATCTCCAAAAGGGCCGGTTGGAAGCGGCCTGCATCCAGCGTTTCCCTGCGGTCTCTTTTAGGTCGTCTGTCCATCTTGTGGGTGGACGGCTGCGCTTACCAGTCCGTGGTCTCCATTCCAAAACCTTTCGGCCCCATCGGCCATCTGTTCTGCGTGATATGTGCCCTGCCCACTGCCATTTCAACTTACTAATCCGGTGGGCTATGTCGGTGACTTTCGTTCGTCTACGGATCTCCTCATTTCGGATTCGATCTCGTAGAGAAACCCCGAGCATAGCCCTCTCCATAGCTCGTTGTGCGACTTTGAGCTTGCTTATGAGGCCCATAGTGAGAGACCACGTTTCAGTGCCGTATGTCATCACTGGTAACACACACTGGTCGAAGACTTTCGTCTTAAGGCACTGAGGTATTTTGGACGAGAAGACGTTGCGTAGTTTACCGAACGCTGCCCAGCCGAGTTGGATATATATAGGTAGATATATATATAGGTAGTAGGTACGTACCTATTACTATTTACTGTTTATACCTACTAGAGCAAATACAAGAATATGTTTAAAAAAATTATTTTCTGGGGACGGCTTTAGTTATCACTTTTTGACTTTATTATTATTTCTTAGTTAATCCGCCGTAAGCCGTAACATTACATATTCTGTGAAAATTTCAGCTTTCAGCCGCTTCTTTTACGGTTCGAAAGATGCAGCGGACAGACAGTCACGTAGGGTTTAGTAAGTTAGTGATAGGGCCCCGTTTACACCCTTTGGGTACGGAACCCTTAAAATCATACAAACTATTTGTTTGGTGAATTAAGTTTTGTGTAGTCATGGAACAAATGTGGCTAGGTATAAGCTGCCTGCAAGAAGTTTTTGGTACATTATAAATAACTCTGTATAAAGTTGTTTCGCCTTCAATTTCCTCGTTTATAAAGTACTAGCAGACCTGACAGACGTTGTCCTGTCTTAGAACTTTTTTTTACACCTTGGGTTACATTATTGGAGTTTTAGTAAGGATCCCTATTTTTTTTGAAAATGTAATATAGCCTATGTTACCCGGGGATAGTGTAGCTTCCCAACAGTGAAAGAATTTTTCAAATCGGTTCAGTAGTTTCGGAGCCTATTCAATGCAAACAAACAAACAAACAATCAAATCTTTCCTCTTTATAATATTAGTATAGATAAGTTTATTTTCATTTAAACTGTTTATTAACCTGCAACGAACTCTCGTAAATAAATGAATATTATAACGATGGGAAACTCTCTACATTAATATTAAATTATACTCCGCCTAAAATGAAATGAATATTTATTTTGCGTTACGTGCTGCTAAATAGCCCTTTAGCCCTTTAGTTTTTGCATAATGTATCAGCTCTGGTCTTTTAGTTTAGCTTTCCCTTTTTCACGAAACGATGTTTAGTTAGTACTTGCATAGCGACCATGCAGTTTAACTGTTGTTGAAAAGAAGTTGCCCAAATGATCAGACTGAAAGTTTTTCAATGCAGTCAGTTTTGTGCTGCAATAATTATAAATTAAAAAAAAACGACATTAAAATTGGTTTTACTTGGATGACATATACTTTCCAGTTATTTTGATTTAAAAACCAAACTACTAAACCGATTTGATGAAACTTCTATGCGACCAATCTGAAAGTATATCCGTTTAAATAAAAAAGAATTATCCAAAGCGGTTTATAAATGACGGGAGTCCTGAGGTAACAAATACATATAAAAATAAAAAAACTAATTGAGAACCCCATTCTTTTTTTTAAATTGGTTAAAAACCCTTATGCTGGAACCTCATTCTATTCTACGGATAAATAGGTCACACTGTAATAGTCGTAGGTACCAATGTACCTGCTTTATTTTTCTTGCTTTTTCTTTATAATGTCCCGAATAATGTCCCGAATATATTTTTAATGCGTTATCCCAAGTATCTCGAATCTAGGAACAGGCGGTGAACTCATTTGGGAATTAAGCCTCGAAGTTTTCTAAAACTTTCCTTTTAGCAGGTGTATCGAAGCTGACAGCTAAAGGGTGTTAACGAAAAGTTTTAGTAACGTGCATTTATCTTTATCAGTCTTTTTTCTAGCTTATAAGTTTGTAGTATCTTTTTGGTAATTATTATCCACACTTACCTACTTTATGTAAACTTTTTTTAGTAACGCCTGATTCAATCAACTATTATTTAAAGGTGTTATGTAGTTATATTCGAATAGATAGGTTCATGTTTTGTCTTTTTCTCGCAGTTTTTTTTTAAAGCGACATGTGACTAAGTAATTATTATTTGAGCTAGGTTAGCTAGGTTTAAGTGTGATAGTAACCTACGAGAACAGTTCTGTTAAAAGAAAACTAGATACTGGTTTAATCATATTTTGCCGTACACCTAATTGCCGTAACCGGGTAATGAGTAGTACAAATTTGCGAAAGTTCTAGAAGACCTAAGTACAGGCCATTAAATGTTGCTATAGCAGTAGTGTCTCCATGTTTTTTTTTTTTATAAATCGATCTTCTCTATTTTATGTTATACTCAATCAGGGTCATTATGTCATGCCTACCTAACTAAAAGCTGTATGTGATTTTCATAACTTTTCGACCAACCAACGACTAGATTCGTTAGGTCGTAAAAAGACAATTCATAAGAGGAATAGAGGCGCGTGTACCCGGGTACACGCTTCGTTGCGCAGGTTTGAATCCTGCCGGTCATAAAATTTTTGAATTATCTAAGTCATTTAAATAGTAAATTCTAAAGTAGGGAAAACATTTTTTTTTTTTAATATAGGTTAGATCTACGTATATAGTTTAATACCTTTACATGTTTACAAAATTACATGATTGAGTATTGACTGTTGCGAATTTATTGCAAGATATATCTCTACCACAGCCCCACCATTTTAATTACGTTTCTTTCAGGCGCTTTTCTGATTCCGTTCACGGTGATGCTTATAATAGCGGGTCTACCGCTCATGTTCATGGAGCTATCGTTCGGCCAGTACGCGGCCCTCGGGCCCGTCGCAGTGTACAACAAGTTCTGCCCTCTCTTCCAAGGCCTGGGCTACGGCATGGTCATAGTCTCCTGTATCGTTATGCTCTACTACAACCTCATTATAGCATGGACCATTTACTACATGACTGTCTCTTTTGCGAGCATCTTCTATCAGCTGCCTTGGCAGAACTGCGATGCTGAATGGAGTACAATACGTGAGTTCAATGAATTTTTCCTCCACTTAAATTTCAAATAGTTGCACTTCCATGCTTAGTTCCACACTTGAACTATATAGTCGCCAAAAATAAGACTCAGTGCGATATAAGCAGAAGCCCTGGTACGGGAGGATGACAGCAAGAAGCCCATGTGTGCGCCATCGATGTGACCGAGGCAATAACAATAATTTTGACAAGGGTTTTAAAAGGGGTGTTTACTACCACATCTCCGGGCTGGTAAAGTATCCACAACACCCCTAGTGCAGTGTTGCGGCAAGCAAGAAAAGCAAGAAAAACTTTTTCTTTAAGGACTTTTTCAAGCAAGAAAAAGTCCGAAACCGAATCTGAAATTACCCGTTTTACCCTACAAAGCCTACCCTCCACTAAGTTTTTCTGAGCTAAATATCTTGGAAGCGATTGCCACCGGATTACCCGAAATTACCCGGAAGGCACCATTTCCCGCCAATTACCCGTTTCTAGCCGAAATTATACGAAATATACCGTACTGGCAACGCTGCGCTAGTGTTGCAGGTGCCCATCGGCGATGATTACTGCTTACCATCAGGCATGTCTGTTTGACGGTCTTTTCATTAAAAAAAGTGCACTTGTCAGGCTTTTTTTTCCATTTTGTCTAAGAAAATTTATATTCACGTATACAAGTTTTTATTCTGATTTTGTGGCCTTTCAGACTGCTACTCCTATGAGGAGGCAGACGCGTGTGATGCAACGAATGGAACTTACTATCTGAGACAATGCTACAATCAGAGCTACGCTTTATCACACAACATCACGACGCTCGCCGAGACAGCTCTGAGGAAACCGCCTGCCGAAGAATACTTCACGTAAGTAAACTCAACTTTCACTAAAAGAATAAATTATTTATGATTTAAATACAGATTTAGTATTTTATTACTGAGCATTTAGCTAAATTAATCACTAATCTTTCAGAAACCAAGTGCTGGGATTATCGTCTGGTATTGAGGAAACGGGGCAAGTGCGATTGGGCATGGCGATGTGCTTGTTGGCTGCTTGGTTAATCGTCTTTCTTTGTTTGTGTAAGGGTGTCCAATCCTCAGGAAAGGTAAGCTTACACCAAGAAAATATAACGTATAAGTGTACCGACTAAGTACACTAATTTGACCTTAAACGATTTTGTGTTTTATTTGCAGGTGGTATACTTCACAGCGCTATTTCCATACGTGGTCCTTGTTATCTTGTTTTTCCGAGGGGTGACTCTTCCAGGTGCTTCTACCGGGATTATGTTCTATCTTACTCCGGACTTTGGACAACTCCTAAACGCCCAGGTAAAACTAAAAAATACCCTACAAATACAAAGTTTAAAGTTTTAGAAACCCTTAAATTTTTTGACGAAAAAGGCAATGATAACTGTATTTTGGCGCTCTGATTCTATCAAATAGAAAGAAGTATAGAAAATTAAATTTTTGTAATAAATAGATCTGCATTTTTTAAATTAAATATAACAACTTCAAATATTTAAAAGCTCAACATAAAAACATAATAGGTACGGTCAATTTACAAAAGTACTTTTTCTTAAAACTCTCGATGGAAAGTTTGAGAGTGGATTTCGTTAAACAACTGACAAAATGCTTTACTGTTAGTTGTTATGGTTTTGTTTAATTCGTTTTGACAATTACAGCTTTATTTTTTCTGGATTTTCTCCCCAAAAGATAGACCTGAAATGCATACGTATTTATAATGCTTCTGGTGTTACAAGTATCCATAGGCGACGGTGACTGCTTACCATCAGGCGGCCCGTCTACTTGTTTGCCACCTATGGCATAAAAAATGCATTTTGTAATAATACGTATATTAATGGATGGATTATTGATCAGGTGTGGGGCGACGCTGCTGTACAAATATTCTTCGCTCTAAGCCCCGCCTGGGGCGGTCTCATCACCCTGTCTTCGTACAACAAATTCACGAACAACTGTTACATGTAAGTATGCACTGAACGCTCAGCTGTTTGTGTACACGAATGTGTGTCCATCTGAATGTTGTTTTCTTTGCAGAGACTCGTTAATCGTTGCTGTATCAAATATAGCTACGTCGTTTTTTGCTGGCCTGGTAATATTCTCTGTGATTGGTTTTTTGGCGCATGAGCTAGACGTTGAAGTAGATCGCGTGGTCGATCAAGGAGCGGGACTTGCCTTTATTGTTTATCCAGAAGTGGTAACCAGGCTGCCCGTGTCGCCGCTTTGGTCTATTCTGTTTTTTGTTATGCTATTGACACTCGGACTTGACTCACAGGTAAGCACTTAATTCTAGTACAAGTACGTAAGTTATGTATATCTATGAATACCACAGACCTTTAGCATGATAGACATCGCGAGCACGTCAAATTGTATTAAAAGCCATTGTGCCGCATTTTTGGATCTACTATGATGTCACGAGACCTCCATTCGCACGGCCAATGATCTATTGAATTGGCCCTATTTTACTTTCGAAGAATTTTGACAGTTTGGTATGGCGCAATTTTCCATTTATCGTATTGACATCTGACGTACCTAGTACTGCCAAAACGATGGAGGTCAAATTGAATTATTCGATGTGCTAGTTGGAGCTTTAACTTAAGACAGGCCTCAGACATGCAAGGTGTCTATCCTGATAAAGATCTGTGATGAATACTTAAATACTAATATGATCTAGAGGTAACGATTGTGTTTTGGATGTTTGTATGGGATAATCTCTGGAACTCCTGAACCGATTCTGATATTTCTTTTACTGATAGATAGCTACACTATCCCCGAGTTATATAGGCAATGTTTTATGCCTGCGTGACGCGGGAGATGCCCCGGGCAAAAGCTAGTGACTAATATTGCATGTCTGCAATGGGTAATGTGTTGAAACTATCTTTTGTACACTGTGTTTACAGTAAAGATATTCTTATTCGTAATTATATAAGTAGTTTATAAAAAGTAAATTTTTCTAGAGTTTCAAATGTATTTCAGTTTGCTCTAATGGAGACGGTTACGACGGCCATATTGGACCGATTCCCCAATTTCCGTCAAAGGAAAGTTTGGGTAGTTTTCACTGTGGCAGTGTTTGGCTATCTCGGTGGTCTTATCTTTTGCACTAACGTAAGTACTTAACATAAAACATATTTTTAACCCCCGACGCATAAAGAGGGGTGTTATAAGGTCAATGTGTGTATCTGTGTATGTGAGGCATCGTAGCTCCCAAGCAGCTGAACCGGTTTGATTTAGTTTTTCTTTGTTTGAAAGGTTACTTGATCTAGAGTGTTCGTAGCAAAAGTGGCTATGATTCAAGAAAATCTGTTCAGCCGTTTGAAGATTGCCAGCTCTTGTTTAGGGTTCTAAAAATATTATTTTCGTTAAATTTTCAACCGACTTCCTACAATAACATTCTTAATTTGAATGTTTTTTTTCGTATCATGAAGGTAGTGTGATGCACATGGGGTACTTTTCCGAATTTCTGGGCGGAAAAGTACCCCCCAAAAAAGACAGAAAAAGAAAAGAAAAAAATCGTTAAATTTTCAGCCGACTTCCAAAAATTGCATTCTTAATTCGACTGTATTTTTTTTTGTCTCTTAAGGTAGTGTGCATCACGAGGACGCACATGGGGTACTTTTCCCCCTAGAAATGCGGAATAGTGGTTAATCGCGGTTTACTCTGCGGGATTCAGCTATAGATAATTATGTTATAAAATGTCTGTGATGGTAAGGTGTTACAGGTATCTATAGGCGACGATGATCGCTTACCATTAGATGCCCCGTTAGCTTGTCTGCCACATATAGCATATAAAAATGCGACAGTAATCATAAAAAAAAATACGTATGACCGCCAACTCGCTTGGATGTTAACCAATGATGCGGTCAACGATCGAGCACGCTTGCATAGAAGGAGCCGATTCACTGTCTGTTAACTGTATGTTTGTAACTGTTAAAGACTAAACGGCTGGACCGATCGTCATGAAATTTGGCATGTAGGTAGAGTGTATTACGAGGATAGACATAGGTTACTTTTTCCCTCGGAAAAAAAGCTGTTAACTCGCGGGATGTAGCGCAGACTTTATGATTGTTGATTTTTCAGAGCGGCATGTATTGGCTTCAACTGATGGACAAGTACGCGGCGAATTGGTCCGTGCTGATCATAGCGATCGGCGAGTGTATACTGATTGCGTGGATCTACGGAGCTGAGAAGTTCTGTCGCGACATCCAACGCATGATCGGCAAGCAGTCCAAGCTGTGGGTGTTCTTCTGGAGCGCTATGTGGCGAGTGATCACACCGGCTGCTCTTGTGGTATAATTATTTTTACACCCGAAGCAAAAAACAAACAAGTGTTATAAGTTTAACATATTATTATATGTCTGTCTGTGCCATCGTACCACCCAAACGGCTGAACCGTTTTGTTTTATTTGATAGGTGATTTGTTCGAGCGTGTTTCTAGCTACAATTTAAGAAAACGTTGTCAGCCGTTTGAAGATTATCAGATCTTTTATCGGGGTGTAAAAAATACAATTTATACTTGTTACGCTGTTTCTGTAAATTTATGTTTCCTATTTCTTATTCAATTGTATTTCAGGCATGTTCTAAGGGATATCGACTTCCTCGTTCCCCTGTTTGATCTGAGGTAGCTAGTAATTTGACGTGTAACCGTAATAAAGATAATATCAGTACGTACGAGCAAGCTGCATTCCAACGAGGTGCCAGGTTAGCATGAACGGGTTGTACAGATCTTGAAAAACATTCATCGCAAAAATATCCATCATAATCTGCCTATCATGTTCCCACTGCCCGGAATCAGACCTCTCAGAGAGAGAGAGAGAGTGGACCCTTCAAACAAAGATTCGTCTTTAGCTAATCTTTGGGTGGTGATTCCAGTTCATCCTGGTGTTCAACTGGATTGAATACAAGCCGGCATCATACGGACACTACGTATACCCGATGTGGGCAGACGCTGTGGGCTGGACCCTGGGCGTGCTGCCTGTCGTCGTGGTCGTGCTCATGGCCATCGACCAGATCTGCAGCGGACCTGACGACCTCACCATCATGGAGGTGAGAATATCTCACTCTTGTAGCCTTTGATGTATCAAGTATGGGCTTGCTTGATTGAGTGGACTCCGTAGATAAACAAACGAATAGGTTCAGGGCAAGATCTGTGCTGATGACCAGCGCTACAGAGAAATCTGCAGCATTATTAGTGGCATTAGTGGTTAGTTTTTTTGTCGCATAATATAATCGCATTGTTATAATCTGTACATAGCTTTCTTTCATTGTATTTTGTGATGTTGATCTAGTGTTTTGTGCACAAAATGTTTTCTTTCTTTCTTCCAAAAGGCAACGATCTTCGTAAGGTGGTTTAAAAGCACCCAGATCACCAAAGTTCTTGCAAGTAGCATGACTGTCCAGGAGTGGACAGTCGTAAAGAAATTGTGATTTTTGGTCTTTTTTTTTTTTCTTTTTTTTTGTATAACGAGTGCCAGTGCCTATGATAATGTTACCAAATTATGTTTTGTTCGATATCATAGTTACGAGCAACGAAACTTTTATTCCTGTATCGAAGCGCTCCTGAACCGAAGATAAATAATTTGATCCTGACCCTGATCATAATCCTGGCTACGCCCTTGTCTATTCCCCTTTGACAGAACGTTTAGAGAAGACCCCCAGTCCTCCAAGATGAATGGTTCCACCATACCTATTTCACCGGTGTGTTGCAGAAAGCCCGCGTGCTAGCGCGTCCGACCGATGAGTGGGGCCCGCCGGTGGCGGGGGCTGTCACTTGCCTCCGGTCGGAGCCCGAGCTGTCGCCGCCCGTGCTGCTGCTGCACGGCCGGCCCGTGCTGCGCGAGCGCGGCGCTTGACCCCCGTACGCACACCCGCTCGTCGCCATGCGGAAGGTATGAAGCATTTTCACCATCAGCCTTCCATCCCACTGCTGGGTTTTTTACCCAACAATGAGAGTTTTATACTCTCTCTCTCATGCTGTATGAATATCTATAACGGTGCTGTCGGTAAATTGGAACGAATGAATGAGTTTTGAAGCTAATATGGACAAGAAATTCGCCTGATGACAGAATACGAATTTTTCATCGAGACTTCCTTAAATGAACATTTTGCGCGATGTTGTGGCTCCTACATTAAATACTAATGGCTTCTGTCTCGGTCTTATAAGCTAGTCAGCTGCCAAGCACAGTTTACTCGTAAATTTCTACTCTTCTCACATTTTAACGCAAAGTATTATAGCCTGTGAACTTATTTATGAAGCATACTCAAACTTCATCGATCTGTTTAGGCGTTTCATTTCAGTGCGTTAGTTCAACTGACGCTAAAGTAATTTTAAAGATTCGGATGATTATATGACATTGCAGGTTATTTCGTAGAAATTCAATTTCATGAATGAACTGTATGAAATCTCAACTCACTCAATATTGATAAAAATCTTATAATAAATAAACATTACTCTAAACCTTACTTAAATGAACCAATATTGTTCCAGACGTCTTACGATGGCGGAGACTCAACTTCTGTTACGAGTGGTGTAGAAAACGAAAATAAAAAAACTGCCATGAAACCTAAAAAGAGTTCATTAAAAAGAAAAACACCTAACTATAGCCAAGAATCTGATGATACAGTTATTGAGCCACTATTACAAAGAGACAAAGATAAATCGGAACCCCAAAGTGCCAAATATTTTGGAAAAGGAAAGACTGACTCTATACAGAACGAAGAAAGCAATAACAAAGCCAAAACATCAACTACCACAGGATTTTGCGGCACTACAGAAAGTTTACTATCATTCAAAGATCCTGAATCAAACAATACTACTTCTGGTGTGGTCGCGCCTTTACACAACTATATGAACACAAATGTATTCAACACACATGATAACGCCAAAGCTAACGTTACGACAAAAAGCCAAATACTCGTTGAAATAGATTCATGCAAACAAAACAGTTACACTCCTAGCCCACTTATTTTCACAACTGCCAAAATTCACACTGATGCAAAAACAAAGCAAATGGAGCCAGTTCCAATTTTATCCACAATCGAAGTCAGCATGTCAAAAACAGGTAGTATAACAACTAACGAGAAAAAAATCAGTAACGGTTCATCTGTTATTAATCCAGTATACACTCCGATACCGTTTAGCAAAGGTAAAGAAGAAAAAATTACCGTGAGTAGTTTTAGCACAATTTCACCAACTATGAACAAAGAGCCATTCGGTAGACCAGTCACGGTTACATCTGCTACTAAATTAGCAAACATTACTACAGCGCAAAGCAGTTCTATGAAAATCACTTTACCGTCAACGACTTCCCACTCTTTGTCAATGAAAAGCAATACTAAAGATAGACAAGAAGACATTAGGGATGTTAAAAACGAACAGACATTACCACATAATGTGCAGCTTCAATCAAAAGCATTTAATTTGGATAGTACAAAAAATAATGTTACGGTTAAGACAATATTACCTTCGTCTGGAGGAAAAGGTATTGACATTTCAACAAAGTTTGTTAAAACAAGCCAAGATAATCCACAGGCAAACAATTTTGATACGAGTGCTGACACATCTGCTAATGTGACAAGTTTTGATTCTCTACATTTCACAAGCAATATTAAAAGCCCTACTTCTAAAAATTCTGTTGAATTATCTAATCCTGCCAAAAGTTTTTCTAGTTCTGTGGGCAATAAGCAGTTACAACGACAAAAAACAACAACAGAAGAAACACGTCACATAGAATCAAAAGTGGAACCAAATATTGAACAATCTGAAAACTTAAGTGCCAAAATGTCATCTTCGTCACATCCCAAAATAATTGATAGCATATCTATTAAGGATTTTAAACCACCAAACGTAAGTGCCAATAATACGCAAATTATGAATACAAAATTAACAAATAACGCTGCCGATTCAATTAGTAAAGCGACTGCTATTTTAACGACAACAAAACCCACGGTTGTAACAACAAGCGCAGTTTCATTAAATACTGTGAGAACTTCTGCTGATGTTTCAAGTAAAACTTTAACTACAACCACTAATACTGGAAAAACAGTATCACCAACTACAGCTACAACAAAAGCACTATCAAATGTAAATAAAATCACTGCTTTTACAGTTAGTTCTACCAGTATTACCAAATCACCTGCAGATGATGTCATTAAAACTTCTATACCTAACTCAATTGTTACATCGAAGTATCCAGAAGTAACTTCGATCCAAACACAACCACAAACATCCATTAGTAAAACTTTACCTGAAAAGACACCTGTAGTAGATGTCTCTACAGCTAAAACAACATCATCATTGAGTTTTGACAAAAATAAAGCTGCAAGTATGACGACAGCGAAACCATTTTCAGCACTGCCAAAGACTACCGCGACGAGTTTTACTCAACCTCTAGTTTCAACAAGTAAAACTACAGCTACTAAAATACCTTCTGTCACAACATCAGTTAAAACGGCTTCGGTGAGTGCTGCCACTGGTACCGCTATAAAAACATCTTCAAGTTCTTCTCAAGTTTCAAGTCCGAAACCGAATGGAACTGCAGGTTCAGTAGATGCTAAGAAAGCGTCTACCGTTACAACGTCAATGCCCAAGACATTGTCGGGTACTGTTGGTCCTATAACAACGACATCTCAAAGTATAACTTCTGCACCCGGGAACGTAAACACACAAGCTATAACAATTGTTGGAATGACAGCTACTACTAAAACACCTTCCGTTGTAACATCGGGGAAATCTGCAACTGTAAAATCCAATGTTCCAATATCCATTACCGCAGGCGTTAAATCTCCAAACAATAATTCATCGCAAATGTTCGATGCTTCTAAATTATCTACGACTACAATTCCTAAGACTGAATCAGTGACAACGTTATCGAAAACATCAGCAGGGACTTCAAGTGCCAACGTTATTACAGCTAAATCTCCGCAAGACACTTCAGCAGCAACGAAAAATACTAAAGAATCTGTAGCATCAGTGAAAAAGCCTGCTGTGACTAAAATACAATCCATCACCACAAAAAGTCCTCCAGTGAGTACTGCCAATAAATCGATCGTTGGACCAACCACAAAAGTATCATCTTCTGAAGTGCCTACGTCAGCTACTAAGAAACCTGGTGGGTCCGTTTTAACAAAAACAGGCTTAACCACATCAACGAAAACCGCTTCAGTATCCACATTGACAAATACGTCAGATGTGGCTTCTTCAAGCAGTACAACTACGTCTGCAGCAGCAATAAAGCCAACCACGCCAAGTGCCATGCAAGTAAGTGCAAATAAGTCAGTAGGCATAGTGGGGTCATCTATACCTTCAACTGCACCTGATTTAAAATCATCGGAGTCAGTCAAAAAGGCTGGCTCGACGACGATCGAAAACAATAAAAATGGCAAACTTTCAAATGCTTAACATTAGTTAAAATTAAAGTACTAGAGTAAATTTTAATATAGGAAACTAACCCCACGCTCAATCCAAAGTGATAAGTACTTTATTTTATGGCGTTAAAATGTTTAATGCCGATACCGACAATCATAAACTATTTATTGTTTTAACAAAGTAATTGCATATTACCTATTCTTTATTTACTTAAATTTATCTGTTCTTCAGCTTAGCAAAAATCTTAGAAAAGGTCTGCTTTTATAATCGGGCTGTTCATCAAAGAATACTTACAATTATCTTCGGTATCCTTTTAACTAACTTTATCGTAATAATTTAAATAAAAAAAAATACGCAAGACGGTTTTACGCAAAAGAAAGCTATAAACTTTAGATAAAATAATTTAACAATTACCTACCTAAACATATTAACAATTTGCTCACGTTAAGATGAAGGAATTGAAAATACTACATTAGAAGTATTTACAAAAGAAATAAATAGCTTATACACACTTACTGCTTAAAATTTGATATTCATTTACTGCCTACCTGTAAGACGTCATACATCATATTATTAGGTTTAAAAGCAAACTACTTAAAAGCCGTATTACAAAATGCATCGTTCAATTTTAGGTATCTAGATTTTCGGGCATAAAACGAAAAAATAAAGTGGTAATTGTCAAGAAAAATTGATAACAAGTAAACCATAACATCAAAATTGTTTATTTTCGTGAGTAATTTAACCAAATCCACTCTCAAATTTTTCCTCAGAGAGTTTTTCTAGAAACTACTTTTGTAAATTATAATAATAAAACGTTGATATGTTGAGGTTTTCCAAAATGTAAAGCCATTATTTTCTATAAAAATACAGATATGTTAATTAAATTTTCTGTAGATCTTCAAATTTGATACAATCAGAATGCCAAATATAGTGACCGTTGCTTTTTTCGTAAAAAAAAATGAGAATGCTCTTATAGAAAAAAATATGAAAATCTATTAATTAATAATACGTACCTATTTATTATACTTGCGTCAATAAAGAAAGTTTTAGGAACAAATCGAACGGCTATCTGCTGCTTAGCAAATGGCAATATTAGAGGGTCAATAATTATGTTTGTAGATACTAGTGGTGCTAAGAAAATGTTTACACACATTTAAATATTTTTCATAGACAATATTTCCCTATTACGTTTATATTTTTGATGTAATTTAGAGATGATTTGATTCTGCATCTCCTGACGTCAATTGAAAACTTTGACTTGAAATGTTCAGACGGTAGGACGGAGATGGTGGTGTACGTTGATATCAAAAATGTGAGTGGCATAAATTAATTGATTAATTAATGATTCAATAAAGCTAGTATGACTTAAGATTCAGTTGCAGCAGTGTCCACCTAGTGTCTACCCAGGTCTTGCGCACAATTTGTGCAGCGCTGAAGATAAGTTGAACAAACTAGCCCCTCATGCCACATCGATATGAACGTAGCCCTCGCTTCGTACTTACTAACTATAAATACTACCTGTCGAGAGAATGTAAAAAAAACGCAGGGTAGCATCTGATAATATGAATCAATTGTAGATTTAATACCTAAACTAAAGGGTAAACCTTTATAAATCTTTACAATAATCTCACTCATTCGATGAGCCGTCTTTGAAAAAGGAAATAATGTTCGCCTTGAAAAGGATGTAAAGGAAACAAGACCTAATATCGATAAATATATTAAATATTTTTATTTATATATAACAAAAATCGAAGTCTCGTACTGTAATGTATTTGTGTTGTTTGTGATGAAGCATCTGAATCTCAGGACACCTTAGATATGTCTCGAAATGTGCGGTACATTACAATTAACTTCGTCAAGCAATTCTCGCTCTAGATTAGCTTGTAATTAGATATTTATAATTCCATAGACCATTATCAGTATAGACACCACAAACACCTCATTTTGTATAAAACCCAGCGTGCGGCATTTTTGTACCCATTATGAACAATTAAGTGGTAGTTTGACTCCATTCGATTAAGAAAGCAGTTTGTTTTTTTTGTATTGATGATTGACGTGCTACTGCCAATACGATGGAAATCGAGCCAAATTATGCGGGGTAGTTGGAGTATTGATCCAACTTAAGGCCGCGTTTACAAGCCAGGGCTATCTCTTCCGCAGTTTTTCAACATTTATGAAGATTACTAAGTATTTAAAAACTGTTTGGTATAAAGCAATTTTCGTGAGAATATTTTATAAAATGGCAGAAGAGATTGAAAAAACTCGAAAACATATTATTTTATTAAATGTTGCGACAAAATAAAAATTCAATTTAAAAGATTACTTTAAAACGTATGCAATGTTATTCTAAAAATTATGCCCAATCGTTTTTTTATTGTAACTTAAAATAAACGTAAAATACGTAATACGTAAAAACTGCGAAATATGCCTGAAAGCGCGGCCTTGAGATAGGTCACAGAGATGCGAACTATAGATGAACTCCTGGGGTCTATCTTGATACTGGTGTATGTATAAATCTATAATTGTTAAACATATGGCTGTAGACACCCGTGTACCTATTTATAATTCAGATATAATTATCTAGTCGTATACGTACGTACCTAATTTGGTTTTGAAACTTGTTGTTTTGTTAGCTGAGTAAAATAATTTCAAAAAAGAAATAGTATATGAAATTATGAATTTTATCTTACCATACATGGCAATTAGTGTTGGTTTATTTAATGTGATACAAAAAGTAATCGCATCTCTTTAGTTATTTATGAATACCTCCTTAGCTGCTCTCTCAAGTTTATAATGTTTCTCTGCTAGGTGTCAGCCGTGTTCACTTCCAAATAGCTATACCGAGAGGATGTATTAAATTAATTGTATTGTTTGCATCCAGAATACTGTGTTTATTTTACCTATATTCAATAATTAGTACGTCCAGTTTACCTACAAGAAATCCGTCTGTTTTTGCACAAATAGCAGGTATTGTTAGTGCTGTACGGTCCGCGAGCGCGAGTAAATATCAAAATATGCCTTATCTCAGTATCTATAATTTACTTAACTACTAACATAACCAATGTATGTATGTACTAAACTCTCAGTTTATGTGTTTCTCTATTATAACAATCTAGCAATTGAAATATACATAGTTGTGTAGGAACCTTTATAAAAATGACAGCTAAAATTTGGTGTCTAATTGAGTATTTGACTGTATTAAACATAATTCATACTGTGTAATCCTAGAAGTTTTTATTATTATTATTTAATAAATATCTAACTAAAAAATTAAGTACCGATTTTCAGAAAAATACAAATTACAAATAAGATTTTCATTGATCACGTGACTTGACTGCAAACACTATGTAGGTCGAATGTCCTAATGACGTCACACAAAAGTAAATAGTACCAACAATTGTATGGCGAGAAGCACTCGTTTGCTTATGTGTGACGTCACAAATGTCACGTGGCTCCATAAATGCCAAATGGATCGTTTACGCGGGAGTTTAATAATTTGAATTATGCCCTGCCATTTAAAACACAAATACTGAAAATTATGAAGAATAAAAATAAATTCAGTCTAATACCCTATTATATGACATGGTAGAGATCGTCTAAATTAAACGAGGAACCTTAATTCCCAGTCATTCGCATATTTTTTTAAATAAAAGATACTTTATGTGATGTTAAAAAAGTGATTTGGCCGTTGGATCAGTTTAGAATTTAAATCATTTGCAATGTTCAAATTAATTAAAGCATTTTTATGTTGATATTTTATGTTAGCGATTTAAAAAAAATCGTTAAATAATTTATTTTCGATATCCTCCGCCAAAATATGACCATGACAGGCACTGTATTCCACTTCATAAGTTTCATGGAGAAACTCGCTATTTTAGTTTAAACGAGTTTTATCACTACCTATACTAAAATCAAGTAGGGCCAATTTAATATATTAGATTTGACTATTTCAATCTATTGTTTATTTGTCAAAATAAATAGTAAAATTGCCTGCTTTTATCATTATTACAATACATAATTATGTATTTTTAACCAACTTCGATAAAGGAGCAAAGGTCGCAATTCGGCCCATTTGTTTTTTTATTTGCTGTTTTTTGTATGTTCCTACATCTATTACGATACGTAAACCAATAAACCAATACGATGAAAACGACGATTGATATGTAAACCAATTTGCGTGTTTCTTTTTCATCATGTAGACGAAACTCTCGAGGTGGTCCCACAAAAATTTCATTAATTATGGCTCTGTCGTTTTTTATCCAACTCGAATAATATGGATAATTTAATTTAAGTGCCTACGATTTTATAACTATAACTACACTACTTTTGTTCAAGCGCTTTGTTCGAGTCAAAACAGATAAGTATTCATCAATCAATATAAATAAACTAATAGTTCGCCCCGAAAAGAGTTAAAAAATATCTTTAAAAGACGATTGAAAAATAAATTATATCGTGTTAACACACGTATGGATTTGGTTGACCTCAACCGCCGTCTGACCAACGGGAGAGAAAGAGAGGGAAATATGATATTCTCACTCTTTCTCTCCTGTTGGTTGGACGGCGGTCCGTCAACCAAATCCATAAGTGTGTTAACACTATAACAAGGCAATACTAAATCGATGTTACAAGGTTACGTTAAAGTGTCAAATGTGATCTGTTAAATTGGCTACTGTAAGAGCTTGTATCTAGTTGTTGATTATGCTAAAGGCAGAGTTAATCTAGCTAGTACTTACAGAAACCTTTAGTACTTACATAACGTGGCCTGTGCATTGAGGTGAGATTACTGAGAACAGAGAGAGCATTGTTCGATCCACACCTTACACTATTGTACAATTCTTGCTAAACTCGGGAGGTGGACGACTTCGTAAACACGCGATAGTCTCAGTAATTTTAATTTATTTTGAGTTCTATGCGCTACTCTATTTAGCTCAAAGTAAATGAATAATCTACTTACCGCAAGTAGAAAGTATTTTTGATGGTTATTTACTACGTTTGCTGAAATGTTTTTTCATATACTAGAGTTTTTTGTTTAAGTATAAAACAGAAAAAAAAAATCACGCATATCCAAAAGACTCCTATTTATTATATGGAGTTTATGGAGCGTTAATTAATGACTAGCTGGTCGCATCATCATCGGCCATAACATAGGAGCGAGCGCTGAAATACAGTTGAAGTAATTCAGGACGCAATAGTTTTTATTTAAAGAACCATGCCACAAAACTCATCATTTACGATACATATTTATTATGTAAGTATTCAGAACTGGTACAAGTTTCATAAACAAAAAATTATTAGGTATTTATCTAAAAACATGAAAACTAAAATTTATAGTTCCCAGTGATGTGAACGCAGGAACTAAATTGAAATGAAAGAAAGAACCGTTTCGAATCAATATCATTGTACTTGTTAGACACGTCTGATATGGTTCTTAGAAGCTTTAAAAGTACCTAATAGGATTGTATTGCACTTAAAAGAATTAAAAATTAAATTCAATTAATCAATTTGAACGATACATATACGTACTTAGGTACCATTTAATTAAAGTAGATATCGAGTCAAGTTACTTAGAAAATTAGACTTGTCGTTTAGATTTTAAACTGTAGCTCGATAGATTATAAGGAAATTTTAATAATCGAGGTTAAGTTGTTATAATTTTTTAGATGTGTTTATTTTGATAAATGTCGAGTTTTAAACCAGTAGTTACTGATTTTGATCGACTTACCAATTTATATGACTATACTTTAGATTATAATCCTGTTGTATATTTATTTTTATAAAATAAATACATGTGTTTCCCGCCATCAACTGACATGTATGTTGAACACGTTACTGTGGCTAACGGTATTAAATGAACTGGTTTGTAGCGACAAGACCACTATGAAACGAAGGCACACGCTTAGTTATACTCGGTACAAGCATTTGTTTGCTCTGATACCTGAAAAGACATTGTAATAATCTCAATGAAAACCACAAATTCTGATCACTTTTGCTAGGTTTTCGAACGTGAGACTAGCAGATACCCGCGATATACTTCAGTAAAATATCAAAAGAAAATGTTTTAAATCAGCTTTTTACCATGTTACTGCAGCTGCTAGAGCAAATAAATGCTTGGACCGAGTTTAGAAGGCTGATTGCTTAACCTGGCAATAACATTGGCAATGCATAAAATATAAATAGGAATAGCAATGTCGTTTCGCAGTTGTCTTATCAAAAATCCTAAAACCTCAATAAACAATAACTAAAGGATGTATGTAGTAGTTAGTATGGATGGTAGATGGAGCCTTCTAGGCAGGGTTGGTGGCGAGCTTTGGCCGATTGGCGCGGAGACAGAGTCCTGCGCCGGCGCTTGCCATGAGGGTAGTTTGGTACAGGATACGGGCGCCCCGGAAGGCGCGCCCGCCCGGCGCGTTTGTACTACAGGGCATGTTGGATCTGGTGTTTGTGTTACAATGAAATTTAACTCCACCATCCAGTACGTACCATTGTAAGTGACGATTTAAGCCTAATGGTCTAGATATTGTTGTTAACTTGATGTATTTTAGAGAATTATTGATCAAATCGATGTTATATAGATGTTTATTGTAAATAATTAGCTTTAACGAAGTCGAAATACTGTGTGAAATGTTCTAGTGTTATAGAAGGCTGTATTTTTTGGGTGATATATTAGGAGGAGGGCACCATATCTTTGATAATATTATTGGAATCATGGATTTGGAAATGCAGGCATGACAGAAATGGAGAAGATGTGATAAATGCAAAATGAGAGGTTTAGTGTTAGTGTTGTTGTGCTATTAATAAAATATGTTCAAATGTGGTTATCCATTGTTTTTTTCTTTATCATAACGCAACCCTAGCTTACCTCAACTAAGTAATAATTCAAGTAGATAAGTGGCTAGGTTGCTTAACTAATGTTAACTCAGATGTAACGCTGTATCAATTCTATTACGTGTCCGAAGTAGCCATAAACTGTTCTAGATTACGAGATGTTTGATACACTGTGCAAGTGCAGGCGATCGGGGCCGAACAGTTACACTGCTAGGCCCAGCAATACTTATTATTCAACTTGGAATTAAACAGGTAGCCGCCACGCGAAGGCTTTTATCGTGGTGTTGGTGACGTCGAACTTTCTTCCACCGCTTTTATTTTTACCAGCATTCGCGTCGGTTCTCTGTCGCGAGCGCACGTGAGCTACGGCGCGGACGTTCGTACTTCCCTCGGCCCCGTCACCGCGTTACTAGCATCACCGACAAACCAACCGTGAATTCGTTAAAAACACCGTAATTACGTCTCGCTTACAAATTCCATGTACAATATTTATTTGGTGTTGAAGTGCCAGTGAAATGAAAACCGCCGGATTCGGACATTCCAGTGAAATGAGACGTTGATACTGCGATTATGTTTTGTTTTAACGTTGCTGGAAGTGAAATACAGTGATTTGACTTTCTTCGGTGAATTTTGGGTAAGTTTTATTTTTATATTTTTATTTAATTTATAGTGGTCTAGTTACATCATAGGTTGAATAGGTAGATATTCATGCTATCATATCAATAGGTAGAGGTGGGTTACCTACTTTTTACTTCCTAACTTTCCTAAGATAAATTATCTTGATACCTTCAAGGTCTATTGAGTTTCTATAGATGTTGATACTAAAACCGTTTTAGATAAACATGGTTATTTTGAGATAACTACAGTTACTTTTAATCAGTGCCTCTATGTAGGTACTTAATCAACTTTGCATGATACTGTTATCGATTGACAGTTACAGCTTTATCAGGTTACAGGAAGGCTTTTGTTATCTTTCCTCTTAAGAAAACAGTTTTATTTGCTTACTAGCGACCCGCCCCGGCTTCGCACGGGTGTATGTGTTATCTATACTATCTATACTAATATTATAAAGAGGAAAGATTTGATTGTTTGTTTGCATTGAATAGACTCCGAAACTACTGAACCGATTTGAAAATTCTTTCACTGTTGGGAAGCTACACTATCCCCGGGTAACATAGGCTATATTATATTTAAAAAAAAAATAGGGATCCTTACTCAAATTCCAATAATGTAACCCAACATATATAATAACTAGCTGACCTGACAGACGTTTATCGTCTGAAATGAAATTATTTTAAATTTTATTGACTTAAAAGTTTTAGGCTGTTTACAATTTTTGAAGGGGAAGTCTTAAATATTCCAAATTTTTTATAGGATAAATAAATATAGCACATAAAAATGTTTTTTTTTAAACCTATATTTAACCAAACTAATTTTATAAATGTTAAGTTTGAGTTTAATTTTAAGTCTGTATGTTTGTCGTGGGTAGGTACTTAACGGATTTAAATGATATCTCGTACTGGAGGCAGCGTATGCCCTGGTTTTTTATCTCGGAAATATTAACGGTTCCCGTAAAGTAGCGGGGAAGTTCTTGATAGATCCATAATTTTAAAATGGGATCTAAAGAGAGAGAAAAATCTCTATAGATCCATTATGGATCTTAGCAATAGATCTATCGAGAATGGTCCAAAACTGCGGAGCACAGCTAATTAAAAATAAAAACGGCATATTAAAAATATAAATTATACTAGCTGCGGCCCACGGTTTCATCCGCGTGGATTAGGTACTCCTTATAAATATCATCAGCTATCTGCCACTGAAAGTGCCGTCAAAATCGTTCCGGTCGTTTTGGAGTCCATAGGGAACATACATGTCACATCGCCCTTTTATATAATACTAGCGGCCCGCCCCGGCTTCGCACGGGTATAGATATATAGCCTATATTAATCAGTGATAATGTAGCATTCAAATAAGAAAGAATTTTTAAAATCGGTCCAGTACTTGTTGTGCCAATTCGTTACAAACATACTTACATACAAATCTTTTCTCTTTATAATATTAGTATAGAGTATACAATACAATACAAAGCTCTTTATTAAAATACCACAAAACAAGGATAACATAAACATTACAACAAAAATATTATCTAGGCTTTTAACAGGCGGCCTTATCGCTTAAGCGATCTCTTCCAGGCAACCGTGCACGGATTTAAAAAAAAATAAAAAAAAATATTATTATATTTTAGTATAGATATAGGAAGAAGATAATCAAAACTCTGCCATTTAGGATAGTCAGACCGCCAACTCGCCTGATGTTAAGCGATGATGCGGTCTACGGTGGAGCACGCTTGCCTAGAAGAATCTGATTCACTCGTGATTTGAAGACACCCAGATTGTAACTATCGGGGAACACATTCAGGCAGTGCATTCCACAGACTAGCAGTTCGCATAATAAAAGTGAAATCAAAGCTCTTTGGTTATAGGTACCTGCTACACGTCAAATCTTCGGTTCTTACGTTCAAAAGCCTAGCGAAACAGGGGCGGATCCAGGATTTTATTTTGGGGCATTCTGGATTTCATTTTGGGGGGTGCCATTCTGACAAGGTTCGAAGGAATCAAATCGAAAAATTGAGTCGAATGTATGGAATTGCTAGGTGTTTTGGGATCCCCCTGGATCCACCAATGTAGCGAAAGTGACCAGAATTACCTAATGGTTTTTATGTAGCTTTTTACAAAGTTATTGCGCTTGGACCGATAATAGGTAGGTTAAGATATTGTTTGAGCTCCTTTCGGCTTAGTAGGCACACCCATTCCGTGTAACCCTGTCTTATACAGGGTTAGGCATAATATACGGTATTGAGCCGAAAGGAGGTCATTGTACTCATCATTGAGAGCAACTTTTACTATGGGACCAACCTTGAAATCGCGAAAAAAATATCAGCTGCACCATACATTTTGTAGGGTCAATGACTGTTTTATATAGAACAGGTGATATTTTTTTCGCGATATCAGTTTTACTTCCATAGTAAAAGTTGTACATAATGATGTATACTATGGACCCCTTTCGGATAAGTACACCCTTTCCGCGTTTGTGTATGTTTTTTCGCGATTTCAGGGTTGGTCCCATAGTAAAAGTTGTTCATAATGATGGGGACAATGACCTCCTTTTGGCTTTGAACAGTATTTATGCGTAACCTTGTATATATATTAGTTTGTTCTTATTGCTACCTGGTAAAGCTTTCTCACACTTGACAAAACCCATTATATATAGGTATATCTATCATTATCGATTGTTATCTAAATACGGAAACAATAAATTGCACCTAAACCTATCATGCGGTACATCACAGTACTTTAAAATTGTTGATCTAGCCGACGAATGTATCAATTAAAAAGTTAAATAACACCGTACATCGTAATCAAAATATTGATTGCAGTTTATGATATCGTGTAAGCAATTATAAATATTCATTTAGAAAATAAAACAAACCGCCTGCTCTATGGAAGCGTGTGAACAGAAACTGAGGCTTCGTCTCGTCAACCGGCTCACTTTCCATCCATTCATGGTGGCTCCAAGTTTTTTCCACCGATTTCTTTCGTTCATTTCTACCTTCGTTTCCAGCTTTCTTCTTTGTTTTCTATCGAAATCAACTTTCGTGCGATATCTGGATTGATTGAACATAGACCATGTTTGGAACGTGATGTGGTCCGATCCGTACCTGGGCTTACTTGATTAGAAATTATAGAAACAAGCTACATACCTGATTAAAAACTAAAAAACACGAATGATCAAATAATGTCTCGCTAAGAAATTTTCTTTCCGAGCGATGGTAGCCGAACGGTAAGCATGTGCGCTTCACAATCTGACGGCACTCGGTTCTGACCTCGGCCCTGCACCAGACTTATTTAGTACCTAAATAAATTATGTGCAGTTTTAGTTGCAATCGCTCAAAAACGGTGAAGGCAAAAATTAAGGGAAGGTTTGATACATCACTTTTTTATCAAGTGTATATTTTGTGAATGTGGCAAAAAGTTGGTAAAAACAAAATCGGTTCAGGCGTTTGGGAGCTACGATGCCACAGACAGACACGAGTCACTAAGACAGATACACACGTTAAACTTATAGCACCCCCCTGTTTTTGCGTCGGGGTTCAAAAGAACTCGAAACACTCCACATTTTTGGCAGTCTTATACTATAAAAATAACTAAGCATCTAGTTACCAACTTAAACTAACATTTAAATTTCTAAAGATTGCTTAACCAGGCTCATTCGATCAAACAGAATTATATTGATTCCTTTATTGCGTAAATTCTAATCGAGGATTGGTTTCAAGTTTATTCAGTTGTTTAATTATTTAGAAATCGGTAATGCTTACTTATTTCCTCCGGTAACATAGCTTGCAGTCCTAGTAATTTAATATTTCGACACATTTGACTTACCATCTACTTATTCTACATGTGAGAAAGATTATGGTTAATGTACAAATTGCATGAAGCGGCGCAATGCTATGCAGGTGGTTGGGTACAAAGCTGTAGTGCAATAGGGTACGAGAATCAAGATGGGTCCGATTGCGCAACACAACCTGCACTGGGCGCTCGAGCTTCTTTGTGTGCTCGAGCCTTTTGATTGCTTTTAACTTTACCATGTCTTTAGTGCGAGTCGGAATCGCACACAAAGGGTTCTGCACCCCATAAAAATCTTTCATTCAAATCGGGATCTTTAGCTCGCGCCCGACTCTTACTTGGCCGGTGTTTAATATTTGTTGTTTGTTCCTACTATAATTATACCAAGTTTGACGCTAGTACGTATTACCGTATTTACACAAGAGTAAAGACAAAAACACACTACGTTTATTATAATTATGGAGACTCCCCTTTATTTATTTTTGACTTTTTGATTTTAAAGTTATATGATTATTTACGGGATATTTACTATACGCAGTGACACAGTGAGTGTGTTTTGTCGGGACTTAGGTTCGAGTTCGAGTTCCAGTGATATCCGTAGCAAAAGACTAAGAAACAGGGTAGATCGTTATGTCTGCACCTAACTTTTTAACTGTTCGACCAACCACCCGCATTCTTCAGTCTTCCCGTGAACATGGTGCATGTAACTGCGCCGACATATCAGGAGCTCATTCCACAACCTTACCACGGTAAATAATCATATAACTTTAGTGAACAACCGTGATAGTTTAAAACAGTGTTTTTTGATTTTATTATTATTTCTTAGGTTTTTCATCATTCATCATCAATACATCGTAACATTAAATATTCTTTTAAAAAAGTACTGGCTATTTATAACGGTTCAAAAAATCAGACAGGCAGCGTATTAGCACGTGACAGGGTCCCGTTGACACCCTTTGGGTACGGAACCCTAAAAACCATCGCTTAATGTTGAAGTTACATCAAGAACGCTTAGACGTACTACGCGCTCTTTCGCTCGCACATTTTCTAATTAGGTATCTAAACTTAGAGGTGAGGGTGATATTGAAAAATGTTTTTGCAACATTTTCCTTTGACATTCAAAATGTATTGGTAATTTTTTTATTCAAACAAATATTTTATTTGGGAAGCGTTTTATTATTCAAGGAAACTATATGGATTACCATGAGAATGTGTTTGAAAGAGTCTTGAAATAGAAACATGCTTTATTCTGTTGTGATTACATGCCTATACCTACTTCAACCACCAATTTCGTAAACCCAATTTCGAGTCTATGTTATGAAGAACAAAGAGCTTCTAGTGACTAGAAGCTCTTTGTTATATACCAGTATGGTCAATCCGCTCCGGTTGCATATCCGCGGCCGGCAGCCATTCGTATCTATGAGGAGTATCGAACGGAATAATCGGTCAGGCATGCGGCCCAGAGGTCGGAGGCGGTTAATTGGCGAAGAGTCGCTACGGCCGGTTTGTCCGCGCGTTGTTTTACGGCATTCCTAGCCGAGAGTTGCTGCACACTGCTCTAACACCACAACTGCTAATTCTGCTAAGTGGCACATCCTCTTAAGGAATGTGAAAAGCTTTTCAAAGTCTCTATCAGCTTTCATTCCGACCGACGCAACGTTATCCTCGTTCGTGCGTGCGCTTATCGGGCTTCCCCAGTTTTAGCCGGAAATTAAGAACCCCTCGGTCATGCACCGGCTCCCTAAAAGTGTTGTATCCTAGCAATATCGATTAGATATTGTTTACAATGCGTAGCGAACGAGTTATGAGTTCCCAGAGTTATAAGTTTACGTTGAAGACGTAATAATAGCCGCAACGAAAGATTATCTTGGGCTTATCGCGCGCGTTCGTCAAAGTGTTCGGGTTTTTGTATTCGTGGAAAAAGGATCGGGTTTGATGAAAGCCTCCGGGGTTAGAACGGATGTTAGATTTGGGTAAGCATTTTAGTGAGCGACTGAGTTAAGGCCATTGCTCTCCGATCTGTGCGAGAAAAAACGAGGAGCAATTGCCGGTGGAGCTATGACGGTGGCGCGGGATTCACGGTCGAGCGCTCGCGAACCACCTGCGCCGGATTACTGCAACCACAGCTAGATTAATATCGCACCAACATTCTGAACGCTATCCAGAGGCAGTAAGGATCCATTTACATTTTAAAAATGTGTAGTTACTTCACTTTAGTAAATCATATTATCAATAAGTAAAAAAAATATAGTCAGTTTTCTTTTTCTCTATCATTAACAAATCTAAAACAAATGATATTCCACAAAATTAGAGTAACGGTAGTACTATTAGTAGGTAACTTAACCGTAACGGTATCGGTTAAGTTACCTACTAATAGTAGGTAACTTAACCGATACTATTACTCTCTCAAACAAATCTCTCTAAAACAAATGATATTCCACAAAATTAGAGTAATTTTGTGGAATATCATTTGTTTTAGATTTGTTAATGATAGAGAAAAAGAAAACTGACTATATTTTTTTAACTTATTGATAATATGATTTACTGAAGTGAAGTAACTACACATTTTTAAAATGTAATGGTTCCTTACTGCCTCTGGATAGCGTTCAAAGTATTTTAATACCTGAGCTACAGAATATATCGTGGATGATATATTCTGTAGCTCAGGTATTAAAATACTTTATTATTTTATTTAAGTGTAGGTACTTCATATATAGAGAAGATAGTAATCATAGAAAAGAAACGTCTTACCTACTCATCTCACTCTATGATAAACGATTACGTAGATTAGGCGTTTTGTAGCAGGTGTACTTTTATTTTATGCAATTCTATTAAACTTTCACTTCCGCGATTCAGTCACATTGTGATTCATTCATCTCTCTATAAAATATGTAAATGTTTTTAAAATGAATGACGATCGTAGGTTTCTAATACAAACCTAATTATGACGTGAAACTTGAAATTAATCACGAAATGATCGATTTCCGAATGAGGTTAATTAGTAGTAACTTTACCTAGTCTGTATTACTTACTAGTAATCGCATAATTTCTACATTGAAATTTGATGAAAAAGGCGGGCACATCACGGCAATAAATGACATGTCGCCTACATTAGCAAATCAATTGCCTACTGCGCGAGTAGAGTGGCGCAAGTTAATTAAGGTTAATCTCGGTGGTTAGGTACTTACTGTCTCCTCGACTAGAGAGTATGGCTGACATAGACTAGACCAATTTTTTTATAGAATACTCATAATTTAAATCATCTTCTTTACTAGGTAGGTCACTTTAGCTGGGTTACATAAAATGTTTTAGTTTCACAGTTTAAATTTTCAGTTTAAAGTTTCAAAGTTTAAGATTCTGCAAAGTGTTCGAAACAACAAGAATAAAATTAAAAATACACGTCGTAAATGCCATTACAAGTGTTTAATTGCAAAAACCTAAGAAATAATAACTAACTCAACGTGTTCCATCCTCGGCCACACCGTCGCTTACCGTCAGGCAAGTTGGTGGCCAAACGTAGATTCGTAGTATTTCTATATAAAAAATTCACTACAAAAACTGCTTAAAATTATAACAATAAACAAACATTTAAATAATTTAAACGATATTTATTAAATAAGAATAATGTAGATACTTCTTCACTGTAAATCAAGAAACTTTTCATAAGAAAGTGAACAAACTTGACCGGAGGGAATTAATATTAATTTATCGGCGAATATGTCGTCATGTTGAGTTGAAAACGTCTCATAGTCTTCTGTCTTGTCTTGTCTTAGATCTAGTTGATTTATAAATCGTTTTGTTAAGTTGACGCGATGTGTCTGCAGGATGTAGTTCGATGCGGGCAACATTCGCAAGTCGTTTCGTAGGAAGGCTGCGCCGGAGCAGGGCAGGGCGAGGTCATTGCCCGTCCGCGGAGGCTGCACTCTAGCCCCCCGCTCACCCCTGAATCCGCGACCCGCATCCTTTGCATCTTCGCTAATAATACCGATCTCTAACATAGTATTCATGTCACTAGGATTGCTCACGCTATCTTAGTACTTACCTACTTATACCACAGACGACTTATACATAGGTTCTCATTTATCATTTTCATATTCGAGATATATCTTATCTCCATAAACATGTTTGTTTCAGTTCTATTAACCGTTACTGCTAGTAGTGTTTATTTGTTATGCAATATTCGAACATTAGGATAGGCATCTATACTGACTGGGTGACTGGTTAGACGTTAGACGTGGAAATATTCGAGGATATTATAATATATGTATTCATCATTGTGAACAACTTTTACCATAGGAACAACGGGAACAACCGAGAAAACTTCGGGAAAAAAACTTGTTCCATAGTAAAATGTCATTGTCACTCTCAGATAAATAAGTTCTGAACATAGATTCAGTTGCTTTCTCCCTCTACGGTTCTGAATACTCAATGTTGTCACTCAACGAAATGTATGCAAGGACGTTTTACCATTCCCTTTAGGTTATATATAACGTCCTTCAATGTATGCAACATAATTATGGTTTTTTTTCCGCGATTTTAGAGTTGGTTCCCTTGTTCCTAATAGTTCCCTTTGAAAAAGTTGTTCATAATGATGAGTACAATGAAATCCCCGAATATTACTACTGTCTAACCAGTCACCCACTATATAAATATAAAAATCGATGTGTGTAGATATTTATGTTCCCTATGGACTCCAAAACGGCTGGACCGATTTTGACGGGACTTTTTAGTGGCAGATGTTATAGGGAGTAATCCACGCGGGTGAAACTGGCTTATTACGCAAGCTTTTTATGAATATAATGCCTTTTTTGATATTAAGATAGCGCGTAATATTATTGTATAGCAAATTTTTTACATAATATTATTTTATATACTGCCTGACTTGTAACTCCTATAATTATCAATAAATATTATGTCTATGTCTAGTTATTAATCAAATGGAAGGGACTTGAGGTCAGGGATAAGGGGGGTACGTTCGTAACACAGACTAGGTATAGCTACTACCGAAAGTCTTTGGTTCGTAATTAAGTTACGAGTAAGAAGGTATTTTAATAAAAGAAAAATAAAACATTTGAAAAAAACAGAGTTTACTGCGTTAACGACATCAAAAACCAATACGTCTATGTGAATAAAAGTTAACATGTTATTTTATTGTAATATCGGCGTATTTTAATAATTATATTAATTTCTTATTAGTTTTTTTAAATAGATATTCTGTACAGGTGCCAGTAATAAAATTAACTTATTTGTTCACAAGTTCAAACCAATCCTATCTCAAAACAAAGTAATGTTGTAATAAACCCTTGAGATAAAATAATGTAAGACGACCTTTGTTTATACCTCGGTATTCAAAACTCTTCGCTGTTTCGAATGCTTTGAGATAATGTCAAGGGAAACAGAGCTCATGGCGTGTTAGCTGCAGGAAATAAGACTGTAGTGCAGGTTGATGGAATTCAGTTTGTCAAATTAAATAACATTTGCAGTATTAATGATGAAGAAGGAACAACAATGATTGTATTTTTTCTTTAAACAACTTTCTCTTTGCATGTTCGAATTAGTGATCTCCTTGGTTGCCATATTTCGGTGTAAAAAGTTCGTTCCATTTTTAAATAACACCGCAACACGACACTTGTCAGGTTTCATGGTAATTTATTCGGCTTGCTAAACAGGACATATTATGGATTTTTCATCCCATCTATTCGAAAAAGACGACTTGGTTCGCCTTTAAGTGCACACAAAGGTGGTGTTTTCTATAAGAAACTTTTAGCGGGCAGTAATGAGTTTTTAATCCTCTTTATAAGTTTTTAATTTGGAACATATTAGTGTTCAGCGCCAAAGAAATCGAACGCAAATAATGTTTAAATAAAGACTGGGCGATACGACGGCCCATAGTCGAGCCGCCAGCTAAATAAAAAAAAAAAAAAAAAAAAAATTAAAAACGCGCGAACTATTGCCCGCGCTTTCGTAAATAAGAAATTTTCATAATTGCGAAAATGTCTCAAATATAAGTTTTTAGTTGTTTTATTATTAGATACTATTTAATCCAATTTATTTGTTACTCTATGTTTTATTAATTAAATAATAATATTACAATAAAATATGAGGCGCCTTTTATTTTCTCATAGTGCGTGATGAAAAGTAGAGTGTATCACTCGGGCGCAAAATATTTTTTGGCTCGGGCGATGTACTTTGAATCCCTCGCTACGTTCGGGATTCTAAAAAGGCGCCCTCACCGTAAAAATATTATTTTGCGCCCTTATGTTACAATCTACTATTATATGACGATTTCATATTATTATTTGAAAAAAAAATGATAGACCAAGAGTAGTATAGCTACTAATGTTGTGATGAGTAGTGTGATTTGATACTTACTCGTACACGTAGTCGTTTTTTGCATAACGTTTAAAATATGGAGATGAAAGAGAGCGTACCTACTTATTAACTTATTGGCATATAAGTTCCAAACTATCAATTCGTATGCAAGCAGTGCGGTCCATTATTGCTCTACATAGGTATAGACATCCTAAAGTTCTAAAACACATTTTGAAATTGGAATAAAAGTATGTAACCGTCGTAACCGTGTAAAGTCGTGTGTAAACTATGTCAATTTTAATTTCGAGATCCATAGCATATTTTGTAATAAAAAGGAAGGGGGTTTTTAAATATATTTTTTATATTGAATGTAGTCGGTAAAACGTAAGGGTAAGAGTAGTTTCTTTGGTATTAACCATAGACAAAAATGTGGCCTCATTGTGGATTAATGTGGTTTCATTAATCCCTATATTTACCCTGTATTTTCCGGTTTCCCGCTTTTCCGATGAAACATAAGTGAAGTGTGCACTTTTTAGGGTTCCGTACCCAAAGGGTAAAAACGGGACCCTATTGCTAAGTCTATGATGTCTGTCTGTCCGTCCTAGATTTCTGTTTAATTCGTTTAGTTAGAAGTTTTCGTCTCTAATTAGTCATCTTGTAGAAATTAGTCTATTTCCTCTGAGTTATTCATGAGAAGGGAATAGACAGACATTCAGAATAGCATGACTTGCTCATTTATAATTTTAGTTTTTTATGCATCTGACTAGACGATCAAGTCCCTGATGGTAAGCGTCACGCTTAGTCTTATCAGTTCAGAAAATATCCAAGTACTATTTTATATCCAAGCAATGAAGATTATGAAGATGCTAAGAGTAGTCTTAAATTGTTTTAGGTGTGCGATGTACGCGACGTCGACTGCGTCGACGACGTCGGGGTCGGGGCGGTGCGCGGGCGCGCCGGAGCGGGAGCGCGCCGATCGGCGCGTGCGCGTCGTGCGGCTGCTGCGCCCGCGCCGCGCCGCGCCCGCCTTCGGGTTCTCACTGCGCGGCGGCCGCGAGTACGGCGCCGGGTTCTTCGTCTCCAAAGTAGAATTCAACTCTGAAGCTCACCTGCAGGGATTAAAAGTAAGATACTACAGCATACCTGCACGATTCAACTACACAGCATATAAAGCTTCCGCCTTCTCGCTACGTGGCAGTGGCAAGTACGTCGCCAGCTTCTTCGTCTTCAAAGTGGAGTTGTAACTCTGACTGAAGCACATATGATCTGCAGGGGTTGATGATAGCAAACTCATAAGTAGTATATCGTAGAATAAGGTTATAATCTAATAAGGTGGTACGTACCTTACGTGGTACTAAAGGACGACGGGTTGTATAAGCTGTATATTATTATTCAATCAAATAAAAGACAATCAAAAAACCCGACTGCAAATTCCGGACATTAAACACGAGTTTAACTGTGAGTTTAGTTTAACGACACCTTGCACTTTAAAATATGTTATTAGCTACACGTAGTATTATATGTATATAAACGAACTACACGATATAATTATATAAGCATTCCCGAAAAACATTACCCTCCTTCTGAGCAGTCAGGTACAAATATAGTTTTGTGATAGAAACTGACGTGGTTTTCACACATTTTATTTATATTACACGGGAATTACTCACGTAAGATTAAGCCGGTCACTCCGAATATAGTTTCAACCGCATTAGGCAGTCTTTTTCAAGGTGAATGCGCGCGCGCGGCTGCGTCTCGCTTGGCACTCGAGAGTGCCAAGCGTGTAATATAAATAAAAATAGCTTTGTGACTCCATTTTAGCCTAAGTTATTTTGAACCCCACTCTGCTCTCACGTTGCCTATATTGTGGCTTTTCTAGTGGCTTAGCGGGCTTTTGCACAACAATGCAGCACAACAATAACATACCATGAAAATTCCACAATTGACGAAGTTCAGCCTTTTCACCAATCCCTTTGGTATGAGGCATTCCAGTTGGGATAGTCAGTCTAAGTCAGTCAGTCAGTTTTTATATTTTAAGTATTGTTGATTCTATGTTATGTTTGTCTTTGTCATGTTTCGTTGAATAATATTTATCTGTAAAACAGTAAATTAATTTTCCTTATTGGTTAGTTTACTGTTTTACTAGCCAACAAACTCAAAAACACTTAAAAAAGAAATACCAAGAATGTTCACCATTGTGGTGGCTTTTTGCAGGCCGTTGAGCAATGCATTATCTCATTGTTTGGTTAACGTGTTTGTGCCGTTCTTACATGACCATAGGGTAATCTTTGTCGTCGGCGACACTTTTTATCTCGTTTGTTATTCGTTGCGCGAAGTTCCCACGAGCTGTCCCACAGGTGGGCTCGTGCGAATAATTTCTGCTAGTAATTAACTCACTTATTACTCATGTACTAGCTTCTGTTCTGTACAATTACGTACCTAGTCCGAGGTTGAATGGTTGTCGCAAGAAGCATTCTATTCTCTTGGCTCACGTAACTGCCTCTGGCCGGTTTGACTTCATAAGAGGTATTTATGTGTTAGATTCAATGATAACTATGGTAACATAGGAATCTGGGTCAGTTGATGAGTGCCATTGTTTCGCAGTTCATCTTTTATCTTAATACCGTCGGGTATTAAAAAGGCGAATTATACCGCCTCTACAACGTCTACCATTGATTTTTTTACCTCTACTGATTAGTTTTGGGTAAAAATATGTTATTATATGTGGTTGCGTTGACCGCGCTCTATGTTGGCAATATTGATAGCAAGGTAGTTGCCCGGCGCTTGCTAAGTCACGCACCACTCGACTGACATCACTAGTCCCAGTGTAAGTACCACAGAAGAGAAAAAAAACTTCTCTTTTCTGTGGTAAGTACCAAAGAATAAAAGGTAAGGTCCAAGTTCTTTGGTAAGTACGCTGTTTTTAGTGTAACGATGTTGACGTATGACACGTCTCTAACGACGTATACAAAAAATTAGATAATTAAGATGAGCGCGTTGCTATTTTTTTTCGCACCATTACTTCCTTTACAAAGAAGTTACGAAAATCCACGAGTAGATACATCCGCTGCTATTCAACGCAACACAATGCGGTGTTTTAGGAAATTGCGGATAATCCTGGGAAGTGAACGAGATTCAACTATGAACTACATCTACAACGTCTAATCCACAGATCAGACAAACAAAAGATATATGGTAAGGTGGCGTGGCGAGTGAGAACGCATCTGGCCTAAATCAGACTTGATACATTTAGTCGAACTCACCCAGCAGAAGGCCTTGCCACCCTTTTTTTAATGTGGTGTGAAAACTTGAAAAGTGCTTTTTAATTTTGTTATTCTAGTGTAACATAATCAAAGAAACGCCTTTAACTGAAAACATTCAGAATATTTTCCTGCCCTATTTTTTGTGGATCTCTTTAAGTTAGGCACTGAGTTAAGCCCTTAACTAGGCAAAAAATATGCCATGAAAAAATTTAATTTAAGTACTCTTAGGGCTCGTAGGTTTACTAAAATAAACCAATAAACGTAGTGTACGCACGGTAAAAAAACAAACTCGTTTTGTTTTTCTTTCGTGGTGCTTAGTAGCCATAGACCTGACTTTTTTGCTGCGTAGTAGCCGCAGCTAAGCTAGAACTGTTACGGGAAATGAAATACGAAAAATTACAGATCATGTCGCACCTTATACTTTACCGCTTAGCGAGCTCGGCTCTAACTGCAGGAAGGTGGTGATCAAGCGTTGCAATTATATATGTTTTTAAAGAGTCCATGTCCGGTCGCGAGTGGTGGCCGCGTGAGTCACCCAATACTCTGAAGTCGACTTTCTACCATCCGCTCTCCGCTTGCGTGCGCGCGCCTCTTCCAAACGCTTGTGTAACATTCGCTAAAATAGAAAATAGTTAATACGATCCTTCGAACACATATCTTGATTACGTACATTGTTCTTATCTCATAAGATTGCATGAATGTCTAATCTTGTGTGCAATAAGCAAAATGTGAATGCTGCCCTGCAGGCGTGTTTAGTGTTTACCTATGCAAATGTTCTTAGGTAAGTGTAGACGTACGATGTAAGTAGGTATTATGTCAAGGTAGTTTTTATAACACACTAGCGGTCCGCCCCAGCTTCGCACGGGTATAGATTATAGCCTATATCACCCGGGGATAGTGAAGTTTCCCAACAGTGTTTTTTTTTTTCAAATCGGTTCAGTAGTTTCCGAACCTATTCAATGCAAACAAACAAACAAATCTTTCTTTCTTTTAATATTATTTTTAGTATAGATATAATTTATAAAATTTGCAAATTGAAGTGGCAATGGGCAGGCCACATCGCTCGAAGAACCGATAAGCGAAGGGGAAGAAAGGTTCTAGAATGGAGACCACGATCCAGAAGACGCAGCGTAGGTAGGCCTAGCTCCCACTAGATGGACCGACGACATCGTGAGAGTCGTGGGCATCTACTGGATGCAGATGGCAGGATATCGTTCAGTGTGGAGGTTAAAGGGGGACGCCTATGTTCAGCAGTGGACGTCTTCTGGCTGATGATGATGAAGCGTAGACGTACGGGGTACGTATTATGTCAAGCTAGGTTTTATAAAGTGTATTGTAGGTAAGTATTTTAGTTGGTTTCAGTCCGACTTTCGTCGTTACAATCCCACAGCAACAATACCTAATGTGCTTTCTGCAAACAAAGGTGCTACGAAAAGTCAAACACTGCTAATGACAAACACAGACGGAGTATGAGTCAGTGTTACGTTGATTAATACGCATGCGTTCGACTACATCATGGTGTCCATATTGTACGCAGACTTGACATTGGCACAGGTGTTCAATAGCGAGCCTTCATTATGCCGATAACACGTAGGTACTTCAACCATTTTTATGCTATTTTTTATCATGACTCACTGATAAGCGAGCTTTGTATATGAAGTTAGGTAATGGATTTCGAGAAAATACGTATCAGTACGTAAAGATTTTCCCGGTAAATTCAATCACGTTTTGTATTCCATTAGTTTAATCTTTAATTTGATCAGGCATGTAAACCTGCGGCTCTATAATTGCGAAAACCGCACGATTGCAATACGGAATACCGCACCTTTGTGTCCCACCGCCTTATGCAGACATCGATCACACAGACTCATAAAGAAAGTGAATTCATTGAGAGGGCTCGGCGTCTTGTAGTCTGGCGTTATTTTGCGTCATTCTGAAAAAGACAAGTTGTATAGTAACGAAAGTGTGATCGAAAGTTGCCGTATATGTGGGCCACGAGCCGACTCGTCCGTCCGCTGCGCCCAAAGACGTGATGAAAGTACGCTCAGATGTCATCGAAATACTGATGACGGCTATTTGGAGTAATGCTCCCAAAACATTGTTAGATAATATTAATAATACATGAGTAACGGTGGTGCTGTGCCGGTAACATAATTGCTACACAAATTGTGGCGTGCGCTCAATGCAGTACCTACGCACTTCGTTTATGGCGATGATTTGTTACTGTCTAACGATGATTGTTTGCTATAATTATTTTGAAATGGTATATTGATGACACAGATGATTATTTTACTTAAGTAATCGTTACACATTTATTAAATTTTATGACTCTATTTTTCCTGACCGTGATTTCACCAAAGCTTCCTGTCTTTTTTAGGGTTCTGTAATACTATAAGGAACCCTTATAGGCTAATCATGTCCGTCCATCTGTCCATAAGTCTGCCCATCCAAATTCTTTAGAATCTTCTTACTTCTTTAGTTAGGTAAACTATGCACACAGACAGTTTTAATAAAAAATATTTTAAAACGCTACACTTACATCCTCATGTGGTAATAAATTTAAGACATTCTAGCTCAAAAAATACTTGCCTTTTCGTAAAACGACCTTAATTTAAAAAAAACAAGTACTTTCCTCTTTGGGTATACCATAAGAAGTATAGGTAAGTACCTATGTTATGACTGGTACATTTCTGAAATTTGTCATCCACCGAGTTTGGTTCGTTCGAATTTTTCTCCACTAATTTCTGAAGTATAAATGTGACCACTTTTATATGGCTTTGGCTAAGGAAATTTACCATATACGTTTCTTAACACGCTCTTGGTCAGTTATTAGAATATCAATAAGGTTCAAAGATCTCGTCTTTATCCATACCCATGTTTGACCTTGTTGTTCGAACCTGCTGTTATCACGAAATTTTATTTCGCACTTTTCCATAGCCTCCGTTTTTTCTTGCTGTTGATTTTAGTTTTTTGTAGTTTTTCGTGAGTGAATTCCTAGTGAAACCACAAACAACCGATAATTGACAAAGGAAAAGTAGACCATTGTAGCTGTCCCCGTTTAGAAGATAATTTTTAACAAAATTATTTACATAACACGTTTATAACCAAAGTAGATCAGAAAAAAGCAAGCTAGGCTAGGCTAAAGCTAGGTATGTGCTAATCTAAGTTTTACGTTTATCCTATACCTATTTAAAGTATGGGTGTCATTAGGCAATTTTAATTACGCATATGTTCCACTAAAATAAAATTAAGAAGTAGATTGATTGGATGTTACATAAGTTAACAGATTTCTATCAGATATTAAAATGCACCCACCTATTAAACTAATATATTCTGTTGAAACTTTAAAATTAATTATGCCTCAAATATCTATGAAATTCATCATTTTAGTCAAAAACTAAGTTGATCAACGACCATATTATCATACACGTTTTAATAAAGTACCTAATTTGATGAGGGCTCTTCCGTTTCCGCATTCAAAATGTAACTTTCCAAATCGATAGATAATGCCGCAGATAATCACGAGCAATTATTTATCTAAATTTTTTTTAAACCCATTTGCACAAAATGTTTTTTTAGCAATTTTTTTTTACAAAACCTTTCATCTTTTTTCAAACTTTTTTTTAACTTGCCCTGTTAGTATGTATGTACGACGTACGTTCATAGTTCATACTTGTGGATCAAATCTTGCAACTGAATTTTAGTCCACTTATCATCAACCGATTGATCTGAAATTTGGTATACTTATGTAAGTAGGGTGACAATGCAATGTTATGGTACCATCGACCTGTTCTGATGATGGAAGCTTCCCAAGCCCTTTGGTCCTAGCACAGAAGACATAATAGACAGTCCTAGTTCTAAATAATAAATTTAATATTACGGACTAAAATGCTCTTATCTACCATCATGATATTGAGGGTATCAAAAATGTTAGTTAAAAAAAAAGCTTTTTTAAATTTAATAATTTTACTCAGTACATTTATTTATGTATGGTATTTATTTCCAGGTTGGAGACCAGCTAGTCAGCGTGAACGGTTACAGAGTGGACGATGCAGTACATTCAGAACTGGTGCATTATCTGGCTTCCCAATCCCGCCTCAAAATAAAAGTCCGACGTGAGTTCACTTTATTTTACATCGATGATCAGATAAATCAATCATGTTATTAAAACTGCACCATTAACTCGTAATGAAAGATACTTGTTCTTACCTTTCGTTTGAAAGCTGCAATGGTAAATGATCTCACGACTGCAACCCGAGTTTATTTATTGTCTGGTCTCAGTATTGCGTTAATGTCGAAGAATGTTATGCTAATTAATCAAAACTTGAGGAATTACGCCACGCAATGAGAGGATGGTGCGATCGAGGTGGCAATGATTTTGCTAGCTTGTGAAAGCGCGTGGGGTATCTGGTTCGGCATTATCTATTGCGAGTATTGCGCAAACAGAATTGTGACAAATGTAATGGCAAGCTTTGGACCGAGTTTGGACGGTCGGCAATTGCTATTGCGAAGGTTGAATTTTCGCCACCTATTGTTTAATCACCAACTAGTTTTGGGCTAGGGCCCGCGAAATATGTTGTTGGTTGTTGCATTAGAATTCCATTTGCGGTATTGGTACCTACACATTTTGACTTAGGAATTTACGTTACTATACCCAATACTATACCCAATTATTTATTCATAAGCCCTTTAACGAAAAGGCGTACTAAATTGTAAGAACTTAGCCAGATAATTTCCTGTTGCAGATGTGGGGATGTTGCCGATGAAAGAGTAAGTATGCTTCAATATTTTGCTCTCTTCTAAGGTTACACTTTTTATACCTGGGTTTATTGAAAGTCATCATCTTATAGAAAACTGCACGAGCCGTTGTCCTGGACGTTTGTATCAGAGCGTGCATCCATCGGGTCCGACGTGTCATCTTCTCCGACACTGTGCCATGAAGACAGGACCTTGACCGACCTTAGGCTCTCAATACTGGTGCCGCCGAGAGCTAAACTTGGATGCGGGTGAGGACTCACGGAATAGAATTGAATAAATGAATGAATATGAATATAGAATAGAATGAATTAATGAGTTAATCTTACGGATAATCTGTCAATGCAATACTTAATCGCAGCCACGTCGATGTTAGAGCTGTCTCTTTCTCATCCAAGAAATACGTGGCAGAAAATATACTTTGTACCACAGTTTACGCGCCTTTCCTAGTAGAGCAGACTAATAAATCTATGTACTGAATATTTATTTTATCTATGGTAATATCAGCTAAACAAACATTGTTGTCAAAACAACTGTAAAATAGTTTTACTCCATTCCTTGGTATAATAATATACTCCGCCAGGTATAGCGCTCCGAGAAAAAGTGTCACGTGGGTGACACCCACTGACGTCATCAATGTCATGGATCACGTACATGTGCATAAGCAAGAGCAGAATGAGTCATTTACAACAAGTTCGAGAGAGATGACGATACACGAAACAATGGCGGACATACTATGAAACAGCTGATTTTCTGTATTACGAATAGCGTGAAATTATAGCTCCCCAATCTCCGTATATTACCTGTGGGAATCCATTAATTAAATGTGGTTTTGATATAAATAATGTAAATTCTTGCTTAATTTGAATTGCTTTGCTTGAGCGGACAAAACAAATGACAATTGAAATGCTTTTAGTATATTATTTGATAGATTATTAACAAATTTGGTTCCCAATATCTGTGTTTGTTGCAATAAACTGGCAACTGGACAGTGACGCAATTGAGTGTCAACTCCCAGAGCGCTAGACCTTGTTTTCTTGGATCATGCTCCATTCGGTGTTTTCATCTTAAAGTTTTTCATCTATTCAATTTTCGTGTTAAAAAATACACTGTTTTGACCACAGCTGTGTTATATTTTCTCTTTACGGCAAGGCACCGTCACCTTAATTTTGTTTACAATGTCGTTTACAACATCACTCTGTCAGTTCAGCTACCGATAACTCGGAATCTGCTGCCTACTAAGTAGATGCTGTCCGCTATTTTGCTAATTCGACCTATTGATATTATTGCATTTCGGCCCACGATATTGTTTCTTGGTCAGTCATTAGCGGCATTTATTACCATTGTAATAGCTTTACACCAATTTCATTATGTCCAAAATGATTTATCGTTAATTTATGAATGCAAAGCGCATCGGTTGCTTCCTTAATGGATTAAAAGCATACCATCCAATCGTCTTATGTAATATACTGGTATTATAGTGGGTAATAGAGTCACATTTCACATTTATTAAAAGTTAACGTTCCCTCCATCTTTTCTGATTAAATTTTTATTGATTAGTTCCGTTTGATAGCAAGAAAACTGTAAAGGCGAGTTGATACGTTTTGTCAAAGTGATTAATTATTAGTATCAATGGTGGCGATAAATTTTGCCTGTAATGGATGGTAATCACAAATTACCTAATTGGATTAATTGGATTGGATGCTATTAGTACCTATACTGCGTTACGCGGAAAGGGTGTACTAAGTTGAAAGGAATCCATTATACGAACAACTTTTACTATGGGACAAACCCTGAAATGAAAAAAATATCAGCTGTTCCATACATTTTGTCGAGTGTCAATGAACGTGCCCTATGGAACAGCTGATTGATATCTTTTCACGATTTCAGAGTTGCTCCCATAGCAGGCCTGGCGCACTCCGCACTTTAAATATAAAGCTTCAAGAAGCCGACGTCCTGAATTGCACTTTATTGTGTAGTAGCAAGAGTCGCTACTTATAATTAAATGAATTTGCGGAGTGAATCTTCTGTATTTGTACTATTCTGTCTTCTGAGGCCATAGTAAAAGTTGTTAATAATGATGGGTACTATACTAAGTACCCATTTTGACTTAGTGTACCTTTTCCGCGTAATCTATTATACTTACCCACAATTGTGTCATAGCTAACTTGTATATTTATTTTTGTGTTTGGTGCGTTATCTGAACAATTCAAAAATTCCGCAAGCGGCTGGATTCGAACCCGCAATGATTAAGGTTTACACCCCTTTGCTTCACCAGCTAGATTCAAGATTTTTTTAGCTCTGACAGCTGCAGTATATTATAAAATTGTAAATTTTGATTAACACACAAGGTTTTTGAACGTGAAATTAATTAACTGGCACATGCCTTTATTAACTAGACAAAATACGTCCGCTCCACTGAGTGATGCGGCACGAATACTCTTAAACTGTTGTGTGATATATATAAGTAAGTACCTAGACGATACTGAAAGTACATAATGGAGTTGACATAGTCGCAAAGAGACCCAAGCACCAAAAAATATATTTGATTAAAAAAAAACTAAAGAAAATACCTACAAGCTAACACTAACACTAGTCACTACAAAAACAGTTAAGACTGCCCATACACCGTTGAAGGTCTGAAGACAATCCAATTGCTCAAACCCACCAGTTGGCAGCGTGCCCAGCATGCTGGTGGCATTATCACGCTGAATGGCAATTACCTACTTATGCGTTGAGCCAAAAATCGGCCAGAACTTTTGTCACGCGTCGCAGAAATATTTTTGAAAATGAGTTGAGCAAGTAAATTGTAGATGGTAGCCGATATACTATAGTGAAATATTAAAAGTAAATGTTTTCGTTTAGCTTTTTACAGCATTATTGCCGATTTCAGAATAAAAAAGCCGACCGAGTATAATCTACAGTCGTCTCTAGACTTACCCTATCTGCTCTAAATAAGCTTGTTCTTTATAGGATCTGCAAAGGTCCGGAATGGAAGCCTGGTATTTTCGTGCAGTTCGTAAGAGAAGGTGGCATCGCTCGGGAAGCGGGCTTGAGGCCGGGAGACCAGATCTTGGCCTGTAATGGCCTTGACTTCACCAATGTTACTTTCAATGAGGTAATTAAATTTTTGAACCAACCTAGATTGTCTTGTCTGATATGATTTCTTAGGTTTTCGCAAGTATTCGAAACGTCAGGAATTAAAATAATGCCAAATACACGCGATAAAATCTGTTCATCATCATCATTAGCCTATCATATTTCCACTATTGACACAGGCCTTCTCTCAGAGAGAGAGGACGGGCCCTAATCCACCATGCTGGACTAGTGCATGTTGGTGAATGTCAAATGTCTTTAAACTTTTGAGGTTCTTGGATATATCGGTTTCCTCACGATGTTTTTCTTCATGTGTTGAGCGATGGCATCGAAGCTGCACATAATTCCGTAAAAATCCGTTTAAATGAGTGTTTAATTTAAGCGTGTTTTGTCTGTTGTTTTGCGTATGAATATTTAGCACATCTTTTAACACATACTTCCATAGATTCTACTTCCTCAAAAAAACTGCTTAAAAATGAGAGAAATTTGTGTTACATTACGTAATGTGTTATGTTACATATATGCATAACAACTTAAACGCGCTTTATTGAATCTAAATATAGGTCCATCTCAGTAACCCAGATTTTAAGGCAGCAGGTCTTTGAACTTGCCATATTTCTTAATCCAAACTTGGTCCAAGCATTTATTTGTTCTGAGAGCTGCACAAACATTGTAAATACTGAATACTAATTTTGCTAAATCGGTCAATATTCAATCATCATTATGTAGAGCTCACTCACCAGATTTCAAAATATATAACACTACTATGAAATATTCAGTAGTTTACGAGATAAAGCGGTATGAAAGAAATCTGTATCTACTACGGGTAGGTATAGACAGGTACCCACGCAGCGCGCCGCTGTTACTTTTCAGTTACCTACTATTTATACAACGCAGTTGGGTTTATTTTGTAATAATTTAATTTTCATCCCCCCACTTCGGAAAGAGCATTTTTGCTCTTCGATATCTGAGTGCAAAAGCCGTTTTTATCCGCCAGAGGATAAAGTAAAATTGTATTCAGAACATCGTGTGCACTAAGTTTCTGAATTCAAAACATCATTAAACCTATTTACTTCTACCTCCATGGTGCCGAATTTATCATACAAACTTATTTTTATTTTTTTATTATTTGTTAAAAACTCAGACTCGGAACCCTCTGGTGTACTTTATTTTAATTTGCTTTGCGCGCGCCATTTTCTTTTCACGTCATATTGTTAAAACCAAAACAAGAAACTTGAAAACTCTGCTTGAAAACAATTAAGTGAAAAACCTAAAATGAGTGATTTTAGCAACGAGGAAGTTTATTTGACACCAACAAAATTGACAGAAACTGTTAATAATGCACAAATGTTTTTTTTTTCATTTTAATTGTCATATCCTCGCTGAGGTGGGATGAAAAGTTTCACCTCGTGTTCTTTTGATTCCCTCGCTAACGCTTAGGATTCTAATTTTAGAATCCTTCGCTTGCTCAACTTTGCACTCTTGTATAACAAATAACTATTACTTGTGATTTTTTTTCTTTTAATATTTTTATGTTAAGTTTGATACGATTTAAAACTCTGTTTGTTTAGGCTGTGTCAGCAATGAAAGCGACTGGGCGCCTGGAGCTGGTTATCCGTGAGGGTGCGGGAACTGAGCTGGTGTCTCCTGAGAGCTCCGGGTACAACAGTTCTGCATCATCAGCCGCTGGAGAACGAAGCCCCGCCCCCGCCGCGCCGCTTGTTCCCCTCGCGCCGCCGGCTGCCCTGAGGAGAAGACTGGCTAGTGTTGCTGAGGAGGCAGCTGACCGCGCGGACAGGTCTCATATTTCTCTTACTACACGATCTGACCTGTACATAAGGGAGACGGAATAATGGGATGCAACACAGAATTCGACAGAACCCGCCTTAAGCTGTGATTGCAAGCCGCACGCTGAGTCCAAAAAACAAAACCCACGTCCCGCGCCTGTCTCACCTCCACCCGCGTAATGTTGCCAGCTTAGACATTACTTACCCGTTTATGGTTAAATGTTTTAGGTCAGATACTATTCACACACACTTTTAATGAAATCAATATACTGATCGGATTGACACAAAAACAAACATAAGTAAATAAAAATATAATTACTAGCTACTACTTTTTATACATATACAAGGTTATAATATGTTTGGGGTGTACAAAGCTGAAAGGGTACTCATCATTATCATCATCATTGCACTCATCTTTATAAACGACTTTTACTATGGTACTTGAAATTGCGGAAAAAAACAGCGGTTCATAGAAAAAAATCAGTTATTCATAATGGTGAGCACAATGGTACCTCTTTTTTGGTGGCTTAGTGCACCCCAAACAGACAACCCGTGTACTGCATATTAAACGTGAAACTAACTTATACTCCGTTTTTTAATCTTAGATCTTTTATGTAAACAAAGGGGTTACCAGTGCAAAAAATATGATTCATAATGGTAGTTTACAATATTTAATCCTTTTAATCCATTTACAAATTTTTGTGTCTGTACTATTCACCGTTGAGGAGTTCCCTCGCCGGAAGTCAACCCTGGATGCGGCAGCCATGTCATGATGGAGTTTAGAACATGCTATATTATAGTTAAATCGATTTACAAAATTTCGCGCCTTTGCTGTTCGCCGTTGAGGAGTTCCACTATCAACCTCCTGGCTCTATCATCAGATCAGCTCAATAGTACCAGATTATTGCATTGTTACTAAACTTACATAAGTATGCAAAATTTCAGCGCAATAGGAAACCGGGAAACCGGTCAAATATTGTTAATTAGTTAGTTTTTCCTCGATTTCCTTGAGATTCCATCATCAGATGGAAAGGACCACCTCGGGAGTATATATACCCTTAAGAATTAAAAATTTATCTTTTAAATCGGTTCACAATTGACGAAAATATCTTGAACATACAAAAAAAAAACATACATACAGTCGAACATAGTACCTCCTCCTTTTTGGAAGTCGGTAAAAAACCGATTGCCCCGTACAAAAAGTTCACCGATTTCCGACAAAATGTATGGGACAGTAGATTTTTCTTCAGTAGAATTTTCAAAAGCAGCTGAAAAAAAGTTGTACAGACAAAATTCCCCTAAAAGCACGCTGACTAAGTGATTACCAGTAACCCTGTATAACTATGTGTAAGCTGTTAAGATTTTTTGAAAATAAGTATATAATATAGAACTACCAACCAATAAAAGTTTTCATTCTAGGGAAAATTGCAACTCTCGATATTTGGCAACACCGACAAAATGGAGGTATCATTACTTACGACAATGAAAGACTGAACAATTTAATCAATTATCAAATAAAAAAAACATCTAAATGCGCTACTTTCGTATGGAATGTGATCCCATCTTGTTTTTTTTGTAGCCCAGCTGAATTTTTACACGTTAGGACGACACAGGAAGGCATAACTTAAATAATATTGCAACGGTAAAACACGTCACGCGCGATTAATGGTCACAGAGTAACTAATCGCGTTCGCGTAAAACTAGTCTATATTTGAGTAGTTTTTGTCGCTTCACTATTGGGTTCGTTCATGCCTTCTGGTTTTTTCTGTATTCTGAGGGATGCAATTAATTGCCCACCCACTATAAGGCCTTCCCTGAACTGTCTTTTCATTTTTTATTCTAGAAAATTCAAATGTGTTTGTTTCTTGGTTTATTTGTTTGTTGGTTTGTTTGTTTGTTAGCGTGTTCCTCTTTCACACCGCAACATAAAAATGGCCTCAGGATATTTTTTCAAATAAAAATATAGGGCTAGAGAAGCGGTCCATAATGCCCATCATTATGAACAACTTTTACAATGGGACGAACCCTGAAATCATGTTTTTTTGCTGTTATAGTAAAGGGTCATTCACGCTCGACAAAATGAATGGAATTGATATTATTTTCGTGATTTAGGGTTACTTCCTCGGAAAAAATTTCTGCTATGACCTCTTTTCCTTGATAAGTTACACCCTTTTCGCGTAACCAAAAAATATGTAAGAAAAAAAATCACTGGTTGCCACTGACTCTAAATTCAGATCATACGTTTAACAATTTACCTGTGGAATACTGAATAGCAATATAAATAGGTTTCTAATACGCTAATAAAATTCGACCAGGACCTTGCTACTGGAAACATTAACGAATGTTAGAACTTTCTCTATACGCTTATGTCTCTCTCTTCGCAACGAACATGAGGTCATTGTAAAAAAAAAAATAGATTTAAAAAAAATCATTGTTACGTACTTTTATTGTATTTACGATCAATTAGTAGAACAAACGTGTGATAGCAATAAAAAACCAAGTACAGATAATGCCATATCTCTAATGCTTAATATTGACATGCGTTTACTTTTATCGTTGTTTTTTCACGGAATTGCAAAAAATGTAAACACTAATAGTCACTATGCTATACGACGTAGAATTAAAATGTATACGTAGAATTATTTATGATCTAACTACGCCCATGGTTTTACCCGCATAGACATTCTCTCAGGAATCGTAAATTTTCCGGAATAAATAGTATTCCTGTCTCTCCGGCCTTCCGAATATCTATATCCATAAAATAACGTCGCTCCATTAATCTGTTGCTGGGTGAAATAGGAACAAACACCCTTTTTCGAATTTATAAAATTATTATAAGTACCTATAATTCAGCAGTGATTACCTTTGGGTATAAAAATAAAAAATATTCATCATTCGTTATATTTAAAAACAAAACGTCATAAACATACATACACTAAGTATTCAATATTGGCAGCAATCCCAAAACGCAACTCGTAAAGATGTTTACACTTGTTCGTTGTCACACTTTATTTAGGTATGACCTTTGTTCTAGATTAACAATGAATCGATTAAAAAGGAGAACATGGGATAGCTTGGACTTCGAGTGGAAGAACAGCGATATTCACAACTTCGACGCGCCTTCAGACATAGAGCCGGACTACGACAGCCCCAGCATACCCAACAACCCGCACACTTTCGAAAGCAAAAACGACATGAGAAACAAAAACAAAAGGGAATTTATAACGAGCCCGTCGAATAGAACAATCATTAACTTGACCGAAGACGGCGCGACTATACAGTGCAGTTACGATAACAACCAGACTCCTAGGAAAAATACGAGCAATTTCACTGCAACGAATAGGAACAATGACAAGAAGACGATTGTAGTGGAAGTGCATCATAGCACTGGGACTTGTGGGAAAACGAGCTGTAACTTTCCGCCGCCGCCAATAAATGACTCGAGTTCAGACATATCTAGCGTTGGAAGTTCTGCCACGCTCTCTAGTGCCATTGCTGAGGAGTTTCAGCGCAGATTGCTTGTAAGTTCCATCGTTATACACACCTCTTTTCTAACTTAAGTGCCTGATGCCCACAACAGTTACGTCACAAACATATAAAAAAAATTGATACTTAAGCAGAAAAAACATACGATTCAGCAATCAAATGGATTATAATAACATACATTTTATAATAACAATGCAAACGTTTTAGATAAATTTTCATGTCGATATGTTTTATTGACTAAAGAATCGTTGAATTTTTTATTTTATTAATTTTTCGTTCGCCATCCTATATAGTTTTATGTGGAAAGGGTGAACCCACTAACCCAAAAGGGGTCCCTAGTAGGTATCCATCATTATGAACAACTTTTACTATGGGACCAACTCTGAAATCGCAAAAATATATCAAATTTTATAATGAATATCAGCAGCCATAAATTTTGTAGAGTGTGAATTACCGTTTTCTATGGAACAGCTGATTATTGTTTTTGCGATTTTAGAGTTGCTCCATAGTAAAAGTTGTTCATAAAGATGGAAAATGTGGACCTCTTTGACTTAGTTACCGCGTATTAAATATTGACATGAAAATTGCATTAAATCATTTGCTAAATTATTCTAAAATAATACTCAATCGGTTTTTTTATTCCTATTCAGTGATGTTTTTATCCATAAAACTTTAAATTTGCGAAACTTATATCTCTGGTCAGAAGCGCAGCCTTAATTCCTTTCTATTATATTTAGAAAGTAACGTCAAACACTAAGGAAGCTTGATTAATTACACATGAGTAAACAGACTTAAACTGTTTAACGATTCATTTTATACAAAATAGTTACAATATAAATTTTGTTTTAAACTATCACGGTTGTTAACTATATATCGGGAGCTCATTCCACAACCTTACCACGGTAAATATCCCGTAAATAATCATATAACTTTAATATACATTTTACTAACGTAATGGTGGATCATTAGCCACCATCACTAAATGGCGGGGTCAAATCACAGTGTTTCATTAGTAATTTCTCAAGCCACCATCAAGTGGTAAACCGTAACTGACACCATCACCGTACCAAAACACCGTGACAAAACAATTCCAGTCAAAATAATTTCGATATTTTTTCCACAGAAAAAGACGAATTCGACCCCGGACACAAGTACGGCCCCGACGCCACCAAAGAAGCCCAGTGGACCGAAACTGCCAGACGATGACAAGAAAAAACAACATGATGCGCTGATGAATGAGTTTAAGAAAGTCCATAGGAAAATGTTTGCTGGTCAAGACAGTGAAAACAATAGCAATAACGAGACAAATACAAACAGTGCCAATGACGCGATCGCTGTGGTGAGTAGACAGATAATAAAAAAACAAAGAACACATACACACACACGCGCACACTTACAGATACTTTCTTAGAATGAGCAGAGGGGAAATTGTAGGTAGATTTACAGAAATATTGTAAATTTGCATTTGAATTAATTAATATTATATGTACAAAGAAAATATCAGTAATACAAATGTAATTTTCAATGTAAAAAACCGACTTTTAAATAAGTGCCATTACTATTGCCAAATCAACAGACGCTCTAACAATATTCTCCATATTTTATTTGACCGGGTCTTACGGCTAGCTGTTTTAAGCAATTCAGTTTAGGTGATGAAAAAAGTTGCGCGACCATAAACCGTATCTTGGCGTGTTAAGGTTCACTTTCGCGTGATTTTCCGAACAGCGCTGTTTTAACTTTAGTTTGAGACCGCGCAAGGAGTTGACTGTAAAGCCATTGGTTCAAAAACTACTCAGTCAAAGTTAATGAAATTTTAGTAAGACCACCTCGGAAGCTTCCTCTACAAGTCTACATAATATAAAAAGAATCACCTAAATTGGTTCACAAATGTCGGAGTAATTTGTGTAGATACTACATAAAAAATATTAATTAAAAAACACGGTCAGAAGTGTTAAAAAGTCGGTTAAAAATGAGAAGAAGAAATCGTTTATGCAGATACCAAACATCTTGAAAATAGACCTTGACTCCGCAATAGTTGATTTTTGGGTCACTATGGTGGATCGAAGGGAGTACGAGAGGATTTCGAGCGCTCGAGTCCCTGCGTTTAATAAGTGTATGCATGTGAACGTGTTCATACGCCAACATTATTATGTACATTGTACTCATCATTATTAACAACTTTTACTACGGGACCAACAATGAAATAACAAAAAAAAAACTGCTGGGCCTTATTATTTATTTATTTTATTTATTTATTTCAAATTAGCACCGCACAAAAACGATTTACACTAATGACATCAATAAAAAAAAAAAAAAAACACAAAATCATAACAAATGTCACAAGATTACCTACAATAAGCAAAATAATAATAATTAAAGAGATTAAATACACTCAGTCAGATATTAATCCATTTGGTTGAGTGTGAATGACATTTTTGTATGGAACAGTTGATATTTCTTGGTTAGTCCCGTAGTAAAAGTCGTTTATAATGATGGGTACAATGACATCCTCGAATATGTTTGTCCGTCGTCTAATCGAACACCAGTAGATCGACCTAAAAAACGCGCGCGCGTTGAAGTCTTTTACTACATACAGGCTAGCACAGAATAATGCAAATATATAATCGACCAACAGAAATAATTACCTTGCTTCAGTATTTTTTATTATATTGTTTAATGATTTGTAGTGTGTGTGTGTGTGTGTGTGTACGTAGGCATTAAATTAATTTGGAAGTTCGTTAGTTCGAGGTCTGGGGCACCGGAGAGTGCGTTGAACTCTTTTGTTCGAAACATATAGTTTCCTTTTTTGCTTGAGTTTTAGAAACAAACAAGAGCTGTCCCCGTCAACTGATTTCTGCCATAGGTCATTGAAGCAGTCATAATCAGGTTCCTATTCTTACGTCATGAGTTTTGGTAAAGTTCGCACGTTTCCAATATAGGTATCTTTTTAATAAGAACTGCAAAAGAATGGAATGCGCTCGTTCCTCGGTGTTTCCTATAAAGAGCCTGGGTCTTTCACAAAGGCACCTCATGAGCAAGCTTATGGCTTAGTTAGAGTAAGATCTAATAATATCAACAACAAAAAAACTAAATTAAAAAAAAAACGTATTTTAAAAAAGTACAAGTTTTTAGTAACTAAATATAGCAAGCAAAATATAACTAACTGCTTAGCCTATTATGACCCCTAGTTAGATTATAGACCGTTGAAGGTCTAAAGATACTCCAGATGCTCAAGCACACTAAGTACCAGTTGACAGCGTATCCCTATTCACATTTTGCAACGACGGCTTAACGGCTTAAGATTTGCCAAATCGGTATTTTTAACCTAAGATATAGGACAAACTACAAATCGTAGCGACTTGAAAAAAATATCGCTCATGAGGGAAATTCAACTTGATTAATTTTACTATCACAGAAGTTTATTTTACTTGCTACATTTTGAATATTATTATTATTGCGATAACCACAAATGCGTTCCAGTTGATTCTTTCACCTGCACATAGGAAAATTAATAACATGAATATTAGTTTTTTTAATTTATTTTTTAGGCCCCTGGTACGTATGTTTAGTAATATTACGAAATAGACGCGCAGAAGATACCTAATCCACGTGACCAAAACACCCGCGCAGAACCGCACGAGATGGGGGTTCGGCAGTCTGTGGCTGCGCATTGCGACCGGTGGACTGTGCGCGCCGTTACAAAATATTTTTTTGTTACTTTTGCCTTTTTTTTCTATGCACCGTTTCGTCAAGTTTCATCGGCGCATCTTAAACCCTTAACTTTGATAAATAATGAATTTGGATATATTCAATATCCTAGAGCTATCAAAAACCGCCATGACAAAACTTTAGAATAAGGGCCCAGCATGCTGACAGCATGGCCATGCTGAATAGACGCTGGTACGTTGCGCCAAATTTAGGGTGCGTACCCACCAGAGATACTGTGCGAGCAGTGCGAGGTAGCTAAGTGGTGTGCGAGGAAAAATCAACCAATAGGAGGCGAGGCGAGACTGAATGAAACGATCCTATTGGTTGATTATTTCTGCCAATAGCTAGCAAAGCTTTGGCACCTGTCTGGCGTTCACCAGAGCGCGGCCTTAATTTTGATCATTAACAGATGTTGAGTAACACTTTTTACATACTTTTTACCAGATTATTATCATCGTAATTGATAGGGTCAGTAATAAAATATCCATATGCGTTTCCTTTAGCCAAAGTACCTTAAATAATTATCACGTAAGTTCAGCTTCCGGCGGAAGCAATAACCTGCTTTACAAAATTATAGACTTTATAAAAACTTGTTGGTAAAAATGAATTTTCAATGCAGTGGTCAATATGTTACGTAATATTTATGTGTTTATGTGAGATAATAGGCATGCATGTCCTAATTATTTTGTATTACCTCATAAAAAATCTGATTATAATAAGAGCCCATCAACGAAAACAAAATTAACAACTAGCCTTTTACCCACCCGCCTGACGAAATTAACACAAGTTCTGTTTTGACACGAATAGTTACCGCATGATTACATCAGGAAAGAGGTTATTGGAGCGAAACTGCTCATTGTGAAGTAGTGTGCGAAGTTATTGCTTATTAAAATATCCTTTTGCTAGATACATAGATAATTTTAATAGAAAACTTTACTGGGCCCGTGCCGTCACCTCTTTAACGTGATTCAATATAAGTGACTGCGATAAGTTACGCGACCACAAACCTTACCCCGGCGCGTTATGGTCCACGTTTGCGTAAATAACCGCAGTCACCTAAACTGAATAGAGCTCTCGGTACGGCCCCAGGTTAGTGGAATCGTTGCAGAACACATGGTAACTTGGTTTTACCAAGGAAGTCCATGAATCCTTGGTTTTACCCAACTTCAGAATAGGTTCTCAATTTAGGTTGAAGAATATGTTTTTTCATTACTCATACTCGGAAAGTATGTCTGAAGTAGCCTGAGGAGCGGGTTGAAAGTAATACATGACAGCCCTAGAGAGAATCACTTTCAACTGACAGTGACAGTTGACAACTGAAAGATACTCAAATTATTAAAAAAAACTAGTTCTATTTTCACCACAGATCTACTACCTATAGATTTTCAATGAGCGTGGCTAGCTCAGTGCCTCTCGCTTCAACAAGGTGTGTTGCCACATTAAAATGATTTGCTATAAGTTAGGGTAATTTACCTACTATGATGGGTGTGAATCTTCAATGAGTACTTTGGAAACAATACTACCTTTTAAATATTTATATTTTATACACTATCTGCTGCAACCCGCGGAGCTACCTGCAATTTTCTGGGAAGAAAAGTACGTTGTCTGTCCTCATGACACACCCCTATCGTCCTGACAAAATTTGACTTAGCCCATGATCTAAGAAAACAAGGTCTAGCAATTTGAGAGTGGTCCCGCAATGACGTCACTGTCCAGTTGCCACTTTATTCAATCAGCTGTTACGTGGTGTATCGTCATCTCTCTCAAACCTGTTGTAAATTGACATCATGACATCATTGCGGGACGCCCACGTAAACATTTTTTCATGGATTGCTATACCTGGCGGAGTATATTATTATACCATGACTTAGCCATTTCCTCGTAAAAACAGACAGAAAGTTACTTGCGTTTTTATTATAATTATTTGTTAGGATTAGAATATAGTACTAGAAAAAAGGTTGAAAAGTAACCATAGCATGATTTTTTATAATTAATAAAATATAATAAAAAAGTCAGAGTTAAAACGGAACGGGGGTCCCTCATGCAACAAACGTTAAACGTATTTTTGGATTTGTTCTAGTGTAAAAACGGTAATCCGTACAAGCGTCAAATTTAGCGGATTATAGTGAACATAAGTAAAACAACAAATAATAAACACTGGCCAAGTGCGAGTCAGTGACAAATTTCTGTTTACCACTAAGCTAAGCAACGTCGGGCGCGGTCGGTACTTGGATGGGTGACAGCCTGGGCGTGATGTTGTCTTTTTGCACAACTTTTTGTATTTTGTGATTGTAAAGAACTCTCAGCGCGCGAGCCCGACTCGCGCTTGGTCAGTTTAGTTTTTTCATGAATGGAATTATGTATAACATTCCAAATAATTAGATAAATAGACTCTTTAATGTTTACAGTACAAATTTCACGAACAGCGCGTAGCTTTTTGAATCGGTTCGCCGAAATTGCCTTTTGCTTTTCCAGCTTCATAACTGTGGCCTCATTAATATATATTTAATATTAACATTCACCATATTCATATGGGCATAAAAGGGTCGGTATTTTGCACTTCTTGCAATGTGCCAGCTTTTTTCAGCAATGTGACAGGATCAGTTGGAAACCTGCAGAACGAATAATTTATGTTAGTTACGGTGGGTAATTTCTTTCATAAACTGGCAACATTCAAAATTTATTTTCTAAGTGAATAATTTGATAAAATTCATAGAATTAGACCACAAATCGACCTAAAAACTGACTAATTATGAATAAAATATTTGCGAATTGATATCCTGAATTTATTTAGGTGATCGTTACAAGCTTTATATGTTTACTTACGTGTGAAATGATATTTCATCGTATTTTCGCTCACTGCGCTTCTTGCAGCCCAAAATGCTACAACCAACCATTGTAAAATAACTTTTACAATTATTTCTCAGAGGAAACACGCATTTATCACATTAAATCACCAAAAAAAGGCAATAAATATAATTCAGACCCGTTTTGTTTGTCACTGATTATTACAGATTTTGACACTTGAGGTACCAAAAACAGGTCACGTCGATAAGGACAACAAAATCTATTTATGTCCTTTTCGTACTTGTGCTGAGCCATATCAAGTTGTCTCTTTCACTAAAAGATATTGCCGATCTGGTTGTGTATATCTGTGATTTTCACATTAGTATTGAACCATGTTCCAACTTTTTTTTTCTACTCATAGGATTATTTTCCCGCACTACTCGTTCATTTGCCAGTGTCAGCCGTTTAAAAAAATAAAATTGGCGGGAATTTGATCTTTATTGTAGAGTTTTGTTTATGCTTCCGTATAGCAGATTTGTATTAACACAATGAGTTCATCGGATTCCGATATGGATTTAACGCCTGATTTCACAAGAGAAAAGGATAAAGCAGTAGTGGAAAACCGTTTTAGTTTCCTTGTATTCGTAATGAAAAGCACAGTATTTACACTTATTTAGTCTCAAGACGGGGTATGGCGCCCGAGCGTAGCGAGGGCGCTTATAGTTAGAGGTAATAGTTACTTTCACCCCTAGGGTAACAATGTACTATTCTTCAAATCGATGGTTGTACCAATTTAATAAATGTCAGAAATGCATAAATCTGCTTATTTTACTAACGAGACGAACAAGTTGCTCACGCTGGCCCATATCAGTCCAATATGGCACCCAGCACTAAGATTCTGAGATTGTTTTGCAAGGACAGAATTGGGAACTCCAGAAGTTTAAAATCACTGCTCTGTATTATCGTATAACGGTATCCAGGAATATTTCGATTTGGCAAAAGCAGACACTTTAAAATGCTAATTTTGTATTATAACATGTTCAGGAAAATTGCTCCGTCAATAATAATTTTTATGTAGGTAGACTGACTGACTGACTGACTGACTTATGTACTTGACTTATGATATGAATATGTGAATGTATGAAGTGATTTCCATGTCTAGGTCATCATTTCAGGCGTAGGACGTCCACTGCTGGACATAGGCCTCCCCATCAATCTCCAAAAGGGCCGGTTGGAAGCTGCTTGCATCCAGCGTGTGCATGTCTAGGTATAAATAACTATATAATTTCAAAATAAAAATAAACCTACATAATAACTGTTTGTCAACCGTTACATATAAATATTACTTTATCACACTGAAAAGTTTCAGCAACAGAGGAATTATTGTAATCGCGCGGTCAGACCCCTCAATGATTGGACTAATAACACTGAAGTTATAAAACCGAGAGGCCTTTTGGTTTAGTAATTATTTACTTCAAAAGAATACATACCTACCAACTCATAAATAATCATGTACTTACTTATGTCAGTGTCTATGTACTGAACGAGTTCCAGTTACAATTAACTTTTGAATCTTGATAAAGATTACAATAGTCTTTGTTATGGATGGAAGAATCCGTGATGTTGAAAAAATTTCGAGCTCAACTAATTACGTTGAAATATAAATTGGTTGGATTTTTATCGAGATTACTAACTAAAACGTTTGATTAAACTTGAAGTGAAACTCAAATTATCGTACATCGTAAAATACTCCTAACATTTACATGATCATGAGAGTTATTACTATAGCAGATTGTTTTTTAGGGTTCCGTAATACTACAAGAAACCCTTATAAGTTCGTTCTGACCGTCAGTCTGCCTGTCTGTCCTTCCGTCCGTCCGTACTAATTCTTTAGAACCTTCTAACGTCTATAGTTATATAGATAAGTGCATAAAACTTTGCACAATTACAGTTTTAGTATAGGTCTCAATATAAAAAGTATAAAAACAGTTTTTGCATTTTAGGTGTGGGTGGCTCTGGTACATGTGAAATGGGGATGATTATTTTTGCTGCGCCCCCTCGTTTGACTTCGTTGAATAGGTATTTTAAAAGCTAGGCAAGGTTTGAAAACTTGCATTTAAAAAAATCACTTTTTTATCAAGTGTATACTTTGCAAAATGTGATTCGCCAAAGTGGCAAAAACAATAGATGGTCTGGCCCTGCCACAGAAAATATAAAAAAATAAATTAGAATGGCTGTCAAGGCATTTTTGTAGGAAATTTGTTGTAGTCAGTTGCACCCTTATAAACGACTAGCAGTCCGCCCCAGCGTCGCACGGGTATAGATTATAGCCTATGTCACCCGGGGATAGTGTAGCTTCCCAACAGTGAAATAATTTTACAAATCAGTTCAGTAGTTTCGGTGCCTATTCAATGCAAACAAACAAACAAACAATCAAATCTTTCTTCTTTATAATATTAGTATAGATAACGAATAAACGAAACGTCATTCGAAATCAGTTAGCAACTGTGATGCGGAGTTCGAATCGTTGATCTAAATAAGAATGTTCAATCAAGTTTCACTCATAATGCCTAGTAACAGATGTTCCTTCTCATTTCCGTTCTATTTACTTCTCTTTTCAGTGATCCCTGCATTTCAAAATTATTAGACATAGAAACTTATAACTTGCCATGTTTTGACTTTTAGTTGCTTTGCACGCTCGTTTCGTTTTCCTCAAGAAATCCAATCTAAATGCAATTTGAGATTATAAAACTCTTTCTGCATTTCCAGCACGTAAAACTCAGATCATAAACATTATTTGAATAATTGAATGAGAAGGTACTTCTGTAGGTACTTTAAGATTCGAGAGTTTTCCGGTGGCTAAGTGTGGTGTGGTTAGTGGACCGTCGTGATTTCGCCCGTTCTGCCTTGCACTGATAACGATAATGACTAGCAATAGCAAACTAACACAGAATAATGCGCAGTTACTACTTATGCCGAGGGCCGTCGTCGTGCCTATCACCTCACGGAATCGCTGTTCAGTCGCTTGTTCGCGCTGCATTGTGCCGACCGCTCGCGCCGCGCCAAATCGGTACGATTTTTCACGCGTCGGAAAAGCCGACCTTGACGCGTCATTGTTTCAGTGACTTCAGACTCTTCTCAAATACAAGAGCACATTATTTACCTTCGTTGAAGTCTTACAATATTTAAAAGCGGAATAATTTTAGTAATTGGTGCGATGTGGATGGACTGATGTGCTGTTTAGTTCTATTCTACTTGTGAATACAATTTGTGAGATAAAATGAAGAAGAATAATGCCAAGCCTCTTGTAATAATTCAGTGCTATGAAGTAAGTTAAAACTATAGGTATAATTTGCCACAATGATGCTGTAGTTTATTTATTACTAGCAGCCCGCCCCAGCTACGCACGGGTATTCTTGGAGTTCTAATAAGGATCCCTAATTTTTTTGAAAATTTAATGTCTCCCGGGGATAGTGTAGCTTCCTAACAGTGAAAGAATTTTTCAAATCGGTTCAGTAGTTTCGGACCCTATTCAATGCAAACAAACAAACAAATCTTTCCTCTTTATAATATTAGTATAGATTGGAGCGTAACAATACGTTTTATGAACTTGCTCAGTTTCTATATATTTAACTCAACTCAAGCAAGTAGTTCTGTTATTTGTATTTCAAGTTAAATCTGCTTATAACTGTTATACTAGCTGTTGCTTACGTCTTCGTACGCGAAGATTTTCAAATCAACTATCAACCTCTTTTTTCCCCTATTAGTTAGACCCTTGCGCAAAATCCGTTTTGTGGACCTCTAACCCCGTGAGGAATCTACTTGACAAATATCAACTTAGTAGGTCAAGTAGTTTTTGACATTTTGTGATGAGTCAGTCAGTCAGTTCGATTTTATATAATTTGTAGCTATTGCCCGCGACTTTTAAAGTACATCTATGTAATTCTTTCAACCCTCTTTTGCCCCCTATTATTTTATTTTTCGAGATTTCATGTTGATTCAGTTAGTCAGTCAGTCAGTGAGTAGTATTTTGCTTTTGTATATACTGGGAGGAAAGGGTTATAAGGAAAAGGGTTCGTTATGAAAGAGGTAAGATGTTTTATTATACTCATCATTATAAACAACTTTTACTATGGGACCAACCCCGAAATCGCAAAAAATCAACTCATCCATACATTTTGTCGAGTGTGAATAGCCGTTTTATATGGAACAACTGATATTGTTTTTTTGCGATTTCAGGGTTAAAACTTGGTTATAATGGATGAGTATAACCAAGTATAACGAACTCCTTTCAGCTTAGCATACCCTTTCATACCCATTCATCTTTCATATTTCTACTCTTGTATAGATAAACGTATGTTGCAACATACATTATACATGACTGGTATATAAGTTAGTCATCGCACTTCAGTGCTATTCCACCGTACTTTTGGCTTTATCTCTGATTGACCGATGTTTGTTTTCGATAACGCAGACGGTTTGATTAGCCAAGCGTTGTACCGGTTGTACGTAGACATACCTCTGTGTGGATTTATTTATTATATTATTAGCATCGGTATACAATACCTAACATAACCTAAAATACCTAACGCAAAAATAACGAACTAAAACTCGGCGCACGCTAAGCATTGCGCTGAGTTTTTGGTTAGTTGTAAGGCAACCGCGATCCGACTACAACGCCGCATACCAGTGCTACGTTAAAGTAGCAGACAAGCGACGGTGAATACTATGCAAGGAAAATAACGTCAAAATTGGTGTAAATGTGGCATTGCGAACTATATAATTCATGTCTAGGCATGTACAACGACGATTTTTGACTGTTTTTACTTAGAGATTGTGACTCTATGGGTATTGTATCTCGATGATTATTAGGCACTCATAACAGATCACTTCACCTAAGGTTCACTATTATTAAGAATATTTATCGATCCCATGATCCAACGATGATTAATAATTTATAATTGTTTTTTATTTACTTACTTGAAGTAAATATCGAAATGCAAAAAAAATCACCGAAATTTCAAATAAGAATACGTAATCCGTATTGATGATAAAAATATGAAATTTTGTTTTGTCCTTCTTTGAAGTCAAAACGGAGCAACGAATTGAGGCAAATTTTTGCACAGAGATGGACCTTAAGTTAGAAGACCGGAAAAGAAGTAACATTAACGTTTTACTGAAACGAAGCTCGGTATATATATAGGCTTAGCCAAGAGATGTATCATCCCTACATTACATTATAGTAATATTTTTTATGGTTTAATCGAAGAGAAAACTTCTTGGGTTTTTTGGTCATCATCATTCTAAAAGGTCAACGACCTTTTAGTTAGAATGTGTTTACAGGTTTATGTAACGAAAAAAGGTTTTGATTTTGTAAAAAAATATTTTAATAAGAGGTTTTTAAAAACCTATCAGCATGATAAGTTACAAGTTTCTATGTTTAATAGTTTAGAAATACAGGGGAGACCGGGCAACAACCAAAGTATATGTGATGTATGAAACCGTACCTTCATTTCAAAAGATGTCTTCAACGACACGACATTCAAGGGGCCAGGCGAAAAAAAAACACGTAAATAAAATATAATAGGTACAAATACAAAACTATATTTTATTACATACTTTTAAAATTGACATTTATACCAATAAAAAATGTAATTGCGCAAAGTTTCATGCACTTACCTTAATGACCATAGAAGTTAGAAGTTTCTAAATGATTAGAATGGACTGATTAGACTTATAAAACTTCCTTGTAGTTCTACGGAACCCTAATTGATTGACGATTTCAATAGAAATAAAATCATCAGAAAACTTCTACACCGCGGCAATTTATTCGTAACTGCCAAAACATTTTTGTTTATAATGGTCGGTTAGTCATGAGTTATTTGTTGATTTAAAACTTATAATATGCTACAGGTAACATCACTTATGATGTCATCATGCACACACGACGCTGGTGCACGTTTCAATCCTTGTAAACATGTTAAAGACAACACAGTGCACTTAACGCGAGATTAGGAATAGCCACTGGCTGGCTTAGCTACCTTACCGACTATATCCAAAAGAATCAGGCAAAGTTAAAGGTTTTTGAAAGATGGGTGTAGATAACTAAAACGATAAGACAGGTTTAATTCTATAACTATATTAACAATACGACGAATTACAGATTACTAGAGTTCTAAATCCTTAAGACTATGGAAATGGAAATAACCAATCGATGTGCAGTTATTTCCATATTTTCCATACAAACATTCCATTGGTTCGAATCACTATAGTCTATGATGTAATATGTCACTGTACATACTTACAAGCAAAAAATAAATATTACCTAATAGAGAAAACTTAACTAATTGAAGATCGTTTATACTATCTATAAGCAACGAAGGCTTATAGACAGTTCATACGATCTCTAATTTCAGGCAGAGTGCCCAAAATGCTGGCCGCGTTTCCTCGCTGGATTGCAAAGCTAACTTTCTGACCAAAATACAGGCCAGCATTTTAGTCACGCAAAGAAACTTTCAGTCTCCTATTGGTTGGTTTTTTTGGAAACCATCGTTCCGATTATTACGAAACGCGGTATGTATGGACCTACCTATATTTTCATTGCCAAGAAGAATGCTTGTTACGATTTACTGATTTGAACTCTCAATTTAAAAAAGTCTTATTATTGTTATTTCCTTTTTTTCAATGTGCACAAACGTTCATATTTGAATTTACGCAAAAAAACATCAAAATCGAAGTGAAAAATATATTTGTGAATACGTTCATGAAAATGACCTATTCTACTAAGGACAAGGTCAGCTGCAACTGCTCAATCAAAATGTTCTAGCTTGGTGCACCATAACCCTAATGATGTAAATACACACACTTCTGTTCCTCTACCTGCCATGTCACGTGCAGAATGTAACTTGAGTAGGTAATTCTTAGAATCGTAATGCATGAACCATTTGACTTATACTGATTTGTAGGGGTTTTCCTTGACTCGATTTATAAGCAGGTACCTGTGTAATAACTGAGGAAACTTACGATGTTTCTTGACTTATTAATTGATGTGACGAGGTTTTGCAAAAAAACTTATGTACCTATGCAGTTTTTATGAAGACTATATAATTGAGGCTCAATGACTCACTGGTCACGCATACTGATTTAAAATTACCTTTTCAATTAGGATACAAATTGTAAGTGTTATTGAATTTCCAAATTTTCTTTTATTTTTATTTTATATAATTATGTCCAACATGTTTCATCCTTATGTTGTTGTTTCTATACGAATACGAGAATTATTATTCGTATTGTTGTTTGAATCGGTTGTACATCAGGCTATTAGCACAAAATATATAGGTACAGAAGGCCATCTGCATACAACGAGCGTTAACTGGCGCACGCACACCTAGACGCGTACGTACAACGATCTCCGATCAACTCGATTGAATGCCAGTCGCGACTGCCCGCACTTTGACAATAGGTACACGTAATCATCATTTTGTGTGACAGTTGTCATAATTTACTACCCAGACTTGTTGTGTATTTGGTTGTTTAAATACAACATTATTATACTTTAAAATATAATAATCATGACTTCGTACGTGTCGTAATCGAAAAAAGTTTTTTTCAGTGGCAAATTTACAGATGTACGGAAAACCAACTTGGTTACCCTTTTCTATTAGAAATAAATGTGTTTTAAAGTAACATGTACCTAATAAATAGTTTTTTATTGAAACTACGGTTGCGTGTAGGTTATTTAAATCAAGGTCAGCCGGAGCCGGCATTTTGTACCTTTTTATTTTGTGCCATTAGGTAGCTAGACTAACGATGTTCTTTTCTAACTACGCAAGGATAGGGTCAAAGTTCAAATCTATTTGGAATTACCAATTACGTACGCGGTAATTTTAGGGTGGTTATACATCTATGTACACTAACGTATAATCAACATAATACATTGCATTTATATTATACGGGAATTAATCACGTAGGATTAAGCTAGTTAGATAGATTGCTAGTTAGATTGTTTTGATTTTGTATTTTGGAATTACACCTACCCACCGCGGGAAGAAGTCGGCTCCGGGAATCAGGTTTCCTTGTCCGGAGTACGACGCATTATAATAACTGTATCCACAAAATGTTTATCTAAATAAATTTTTATTATTATTATTATTATTAGTTATATAAAATAACTAGCGACCCGCCCGCCCGGCTTCGCACGGGTGTAATTTACGTGCGAAGCCGGGGTGGGTCGCTAGTTATATATATAAACCTTCCTTGAAAATGTATCTAATTGATGGTGAAAACCGCATCAAAATCCGTTGCGTGGTTTAGGAGGAGTTAGCGGCTAGTAGTAGCTTAGCGGTTAGTAGAGATAACTAATTGGTGTAAATGTGTGAAAACCACGTCATTTGGAATAAAATTTGTTCATTATGAGTAGAATGACCTCCTTTCCGTACCGTCGCCATTCTGATGAGAATTGAGATGGGTCACCAGCGCCGGCTCTAGCTTTTGATCAGGGTAGAGGGAGATTGTCTATCGGTGCGTATCATTTCTGAATAGTATCGTACAGGAATCGATTTCGGGATAAAAAGTATTCCATGTGCTAGTGCAGTATAATATAAACTACATCTTTCCACATAATTATTTTATGTTGTCTACAAACAACACAAGTGTGCCCCGCCGCTTGCCACGCTGCGCCTCCGTTCCGAGGCACGACGTGCCATAATATTTTTTATTTCGCTTTTGGCATTTTGGTGCCCCTTGGTATCTGGCGCCTAGAGCGACCGCTCCTCTCGCACCCCTAGGGCCTTACGCCTAGCTGTTTAAAGCAATCACGTTTAGGTGATGAAAAAATGTTGCGCGACCGCAAACCATATCTGGACGCGTTTAAGTTCGCGTGATTTTCCGAACTGTGTTTTAACGTTAGTTTGATACCGCGTAAGGATTTGGGCGTAAGGCCTCAGGACTGGCACTGGGTCACCCAATTTCTGAGGTATCTATCTGATTAGCCCAGTCCGATGGAAATGTAATTTTAATTTCGTGAACAATAAATATTTTCCAAAAACAAACATTCTTATGCATTAGTAATCTAGATAATATTAAAAAAGCCACTCCTAAACAAGATAAAATTAATTGATGAGTCTAATGTACTACACCTACACTGTTATTGAATTAACCTCATTAATCAGCTGAATATTGTGAAAAACATTATTTAGAAATTCCTTTTATAATTTGCAATATCTTCGAAATGTCATGAAAATTATTCATGACCGTGATAAAGAGGGAAAGGACCTGTACTTACAACCTAAGTCAGCTATGTAAGCCTATACTAAGCATTAAACCTTTTACACAACTTTTACCATGGGACCAACCTTGAAATCGTGAAAATAGTATCAGCTGCCCCCACTCGCTACGGAACATCAGATATTTTTTCTGCTATTTCAGGGTTGGTCCTAATGTATTTTGCTATCGCGAATAAGCCAACCTTTGACCTTGCCTGTTGTTCATATTGATGAGGATAACGGGATCCCTTTCAGATTAGTATAAACCTAAAGAGTAAAATAGAAAGGGTGTCCTTTCCATGTACCTATATACTCGGTCCAAGTTATTTGGTTCGAACATCGGCAATAACATTGTAAAAAGCTGAATGAACATTTTCTTTTAATATTTCACTATACAATACAGTATATCGACTACCAGCTACAAGCATATGTTCAAGTCTTAGCAAAAGTGATCAGAACTTAAGGTTTTCATTCCGCTTTTTTTATTTACTGCAGCTCTCAGACAAAACCGGTCTAAACCTTAGACTGGGTATAGTTTTGACACTACGAACAAGAAAAGTTTCGATGTTTTTGGATGTTGCACAATAAAATATTATCTAATGAATGAAAATGACTATTGTTTCAGGATCGCCAACCGACTCTACCCTTGAGAAGACCAGATAACCAACCAGTCCAGTCATTAAAAAGACCAGAGAGTGAAAGCAATGGTAATGGGATAAGCCATCAAATTCATCATCTAAAAAAACCAGAGAATGAAACCAACGGAAATGGGATAAATCATCAAATTCATCACCTAAAAAGACAAGAGAATCAGCCAATACAGACATTAAAAAGACCAGAGAGTGAAACCAATGGAAATGGGATAAATCATCAAATTCATCACCCAAAAAGACAAGATAATCATCCAGTTCAACCTCTCAGAAGACCGTCAGAAACCAACGGAAATGGTGTTATCAAAAACGACTATTCGCAACCAAAACGGGAAGCTACAGACAACCCACCCCCTCCTCCACCGGTACGAATCTATTACAAACAAAACTGCAACTTATAGCCTACAAAACCACTTACTTCAATCTTACTTTACTTCTCTCTCTTTCACTCTACAATATAAAGAGCGTGAGAAAGTTTATTTTAAGACTGAAATAGAGATGTTTGTGACCCGACCTTGGCAAAATAATGTTTATACTGGGTAACTGGTTAGATAGTGGAAATATTCGGGCATTTCAATGTACCTACTCATCGTTATGAACAACTTTTACAATGGACCATACCTGAAATTGCGAAAAAAAACAGCTGTTCCACAGACCTATATCCAAGTAGACTTCAAACTGTATTAAAACTTAGGGTGTCAAATTATTCGTACCTAAAAGTACTTACCTGTGAAAATAAAGATCTCTATTCTATCGGCCAACTGTATTTGTGGTATTCTAACACCTCAGTATTGAACAACTAACCCCATTTTCGTATCCAACTGATACGTGTTGTCGCGGCGCCGATTGAGCAGACTGGCTTCAGCCGGACTCAAATTCGACAATAAATCGGAGTTATATCAGAGATATGACATGCAAGGTAGGTCGATTTGTGGCATCTACTTGGATATAGGTCTGTGAGCTGTCCCATAAAAAAATTCACTCGACCAAATGTCCTATGGTTTTTTTTCCTGTGGCTTTTTATTGGTCTTATACAACGGTCCTATAGAAAAAAGTTATTCATATTGACGAGTATCATCGCAATATTAAAACTAATCACCCATTATAGTCTCGGGTCTCTTTCTGTTCATGAATATAATTATGAAAAGTATATATCTATACTCCGTATTTTTTTTAGCTCTGACAGCTGCAATAACGTCAAAAACGCCGAATGAAAACATTTTATTTCAATATCGGCTACGAAATACAATATTACGTTCAAACCTAGCAAAAGTGATAAGAATTTACGGTTTTCATATAGATGATGGCCGAGCGGTAGCATGCGCGCTTTACAACCTGACGAGCCCTGGTTCGATCCTCGGCCCTGCACCAATGACTTCTTTAGTACTTAAATAAATTATCTGCAGTTTCATTGCCATTGCTCAAAAAACCTGAAGGAAAACATCGTGAGGAAACCGGTATGTCCAAGAACCTCAAAAGTTCTGACATATGACTTAGACCGAGTATAAGTAGCTAACAGGGGTGGATCCAGGGTTTCATTTTGGGGGGGGGGGGGGGGGGCATTCTGACAAGGTTCGAAAGAATCAAATCGAAAAATTGAGTCGAATGTATGGAATTGTTAGGTGTTGTAGGTGGGGGCCATAGCCCCCATCGATCCATTAGTTGGATCCGCCAATGGTAGCTAAAGCCTTGAGCATGTATTTAACTATACCTTAGGTATTACACACGCTTGCGTGTGTGAGGTAATCAAAAACACGAAGTAATTGTTCATATTGAAGCCATGCCGATAACGTACCTGGTACCTAAATTACCCACACAATGAGCCTAATACAGGCGTTTCATAATTTCAGATGCCTACTACAAATGGTCATCAAAATGGAAACCACAAGCCTGCAGAACACCTAAAACTAGCAGCAGTAGATCTAAAAGCACCCAATTTTCGGAAAAATGGAACACTGAAACGAACTCCTACTCCGGACTATAATAATAAGATCGATTCAATAAAGGGTAAAGACGACAAAGCTGAGCTGGACTCACTTGAATCTTATAAGTTGAAGAATCCGTCAAATGTTCCACCGAAACCACCTTCAAACTACTTTGTGAAAGCACCGAATGGGACTACTACGATGAAGAAACTGACGCGTCCAGTGTCTGTCACCATCGGTGAATATGCTTATGGAGGAGCAGGGAGGAGAGAACCGACAAAACTGGAGTTCCTCAATGGAGACAAAACTGACGGACCTAATCCTAAGCATGACGAAGACATCTCCAATAGGCTGCAATCAGAACTGGTCATGACCTTATCTAGATCTAACTTGCGAAAGAAAACTGAAGCTTTGGTAAGTTTACAAGTGTTTTACAAGTGTACCATATGAATATAATATGTTTTCCTTATAAACCATACTAGCTGTTGTCCTCGAGTCCGTACGCGTAGACTTACATATAATCTTTTAATCTCAATCTAAAAGGGCCGAATTAAGGGGGGCCTTAATTCGGCCCTTTTGCAAAAATCCTTTCTTACTGGACATTTGCACTCCATAAGGAATCTACCAAATAAATTTCAGCTTGAAGGAAAACTAGTTGACTTTAAGCGTAAGTCAAATAATTTTCGAGAATTGGTGATGAGTCAGTTAGTTAGTTCGTCAGTAAGTGAGGTATTTCGCTTTTATATATTTAGTTAGATTAGATAGGTAATAAATCCTTATTAACAACTAGAGCCTCCCACAACCAGCCAGTATTTGATTTGTCAGCGGTGTGGACGCAGTTGTGGGTCCTGTATTGGCCTCTTCGGACACCAACGCAAGCGTTACTCAAACTCCTGGAGCCGCTTAACATCTGATAAAGATGAAAAAGGTCTATGATGATAAGGAAAAATCGGAACAAACCGGAATGGTACTCGTCACTCATGTAGGCCTTGCCGAGAGGGTGATAAGTACCTAAGTTACCTAAATCGCGTCCGTAGAGTCTGTGGCAGAAATGTCAACACATTTGTGGCTCTCGAATCTGCAGTGCAAGTACCGTTCTTTTAGCGATCGTCAAATTGACAGTTGAGGTCGTCAAATTCGATAATATGCCATTTTTTCAGTACTCGCTGTGATCGATTCTATGGCATTTTAACGAATTTGACGATCGATAAAGAACGGTACTTGCACTGCTGTTTATTATAACTAAAATAAATCATCTCTTGCATCAGATGGATATAGGATGTCCTGTGTAAGCTCACAATGTTGTTTTTTTTAAACCGATTTGGACCACCAGGTTTTGTCAAATATTTCCATCTACTTTCAAGTAAGGTATCTTACCTACCCGTGCCTTCAGTGATTTCATGAAGGAAAGATTTTAGTGAAAAATAAAGATTTGTGGCTCTCAATTTGTACTCTTTGAAATTGAAGATAAATAGAAGTGTTTCCTTGGAAATAAGTGATAACGACATGTAGGTATCTAATTTACAATAAACTTCAAATCTTTTTCAGGATCGCAGAATGTTTGATAAAAGTAGTAAATCAGTAAACCAATCTTACGAAGATAGTGATTCTTCAATAGATAAAAATTTCCACGCTAGATACGGCAACAATCTCCTGCCCTTGCCGCCTTCTATATCCATACCGAAAGTTTCTAAAAACTTGAAAAATACTAGTGGAGGCTAAACTTGTCTGCAGAATTATCAAAATGATGTTCCTTATCAACCAACGCGTATGATTTCTCCTGAATATTTGAATTAAAACGCACGATCAGATTATTTGCATGAACACAAGTTGATGCTATCGCAGCCTCTCGACGAATTGAACTAATTTAATTGGTTGGTGGTGGAATATAATATGTACTTCTGATTAAATTTGTTGCACACGACACTTACTGAAAAATTCTAGGCATTGGCATTGATTCTGTGGTAGCACTCGCTACACTCACTCACTAAACAGAAACAATTTGCCCCGACTATAGTTATCTTTTTTAAGTATTGAAATGAAAAGAGATCTTTTCATTTTAATACGTAAAAAAGGATGACATCAATCTGAGCTGTCAGATTTAGTTAAGTTTAGGAAACGGTATTACAAAATCGACGTCACTGTGTTGTTTGTAACGTTGTCCCAGGGCAGAGTGACGAACGCTGGGCAGTTGATCAATTGCGATTTGTGATCATCACCGCAAATTTTTATAATTTTTCAACCGACTTAAAATTGAGAGGTGATTCGCAATTTGGTTTTATTTTTTTTACCTGATGCCTCAGAACTCCGTCCTTTATAAATCGACATGGCAAATTAAATTTATTTATTTAAATTTTAGTTTTTAATATATTGTAGATTGGTCCCATAGAAATTATATCTAAATTGGTTCAGTAGTTTGGTTTTTAAATCAAAATAACTAGAAAAAAATATTACTTGCGTACCTATTTATTGAAGTCGGTTTTTTAAACATATTTTTATATCTATAAATTTAAAATGTATGGCAACGATCTATTTCTATACTACGTATTTTATCTAAGATGTATAGTCAGTCCTAAATATAGGTGGCACTTCAGTATTTTTGCTATGCCACGCCACGTGCGATATTTAGGTATCTATCACACGTTTGACAAGTTTCGTCACTTTATGGCAATAAAAAACTAAAACACTGGAAGATATTCGCTGTTATGCCACAGAAGACATAATAGCACATTTATGCACCTTTCTACGTAGGGTTACCTACATGGAACTGTGGTACTAAACCGAAAAGAGGTCATTGTGGTCATCATTATGAACAACTTTTACTATCGGACCACCACAGATATCGCGAAATAGATCAGCTGTTCTATACATCGCTATAAGTCTGAATGTCATTTTTCTATGGATAAGAAGATTTGTGCGATTTCAGTGTTGGTCCACTTCGACTAAAATAAAATGAATGGACGGGCCCTAACCATTGAAATTGCTCAGTAAAAACGAGTCAAAACCGTTGGACATATACTTCAACACTTAATTATAAAAATGTACAGTATATTTGTTACAAAAAATTTATCCCGGTATTATTTGTGTATTTACATTTCGGGAAAGCATATGAATGCATAATTTTGTCAGATGTTTCGTTATCACGTAACAATAGACACGTGTTGCACTTCCTACGGCTAGAGATAGACTGAAACGAAATGAGAGCCAGCGCTCATTTTGTTATCTTCAAAAATGCGCTTCTACTGGGCCTGTCCATTCATTTCATTTTGGTCGAAGTTGGTCCATAGTAAAAGTTGTCCATGATAGGCCTGTGTCCTAATGTTTCAATTATTACAAATAACGAACTTAGCGAAGGATAGAATTATATACATTACAAATACTGAATAAATAATTTAAATTGGTTAATAAATTTCTGAGATTCAAGCGTTTTAAGTTTTTGGTGGGGATAGAGAGCTGATGCTTTGTCCATATCCCGCAAAACGTGTGTTATAATTAAAAGCATTTGAATAGCGCGCGCACGGCTTGATGTCACAACGTGCTAGTACTACCTAGCATGAAATTAAAATAATTACAACATATTTATTTTAGAAAAAAAATGGCTCTAGGTACTATTTATAATCAGCTTTTTAAGAGGTAATAAAAAGCACAAGCCTATTATAAGTACAATGACCTACTTCCGGCTTAGTACCACAGTTCCATGTAACCCTTAACTAATATCACATACTTACAATATCTACGTACCTACCTATTGATGTCATTAATACCTACGATATAAAATTATTCTAGTATAGGACTTTAATCAAGGTAATTAATTTTTACAGGCTGACGCTAGTCGATAGAAAAAACGAAGAAAACTGCGTCGTTCAAGAAATCAGCTTCAAGGTGACTGCTTATTCTGCGAGACATAATATAGCGCGGAATAGGTAACAGATTTTATAAAACGTTATTTAAAAACCAAAGTTAGGTAGTGGAAGTATTTATAAATTTGTGATTGTATATGTGTAAAGATATTCAACAGTTAAACTATAACAGTTATTATAAGTAGGTAATTAATCTAATAGGTATAATACACATAACAATTTAGTATGTACCTAAGGTATAGGTACATAGTTTTTACACAGGTTTTTAGTGATGCAGAAAATAAGCATATTGCCAGATGAATTAAATTTCGAATAGTAAAAATGTATAGAAAATATATTTAAATCCAATTTATGTTTACGTAAGAACATTATTGTACTTAACTAGTTTTTATAAATAATTAAAATATATACTTAGCTGATACGATATATTTATAAAAACCCTAAGTCATAATAAAAATATGTTCAGAGTGTGTGTGCCTTTTTTATACAGTTCGGTATATCATCATTTCAGCCGTAGGACGTCCACTGCTGGACATAGGCCTCCCCCATCGATCTCCAAAAGGGCCGGTTGGAAGCGGCCTGCATCCAGCGTTTCCCTGCGGTCTCTTTTAGGTCGTCTGTCCATCTTGTGGGTGGACGTCCTACGCTGCGCTTACCAGTCCGTGGTCTCCATTCCAGAACCTTTCGGCCCCATCGGCCATCTGTTCTGCGTGATATGTGCCCTGCCCACTGCCATTTCAACTTACTAATCCGGTGGGCTATGTCGGTGACTTTCGTTCGTCTACGGATCTCCTCATTTCGGATTCGATCTCGTAGAGAAACCCCGAGCATAGCCCTCTCCATAGCTCGTTGTGCGACTTTGAGCTTGCTTATGAGGCCCATAGTGAGAGACCACGTTTCAGTGCCGTATGTCATCACTGGTAACACACACTGGTCGAAGACTTTCGTCTTAAGGCACTGAGGTATTTTGGACGAGAAGACGTTGCGTAGTTTACCGAACGCTGCCCAGCCGAGTTGGATTCGCCGATTGACCTCTTTCTTGAAGTTGGACCTACCTAGTTGGACTGTTTGTCCTAGGTAGACGTACGCGTCAACAGCTTCAAGAACTGAGTTCCCAACTGATACTGGGGTGGGCACAACATGGATATTTGACATAACCTTTGTCTTGTCCATGTTCATTTTAAGGCCCACCTGTTGGGAGACTCGATTGAGGCCTTCGAGCATCATGCTGAGATCTTCCATCGACTCTGCCATGACCACAATATCGTCGGCAAACCGAAGGTGAGTGATGTACTCGCCGTTGATGTTGATGCCGAGTCCTTGCCATTCCAGGAGCTTGAAGGCATCTTCCATTGTGGCAGTGAACAGTTTCGGAGAGATAACGTCTCCCTGTCTCACGCCTCTTCGCAATGGAATTGCCTTCGAACTCTGCTCCTGTACTCGGACCGACATGGTGGCGTTATTGTACAAACACTTCAACACTTCGACATACCGATAGTCAATACGGCATCGCTGGAGAGACTCGAGCACCGCCCATGTCTCGACCGAATCAAAGGCTTTCTCATAGTCCACAAACGCCAAACATAGTGGCAAGTTATATTCTTCGGTCTTCTGTATAACTTGGCGTAGCGTGTGGATGTGGTCTATGGTACTATAGCCTTTTCGGAAACCGGCTTGTTCGATAGGCTGGAAGTCATCGAACCTGCGATCGAGACGATTCGTGATGACCCTCGAAAACAGCTTATAAACATGGCTCAGAAGCGAGATGGGTCTGTAATTCTTCAGCAAGGTTTTGTCACCTTTCTTAAAGAACAGCACCACCACGCCTCTGTTCCATGCTTCTGGCGTTATACCTTCGAGTAAGACAGAATTAAAGAGCTTCTGAAGGACTCTGAGTACCGGTGTTCCACCCGCTTTCAGAAGCTCTGATGTGATTCCATCGTCCCCCGGCGCCTTGTTGTTCTTGAGCTGTTTCAGGGCCATCCTAATCTCGTACAGGCTGATGTCCGGGATATCTTCGGTATAGTGTCGGCTCAGCTTGGCTCTTGGGTCTTTGGCCGAGCTGCTCACAGGTTTAGCAACCGAAGTGTATAACTGTCCATAGAACCTTTCGATTTCCCCTAATACCTCGGCTTTGGTCGACGCTACACTACCATCTTCCCTCTTCAGCTTTGTCAGCTGGCTTTGCCCAATAGACATGTGTCTTGCAAACACTTTGGAGCCTTTGTTTTGCTCAATCGTCTCTTTAATACTGTTCGTATTAAAGGTACGTATGTCGTGCCGCAATGACTTCCAAATTTGTCTATTGAGCTGCCTATATGAGTCAGCGTCATCGGAACATTGTAGTTGTAACGAGCGTCGATCAGCCATGAGGTTGCGGGTATGATCGGATAATTTTTGAGGTCTATCTGTGCGCCGGCCAGGTCTAAAAAACTTAGAACCTACCGCATGGACAGTTTCCACTAACCTGTTATTAATCTCATCCACGGAAGCAAAATTCTCCAGGCAATCAAAGCGATTAGACAGCTCGAGTTGAAAGCTCTCGGGGTTTTGAATATGGGCATGGTTCGGTCGGAGCGTGGACTTCATTAAGCGGGACCTCTCAATTTTAACGTTAATATTCAATGTGCCTCTTACTATTCGGTGATCACTACCGGTTTTCACCCTGTGAATCACAGAGACATCATTGAATATTTGTCTCTTGGTGGTCATAATGAAGTCTATCTCATTCGGTACAGTTCGGTATAGCAGGCAATTAATTCTTAAGCCCAATGCTTAGCATTTTCTGTGAACATTGGGCTTTACTTTAAGTTCGGTATACCTATCCTTTAATCCTATCCTCTTAAGCAAGCTCAAAGTCGCACAACGAGCTATGGAGAGGGCTATGCTCGGGGTTTCTCTACGAGATCGAATCCGAAATGAGGAGATCCGTAGACGAACGAAAGTCACCGACATAGCCGACCGGATTAGTAAGTTGAAATGGCAGTGGGCAGGGCACATATCACGCAGAACAGATGGCCGATGGGGCCGAAAGGTTCTGGAATGGAGACCACGGACTGGTAAGCGCAGCGTAGGACGTCCACCCACAAGATGGACAGACGACCTAAAAGAGACCGCAGGGAAACGCTGGATGCAGGCCGCTTCCAACCGGCCCTTTTGGAGATCGATGGGGCAGGCCTATGTCCAGCAGTGGACGTCCTACGGCTGAAATGATGATGATGATACCTATCCTTTATATTATTAGTTGAACTCTCTGTATCGGTATGATACTTAACTGCACCGATGACTTATTTAGTACCTAAGTAAGCAATGTGCAGTTTCGAAGCCATCGATCAAAAACTGTGAAAGAAAACATCATAAGGAAACCAGTATGTCTAAAAACTTTAAAAGTTCAACGACATATGACATTCACCAACATGCACTGGGTCAGCATAGTGGATCCCTCCGGCTACTTGGATCCACCGCCAGGCTCCATCGGTGAAGCCAATGGATTAGGTAGGGACCATCCTCTCACTAAGGATCTGAAAAGGCTATGTCCCAGCAGTGGCAACATAATAGGCTGATAATGATCACGTACCTACCCTAAAATACAATACAAATGTCTATTGTCAGAATTATGTACATACCTCAGATCAGACAAACAAGGGAGGTATTCCTTTCAATTATCGTTCGTGTCTTCATGTTTTTTTCCTGCTAAACCGCTTAACGCAAAAACTATGTAGGTATAAATTATTATAACACCGGCTTGCACTCACGAATCCTCACGCGAGTTTTGATGATATGTAGGTATAGTAGAGCTTAATACTAGTTGTAACGCACACTAAGGAACTTGTAGTGACTCCAATGAACTAACTAATAGTCCACATGCAATGGAAAGGGCGAATAGGTCATCTGCTGGGTGAGTGCGACTAAAGGCATCAAGCCTGATTTAGGCCTGATGCGTTCACTCCCGCCACACCATCTTACCATATCTACCTTGTTTGTCTGATCTGAGTCCCATTCCTATATACACTCATCATGTCGCTTAGAAGTATAAAATCAATCATGTATGAGGAAAATATATTATTGAGAGAAAAAACTATGTATTTGGTTTTAATCGATTGTTTCCGTGCTGCTTCAAACGAAGGGTGAATCACAGAAAAGAATATTTTTTTTTGTTTACTTCTCTTTTCTGTGGGGTGAATAGAGTCCTCCACACTGACAATGCCCCGATCCTCATATTACCATCAGTTGGTGCCTTGGTGGTCCATCATCATCTTGGTGGTCCATCGCTTTCCACTATATAATTATATACCACCATACTATAGACCACAGAAAAGAGAAGTAGATAGAACGGAAAAGAGAAGGAACATCTGTTACCAGGCATACGAGTGAACATTCTTATTTACGTCAACGCGTTGAACTCCGTATCACAATTGCTAACTGATTTTGAACGCGTAGCTGCTCCATCGAATTTATTCCACAATGCTTTCTTGCGCTGTAATTACGTGTAGCCTAGCTAGCAAAGATTTTATTTAAAAAAAAGGAAGCATATCCTATCACCGGTATGTCTAAATTGTTTATAATTATATTATTTCACCGTGTTTTAATTACAAAGCTGTTGACAAGCCGTTGACAATAATAGTGGTTACCATTATTTTATCGATATCGATACATTTAGATTTTTCTTATAGTACTAACAGACGTATGGACCAAGTCCGTCTCGTCTATTAGCACTATTACATTTCCCGTAATTTTCTATTGTATAAATAGACATTGAATTTATTACAGTTTTCCAGGCAATCCGTCTACTAGGCAAAAATGGATTGATGCAACAGGAAGACGTGATTGGATTCCTACTATACAAACACAATTTGTTCAAAAAAATTTTTGGACATATATGTATCACGACAATTAAAAGATACTTGAAGCCATTAGCAATATCACAAAAATAAATTATTTATTTACATTCAGTAGTTAAAAATTAAATCATATCACCAACACCAACGTCTTCATACTACTCTCAGACAACCTCATTTGAATCTCCAAAGAGGCTTAAAATAGCTTCACCTGCCTGTTCAAATTCTTCGACTCCAAGAAAACGCAAACTAAAGGAAGTTATAAAGTTATACATTATTTTTCTTTATAGATATTTGTGAAGCACATTTGAGACTTCCGTAAAGTGACGCCTGATTCAATCAACTAACTTTGATATTCATTATTGATAATTTTATTCAAACCTAGCCAGCTTCAATTGCGATCCCGAAACTTTAAACTCCACTTTTTAAAATATCCCGGTTGTTCACTATTTAGTTGTATGATTACGGAATATTTACACATTATTTATAGCGTTTTTGAGTCATTTCCTGTGCCGAAACATTAGGAACTCCATATCCACAACATAATCACGGTAAATAAGTCGTTAATAATCATACAACTGTACTAAAACTCCACGTTTTTAAATAAGTCACACCCACGATTCCATAATATTTAATGGTATAGACAGACGGACAGACTTAGTAAGTTAGTAGACTTAGACTCGTAGGCTTAGTAATAGGGTTCCGTTTTTACCCTTTGGCTACGAAACCCTAAAAAGTCAAAAAGTTAAAACGAAAGAGGCGTCCCCATACAGCAAACGTATTTTAACGTATTTTTGTATTAGATCTAATCTAATGTATATGTAATGTAGTGTAACGATAATACGTACAAGCGTAATAATTGGCATGAATATGGCATATGCATTGGCATGAACAAAAAATAATAAATAATGATCAAATGCGAGTCAGTGACTAATTTCTGTTCATACGAACTAAGCAAGTCAATCTTGCTATTTTTTTTAAACGACTAGTGGAATTCCTACCATCTAATATGCTAAAGTATATAATAGGCATGTGTCCTAAAGTTTAATTTGTTACAATTAACCGGCTTAGCGATGAATATAACTAAATACATTACACATAGGTACTTATAAAATAAATGAAATTGGCTGATAAATCTCTGAGATATGAGTGTTTAAAGTTTTAGGTAGAGATAGAGAGGGGATGCTCTATTCATTTCTCGCAAAGCGTGTGTTAGTACAGCATTTGTATAGTGCTCCTGAGGTGTGACGTCACGGCTCAGTATAGTGCGCTCTCTGTCTAGCACGAAATTAAAATGTTTATATCTCATTTATTTTGAACTAATTTTTATTTTGTTTTCGTTGATGTGCTCTATTTATGATCAGATTTTTTATGAGGTAAAAAAAAAAATATTAGTCATCATGCCTATTAAAATTATCGATAAAATTAAAACTGCACACAAAACTTTCCCATCACTAGCTGTGATACCACATTCTAAATTTTAGGATGAGGTTTTTTTTTAATGGCTCCTCACGAAAATAGCATTTAACCGTATCAAGTAATATATTTATTTTTCTACCCATTTAAAGTCACATAAAACGAACTCTAAACATAGCCTACGTCAATATCATGGTCAAATCATGACCTAGTAAGGTCATGGAAACTTTTTAATCAAGTTTCTTTGGAGTTTTGGGGCAAAACAAAAAAATCATATTTGCAACTTCCCATTGTTTGCCTACACTCACGCAAACCTACGAATTTGCCTTAATCTTATTGAACGGATAATAATTCAATATTATTACACAAGCACATGCGTTAATACACTAGTTTTGTTAAATAAAAAAAGCAAAATCGATGAAAAACTCTTAGCTAAATTATTTTAACCTTCGTGCTTATCGTGCAGTTTAATTTGGAACTATTTTAACTATGTCGTAGATAAATTTACGTTAAGGACTGTTGAACTCGTACTAGTTTTTTGAACTGCACAAGAATCGTGCAGTTTTTTTGGAATAGCAGCATTTACCGAAATAATTGCGCAAAATGCACAGGGAACTGAACCGTATTGCACGACGAGAAGGTCAGTTTTAAACTTTAACAAAATGGCGTTCATAACCTTTTGGATTAATAATAATCTTGACGAATTATTGCATTCCTTCCTATGTAGTTATATTATGACGTTTCGTTTACATGTGTGCAACTGGCTACAACACAGGGCTACAACGGATTTCTTGCAAAAATGCCTTGACAGCCGTTCTATTATAAACGAAAAAATTTTCTCTTCTGTGCTATAGACAGTACAAATACCTCTTTCCACATATTAAAAAAAAAACTCGTTATTAAACACTATTTTTAGGAAAATTATTTGCCATGATACTATTTTGTTTGTCAATGTAGGTAGATAACGCCAATGTCATCTATTATTGGCAATTTATTTTTGTTACCATTTATTTATTTTTAAAAGTTTATTTTCTTTTAAATATAACAACATATTACGCGTTAATCCATTTTAGTGTTACAGAGTAAATACATTGGTATTTAGATAGGACTATAGTTTTATAAGCAAACAGAACCAAGGTAAATAAAAGGTGAAAATGCAGGACGAAAGAAGCAGAGACGGTAAAGAGAATCCAGTAATTATCGAAAGCCTTTTTAGGGAAACTTCTAGAAATGGCAAACATACTTTACGTTTAGTATTGCTTGGTGAGTCATAATTTTCTTCCAGGTCAAAATAGCTATTTGTTCTGGCAGCTTCGCCACACTACTACCAAACAGACACCCACTGACAAACAAACAGATACTTACTGTAGATAAGCAGAATTGGGGCGGAATGAAATTCGAAAGAAAAATACCGCATGCAGTAGGCAAAGTACCTACCTAGTATATTCAAAGATTTAAATAGTAATAATAGTAAGTAGTAGTTAATAGTAGCCTAGATAATATTTTTAGCTTAATGTTATCCTTGTTTTGTGGTATTTTAATAAAGAGTTATTGTATTGTATAGTATAGTATGAAATCTTTGCTAATATTTATGTGTTTAAATAAGTATCGAATTCCATTCAAATTCCAATCTTGAAATTCTAAATGTGTAAGGCAAAGATGACATACTAGTTGTAAGGGATTAGATACGTATTTTACGCACGTAAACATTCGTACTGCGCCTACACATGCAGTATTTTTCTTTCAGATTTCATCCCGCCCACGCTTGCTTATACCGCGTAAGTAATGACCGCGTAAATCAGTTGCCTTGTGTGAATGTCATCGTATAAGCTCTGTAAATAGTCTGCAACGAATCAGTAGAGATCACAGAACAGATCACAGAATCCCTATAACAAAGTGTCCCTTATAAGTAATTCATAGAGTTATACCGTGAAAAACGATACTGGGGTGCAAGTACCGTTCTTTTAGCGATCGTCAAATTGACAGTTGAGGTCGTCAAATTCGATAATATGCCATTTTTTCAGTACTCACTGTGATCGATTCTATGGCATTTTAGCGAATTTGACGATCGATAAAGAACGGTACTTGCACTGCTGCACCGACAAATGGGTTGACGGCCTTATGACGACTCATAAGGCCGTTAACCCATTTGTCGGTGCAGTATCGTTTTTCACGGTATAACTCTACGAAAAAAGAAAAAAAAAAAAAAAAAGCGAAAAAAAATATAAAAAGAAAAAAAAAACCAGAAATGGCCAGAAATGCCAGAAATGGGAACCGACGTTCCCATTTCTGGCAAGGCGTGTTCATCATATTCGAGCACCCGTTGCAATGCACGAAAAAAGGGCAATAAGGACGTCTGTTGGGCGAGTTCGACTAAAAGCATCAAGACCGATATGGGCCAGATGCGTTCGCACCCGCCGTGCCACCTTACGATATCTTCCTTGTTTGTCTGATTTGAGAAAATACTATAAACGTATCCGCCCTAGGTACTTGCAAAATACAAGCAATGGTGCTGATTTGAAGACTTTTCAAGTAAAGTTTATAGGCGTATATTTACATTTAATTGGTTTGCGTTTGGCTGAATGTCACCTGATGGTAAGCGAAGATGAATACAAGGTATTTGGTAGTTAGGTATGTTCATGCCTTTCCCGGGAGCGTTGCTTCGGGCAGTGTGCTAGGAGGATACCGGTGCGTTCCTATGGAGATCCCGGTACCCTCCGTCTGGCACACAGGTCGGCCACCGAGGGGGTTTTAGTGGGTGAAATCTCACCGGCTTCACTCCAATGCAGCTGGGTATCTAAAGAAGATATCCCCCCGTCAACAAAAAAAAAGAAATGTTCATGCCTGAATCGTTTTAAATACTTAATTGAATTATCCAAATCAGCTAAATGTTTTTTATAGCTCTAACTCAAAACCTGCTCATGATTGCATCCTCGCATTCCTTTGGCTCCGAAACGAAATGTCGAAGCCTTCAGAATATTCTAGAGATTCGTTCCCTCCATCCTCTTCATTCGCTGAAGCTCATAATATTCAAGAAGACTAAAAGGCAAACTCTTAAACTTTGCTTCCATAACAAATATGAGAGATACTTTGAACTAGACAAAGCTAGAGGCTCAGACGTAAGTTGGAATATGTTAACCTGAAATAGAAAATAGAAATCCACTAGAAGTGTAGACCTTTAAACTAATTCAGTCACAGTCGCAACCTTCGAACAATAAAATTGATCGAAAGTCGCAACCAACGGGAGCGACTATTCTGAACAAAACTGCAATAACTCAACGATAGTTTTTTTTCACCGACTTCCAAAAAGGAGGGTGTTCAATTCGGTTTTATTATTAGTATTATTATTTTTAAAGTTTGTTACCTCGGAACTTGATCAGAAATTTATATCCCGATGTGGAAAATTTTATTTTTTATTTGAAAGTATTTTGTATATACTGGTACTTTCTGATTGGTCCTATAGAAATTTAATCAAGAATTGTTCAGTACTTTGCTTTTTAAATTAAAATTACTGGAAAAAATATGTTATCCAAGTAAACGAAATTGCGTACCTATATTTACTAATTTTAAAGTCATTTTTTTATTCATAATTATTGTTGTCACATTTGGCCTTCGACTAATAAGTTGAGCGCACTTTAGATTACAATGTTACACTTATACTTATCATTCTTTTAATATAATTATACTTACTCGGAGTAGGTACATACCTAAGCATCTATTTTTCCACATAGGAATTATGGAGAAATTGGTGCAAGAATATTCTTCAGTTAAAACCAGTTATTAAAAAGAAATCATCAATGAAATCGCTGACCAAAGCCACAAGCTATGATAAAAGCATCTTCAACGTGAAGGTATTTTACTAAAGTCACTGAAGAAATAATATTATCTAAAGTTTTAATCTCTACCTCCACCTCAAACAGTACCTGTATCTATAAGTAATAAATAGTTAAGTAGGTACATTCATATAGTCAAGTAAATATAACCATAAATGTAGGATGGGCTGCTTTAACACAAAAAAGCGGTCTTATCGCCGAGAACGATCAGTTTCAGACGAAGGTAAATATTATATTATTCTGTTTATTTAATAAAAAATAACAAAAAAATGCTTTCATCGTCATCATCATCATTTCACCCATAGGACATCCACTGCTGGACTTAGGCCTCCCATCGATCTCCAAAAGGGCCTGATTGAAGCGGCCTGCATCCAGCGTGTCCCTGCGGTCTTTTTTAGGTCGCCTGTCCATCTTGTGGGTGGACGTGCTACGCTGCGCTTACCATTCCATGGTCTCCATACGAGAACCTTTCGGCCGAATCGGCCATCTGTTCTGCGTGATATGTGCCCTGCCCGCTGCCACTTCAACTTGCTAATCCGGTGGGCTGTCTATAACTTTCGTTCGTCGTCGGATCTCCTCATTTCTTTTTCGAATGAGAAATGCTTTAATCGTGCTTTAATCGTTCAAATTTATTTAAGTCACAAACACATTTAGGTGACAAAAAGCATTTGACGCAATACACTTTCATCAGCGAATAATCCATTCGTCGAATCATATTTTTGAGCACTTTTGGAATGGCCTTTAGGTCTTGAGATTTTTATTGTATGTTCTCAATGGATATAAAACGTCTGCCACGAAGTATTAAATTTGAGTCTATGGGGAACAAGTAAAGTCAATGGTGCTTGTTCGATCACATTATGGTTTTTTTTTTCTGAAAATCATGCCTGAAACAACTTGTTGCAGTGGTATTTTAAAATATGGTTCAGCTCCATGGAACAAGCAGAGCCACGACGCGTTTCATAAACAAAACATGAACGGATTCGTGAGACATGCTTACTTCCTAAGCCCTCTTAAGCTTGTATGACGATTTATCGTCACAATGCCCTTCACCTAGTTGATATTTATTTTTCATTCGAAGACGTTGAAGCCTGACCAGATCGATGCAAGTCTTCAACCCCTTCTAGACCTTTCGACCACCAGAATTCTTTGTACCTTCATCATACTAATATTATTTAAATACGAAAGTGTTTGTTTGTTGCTCTTTCACGCAGCAACAGAGCAATGAATTGACCAGATTTTTGCATGGATATAGTTCAAGGGCCGGAGAGTGACATAGGCTATTATCGTCATCATCATCACCATTTTCCATCAATACGCGGCCGAAACCGCGGGGCGCAGCTAGTATGCTTAAGTTTTTGATAATGTCCCACTGTATGCTTTCCTCTTTGACAAATATGCCTGTTATGCTTTCCCTAACATTTTTTATTATTTAACACAATAAAATTTGAGACAAGTTCGTTGTTCGATTATTATTTTATTAAATAAAATTCGCAAAGAAAAGTTTCAAACAATCATTTGACAGATCGCGCCAAAACTGTATTAGTTATAGTACCAACCTAATAGCAATACATATTGGTTGTTTTTTTTTTTTCAACTCCTGGTCAGGCTAAGGCCATATCGCCTAGTCTTACGTATTATTCTGTCAAAGGTATGGTACAAGGAAGAGGGAATAGAAGGTAGGTATGCCCCAGAAAAGTGGAGGATACTCTACTATAGTTAATGTCTTCTATGCTATTGTCACGCTATTATAGAGGCTTCTTTGGACGTTTGGAAACAATATGAAAACATCATTTCTCCACGTCATTATATCACTTTCCTACACTCGAGATTCGAACACATTTAAGAAAACTTATTATTTTAAAAAACACAATATTTAATGCACATTAATACTCTTTAATATACAAGTGTAAGAAAATTAAAAATAGTACAATGAGACATTTTTTCTTGACGTTGGCGCCTAAATTTTATTATAGCAATATATTTTTACGCATATCTATATTTTACGCGGGAATTATAGTTACCTATTTGACAATATTTACCTTATTACATTTTACTGCATTTTACCCTAGATTACGTCTATGCAGTTTACATAGTTAATTTTCTTTTGATGGTGGTACATTCTAAATAGGGTATTTGACTACTTTTGGGAAACTATTGCACATTATTGTCTGATATAAAATAATGTATACTGCATTTATATTTTCTGGATATCAGTCGTATTTGCGATATAAATCGATGTTAAAGTTTGAATAAAAAAATATCGCGCCAAAACGCAGACCTGCGTCATAGCTCCGATCACATGACTAATTGACGTCACACAAAACAAAACAGCTGCAGCCAGGCTGCAAAAGTTTGATGATTAATTAATTTCTAATAGAAGTAATGGTTTATAAATATTGTGTAGTGCCAAAATGTACAAATACTTCCATAAAGACACCGGATAAAATATTTGTTCCTGTTCCAATGCACCCAAAACTCCCCAAAACTCGAAAAAAGTGGTTGGAACTAAGTAGCTCGTAGAGAACCCAAAAGTATTGGAGCTAATTCAAGTGTTTCTATGTGCGAAGATCATTTTGAGGTACATATTTGAGTCTATATATTTCTATTATAATTTGTGTTTTTATTGCATTACTATTTTATGTACTGTTACTTTCTTTTTAAACATTGTAAAGCTCGACATAACCTAACAAAATAGCTATATCCACTTACTACAACATACTATTTGTACAACTTGATTGAATGTTTTGCTTGGAGAACAATTAAAAATTAATACTGACATTGTAGTTTTTACGTTTTGAGTTCTGCAGCGTAGAAACAATGACGTGGATTATTATTAAAGAAATATGCAACCATAAAAACATTAATTTTGGGTAAGTTATTGCTGTCTGCTTGCACAAAATGTTTCTCCATTCTTCTCACATTTAACCTCCGGAATGTTTTTGGTGAAAATTTCTGGATAAATCGCTCTCAAAATAGCTTTACAACATTAAATTCGCAAATATCAATACAAAATCTGTTTGTTTAGATTTGTGTGACGTCACTAGGGATGAAGCCAGTTACAGACCGTTTTCGATCACGTGATCAAATGTCGAAAATACAGTTATTTTATTCGCGTTTTTTACAAAAAATAAGCATATTTTTATCAAAAAATCAATGAAATATGCTTTTTCATTATGTCATGTTTATGGATGGCGTCAATTGGCATAATATTTTTAATACAGTCAAGTACCCTATTATCTATTTTTATTTGGATTTTAGTGGGAGTCTCAAAAGTATATTTGGAATGATAAGCACCTTTATTTGGGAACCAAGAGAGAAGTAGAAGATAATAGTAGACCCATACCCGAGCAGGGACTTGGACCTCCGGAAGATATAAAATTATTGCATTTGAAGCCTAAATATTTTGGTTGCTGGGGTCAAACAGAACACTGGGTGCAATGCGAAGAGAGTAGCAAACTACTAAAATGATTAAAATAGGTATCTAAAGTATATCGTAGCGTAGACTTTACCTCTTTTTATAGGGCATGCTTAAAGGGCGTGACTTAGATTAGACTTGTCCGACTTGATGACTTCTTTGATGATAAAGTTATATGATTATTTACGGGATATTTACCGTGGTAAGGTTGTGGAATGAACTTCCCGTGAACATGGTGCATGTAACTGCGCCGAAATATCGGGAGCTCATTCCACAACCTTACCACGGTAAATATCCAGTAAATAATCATATAACTTTAGTGAACAACCGTGATAGTTTAAAACAGTGTTTTTCTTTCATGATATCTAATTATTTTAATATTTGGCACTGGCAAATGCACAAGTCGTGCAACACCAAAATCCTCTAATGAGGAAAAGGAGTTTTTGGCGCCAACGCGGAAAAAACATGTTGGCTCGTTGGACTATTTTCCTAAACTTGTGTATTTTCGAGTGTTAATGTGTGCTAAATGGTGATTATTATTCATTAAGTGCTCGTAAATGTGCTCGAGTGTGGGGAAATTATATAACGAGGTGAAACGTGTCTTTTCGTGTGGTTTCTAAAACTCCATAGAAGCCTCTTGTAAAGTCTTCACCACTTTACAGAGTGAGAGGCATGAGTTCGACTTGACCGTGACTTACTTAGCTTAAGCTTGACTCTGACTGTGACTATGACTTGTTTGACGCTATTAAGACAAAGTAAACTGTTTAATATTACGAGTAAAGGACATTGAATCCACGCTCATGAAGATTTTAACAAAAAAAACCTAATAAAGAAAAAAAAATGTAAACATAACATAACCTCAGAGCAGAGCAGAAAAAAATCGTGAAATAATTTAATTTAATTCATTTAAGTGTATTAAAAAAGTAAAGCAATAACACGACGTTAAAAATGTCGTTTCTAACGAAAATGGTGCGCAATATAGCTAGATTCAGACATCTAAATCAAGTTACTGCGTCCAGTTGTGCACATTCACATTTATTACAAATATCCTCCAGAGATTTTAGTTCTAATCCAACATTGTATGTTAAAATGTTCATGGAACATGAAAACAAATATGCGTACGATATCATGAGAAACAAAGGCTTTGCAGTTGACATAGAAACCATAGCAAAATGCTCACCTCTAGACAAAAATAAATTTCAAGAACTAATTTCACAAGACTGGTCAAAGAAGTCACCTGCACAGATATTTGAAGTATTTCCAAAGTTTGGTGTGTACTGTAAAGAAAACTATATGTGTATCTCCAATACACTATTTGATAATTACATAGATAACCTCACAGACAGTATGAGTAATGCAACCGATGAAGAGTTAGTATCTTTATTTTATGGTTTCAATCAATGGCCTGAAACTCCATCAATACGAACAAGAAATTTCATAGAAATTTGGGTTGCACTAGATGATGTATGCTACAGTAGATTGAATAAATGGTCCCCGGATGAAATGTTTTCATTCATTTCTCTATTTTACATGTTGAATTTAACAAAAGCCAGTGATTCATCCCGAAAAATGCTCGACAAACTGGCGGGCAAAGCAAAGAAGCTCTCTCCTGAACAGCTTATACAGGCATTGTTTTTTGTAGGAGTACAAAGAAAACCCCCATATAGCATGCACAATTTTGAAGTACATATAGAAAATAACTTCTCCCAGTTTAGTGTGGACGATCTAGCAATTATGTCAATGGGCTTCTTCAAAAGCAAAACACCGATTAGGAGTGATCAATTAGTCATGAAAATAATAGAAACGGTGATAGACAACTCAAAAACAATTCACGAGGTGTCATTAGCAACATTGTTGAAAGTTATACGATATTCCATGAGAGTGCCATTTGAAGAAGCATTACAAATGATTTATAAATTGCTTGATACTATACAAGAAGAAATTCCCAGATTGTCTCTGATGTGTAATGTTCATATTGCATTACTAGGAACAACAAAATTAATATTACATGAAGGCTGTTTGAATACCATTGCCGATACTGTCATTGATAAACTGTCTCAGACAAGACTAAAAGATTTAGAGCGATTAGTTCTATCATACGGCACATTTAGATATACTCCACATACAGATAAAAACTTATTTACTGAAATAATGCAAGAGCTGAGGAAGCCTGAAAGAGAAAAAGAAATTAAAGCCCATGGGAAGTCGTTTGCTTGCTGTGTCCAATACTTTGGACTGATGGGCTTGTATCCAGTAGACTTGATGAACAGGGTATTAAATGTGGATTTTTTAAAGGACAATTACGGTAAACATTGCTTTAATTACGGCAGAGAGATTCTATGTTTACACAATAACGGTAAAATATTTTGTGATAATGAAAAGATAAACTTCTTAAGTGATAAAGAAGCCAAAATACTGTCAAAAAAATACACTGACTTTGTACCAAGTGAAGATTATAAAAAAGAATACAATATTACCGAGAAAATGTTTGTAGATGTAATGAAAGTGCTTGGAGAAATACGAGGAGGCAGTGACTTTGTCCTGGGAGATCACATTTTAAGTCATCACCAAAGAGGAGGTATACTTTTTTTATGCTGTAAAAGGAAACTATTTAATTGCTCACCAAAAACCCACTTATCGTAATAAGTGTCTCAACAAAAATACTGATTAATTGATTTTAAAAGTTCTTTATTCATATCATCAGGAAATTTACAAAGAATTTATAAGACATAGTCCAAAACATTATACTGGGTTACACAGAAAGGGTGAACTAAGCCGAAAGGGATTCATAGTACCAGTCATAATGAACAACTTTTACTATGGGAGCAACTCTAAAACCGTGAAAAAAACATCAGTTGTTCCATAGAAAACTACCATTCACAGTTGACAAAATGTATGAAACAACTGATAGCTGATGTTTTTTTTTTTTTTTTTATGCAATTTCAGAATTGGTCCCATAGTAAAAGTTGTTCATAATGATGGATACTACGGACCACTTTCGGCTTAATACACCCTTTCTGCATAACCCTGTATACACCAATATTCTCTAAATTACTTTATCAGGCTAGCAATGCCTCAGTTTTTTTTAATGCCTTAAGGGCAAACAAGCAGACGGGCCGCCTGATAATAAGCAGTCAGCGTCGCCTATGGATACTTGTAACAGCAGAGGTATTAAAAATTCGTTACAGACCCTTAAGGACTCTATTAACTCGCCTTTTGAAAAACCCCGTGTTGTAGCTTCTCGGAAACACCGCGGAAGGTAGCTCATGCCACATTTTGCAGGTGTGAGGCAAGGAATATTGTGTGAATCGCACAGTGTGCGATTTCCACTGATCTGATGTGTGGATGAAAATCAGTTAATCTATTATAAACTATATACCAAGAAAGTATCTTAATACATATATATAATTCTTCTGTATGTGTATTTGTCACCTAACTCCTCCTAAACGGCTAAACCGATTTGGATGAAATTTTGTGTATATATTTCAAATGGGTCCTTGAATGGTTTGAAAACACAATTGTACCCGGTAGGTGGCGCTTCTTTTCCGGTCCGGGACATCTGCCGGATCCGCTAGTATATAATCATGTATGTATATCAGTAGCTGGCAGCCATAGGCATAGCCATAGCTTTGCTTAAATTATTTATTTATTTAATATACTTTCTTGGTATACAGTAGTAAAACATAGTTTACTGCAGCCAACCGGTGTATTAGTTATGAATAGCTATTAAGGTAGCATTCCGATCTTGGTGACAGCGGCCGCGTCGCGCGATCCACTGCTCAGTATGAATTTATACAATACTAGCTGTTACCCGCGACTTTGAACGCGTAGACTTTTATATAAAATTTCAGTCCCCATTTACCCCCCTTAAATCCGCCCTTTCGCAAAATCTTTTTTTAGCGGACCTCTACATCCCATAAGGAATCTACCTGCCAAATTTCAGCTTCGTAGGTTAAGTAGTTTTTGAGATTTAGTGATGCAAGTGAATGAGTAGATGAATTTCGCTTTTATATAATTATAAATTATATAGATGGAGTGCTAAACAATGCAAGCGACTCACAGGTCGCGCGACACGGCCGAAGTACAATAGTTTCATGTACCAACTTGCAGATATCATTCTTTGCAACACTCCTGACGGGACGCCAGTACCCGTCGTGCACAAGTTCACCTCCAATTCCTTCGGATTAATTCGGAGGCCCCCTGACAGCAACATGTGGATAGTGTTGGTGATAGCTGGCAGAAATGGCATTATAAATAGGATTCAGACACCTACTGGACCATTTTGTGTCAAAATTGAAGAGTTAATGCAACTGGGATATCATGCCAATTTAGTAAGTAATACATTTTTTTTAATAAATAATAGGCTTGCGTTTGACCACCATCTTGCCTGATGTTAAGCGATGATGCGGTCTACGTTGGAGCACGCTTGCCTAGAAGAAACCGATTAATTCGTGATTTGAAGACACCCAGATTGTAACTACCGGGGAACACCCATTCAGGCAGCTCAGGCAGCGCATTCCACAGACTAGCAGTCTATTTCATAGTATTGTGTTGGTTCCAACAATTCCGGTCTGGTCTATTACCTTGTGATCTACCACACCACCTCTTTATAGACAAGTATAAATTAATAAAACCGGCCAAGTGCGAGTCAGGCTCGCGCACTGAGGGTTCCGTACCACCACAAAATACAATAATTATCAATTTAAAAATGACTTCAAAAATAGTAAAATATGTCATAACAATTCGGTGAAAGAAAATGAGGTCATCTAAATAATCCAATCACCAGGCCCCCGATTCTACTAAACAAATTACTTGCAAAACAATTGCTTTAGTAGAATCGGGGCCCAGTTATAACTTGCTAATGAATAGAAATTTGTCACCGACTCGCACTTGACCATTATTTATTGTTATAATTTAGAGTGCGTATAATCATGCCAAGTTTGTCGCTTGTACGTATTACCGTTTTTACATTAGAGCTAATACAAAAATACGTTTGTTGTATGGTGACCGCCCCTTTCGTTTTCACTTACACATACATAATTCTGTACAATTTCAACTGGCTATCTATTACGTTTCCAAAAGATACAGCCGTTTAAAGGTAAGACAAACAGACGGACATCTTAGGTTTAGTAATAGGGTCTCGTTTGTACCCTTTAGGTACGGAACCCAAAAGATTTGAAAAAACACGGTCTAAATTAAAAATACTAATAATTTTTAAACGGCTGACAAATTTTTCATAAAATTTTGCTAAGAACCTTCATACTGAAACCTACTTTACAATAAATAAAATAACGGTTCAGCAGATTGTTGGAAAACGGTAATGCATACAAACACACAAGTATTAATTTGGAGGGGTTGTTTTTTGATAGAGCAATTTTTTTTATTTTTTTTTCAGGTACTGTGGAATGTGTACGCTACTTTAGAAACATTTGAGCAAAAAGAAGAATACTTGAAAAAATGTATCAAGGAAGCGATAAATAAATAAATAAGATGTAAACATTGAATCTAGCTTTTTTTATGTGATAGGCTCCTCTATAATTCCGTTCAAAAATTTAAAAAAATATCGCATTCGCAGGAAAAGGAAGTGTTTGATAATGATCACTAAAACTTTTGGATCTGGTTACAGATTCAGGAGTTTAGGAAAAGAAGAATGCTCATAATAGCCATCGCAAAATATTTGAACTTATTAATAATTTTCTGTGGGTTGCCTTTAATTTTTACAATTTCTATGTACCTAACACTTTTCAATGTAATACTTCACAAAATTCATTTTATTTTGGTCGAAGGTTTAATCTTAGACCAAAATAAAATGGTTTAATGATGTTTTGAAATCACAATCTTAGTGCACACGATGTTCTAAATTCAATTTACTTTATCCTCTAGCGGATAAAAACGGCTTTAGCACTCAGATATCGAAGAGCAAACATACTCTTTCCGAGATGGGGGGGATGAAAATCTAGACATTCAGCTATAGGTTCATCTAAGCCTTTTTCCATTCTAAGCCCTAAACCTTCATCGGTGGGTGTGAGAGTATATAATCTTTGGTTATAGGTACGTAAGTACTTACTCAACGTACACTACAAAGTGCGCTGCAAATCAACTGCCAGCTTAAGATGAGCCGTACGTTCAAAGGTTCCTGTACATTCCGGAGGTCAAGTTATTTGGAACTAATACTGAGGGTTGTGATGTCTGTAATTTATGAACTACGAAAACGATGACCTTGAAATGTTTACGGGACGTTTCCTAATATATGTCCTTTCTAACAAAAAAAGAATTAATGAAATCGGACTACGCGGTAATGAGTTACAAATAAGTACACATTTTGACTTTCATCCCCTCTCCCAAGGGAACCATGCAAAATTTCGGGATAAAAAGTATCCTATAACCTACCTCGTAGTATGAACTCAAATTATGCTAAGTTTCATTTGAATCCATTGAGTAATTTTGGCGTGATGCGCGGCCGAGATACAGACAGAAAGACAGACAGACAAAAATGAAAAAAATTACAGTTTTGACTTCAGTATCGATTATAGAGTGCCGTCCAATATTTTTTTTCATAATATCTTCAATGTACAGAATTTGACCTGTTACAGTTTTATTATAAGTAGGTATAGATATAGATAGATATAGATTATTTCGCCATGATGTAATAAATATTGATGATATAATTATGAATTGTACGCCAGTATACTTAAAACTATGTTTATTTCTTATAATTGTAACGCTTTAGTACGTTTGGTTTTAAAATTTACAGCTTTCACGGTCTTATCATAGTCTAAAAACTATCTAGAAGACTAAATACTGCTCTGGAAATTGTCTTGTAGTTTTCTAGATAGCTTTATTAAGAAATGTGATAAATACTATCTATAGAAGTTTTCTTAAGCCAATCTTGTGACCTACTATTAAAGTTGTGCCCATTTTTACCTAAGTGTATCTACAAACACTCTTAGAGATATCTCGAGGGATCTTTAAATCGAAAATACATTCTATTAGATATCTTATAGGCATTCTTAAGATAAAGATGTGCTACTTGGGTAGGTACAATGGGACGGACAGACAGACAGCCAAACAGCGTACTAGTAGGCTTAGTAATAGGGTCCCGTTTTTACCCTTTGAGTACGGAACCCTAAAAAGCTGTTAGGCATAAGACTGTTGTTATTACATCGTGACATAAAAAAATATCTAACTACTTACTTGACCCTAAAGTTTATCTAATTTTAATGAAATAAACCCAATGTACGTCCCTACGAGTATAATTATACCTATCACTACGAATTATTCATCATCTAGATAGGTACCTACATATTGAAAACCTCTTCAGACTACATGAACTACGCGCCCATAAAATGGGCCTTTTCAAAACGCGGTGCGTGCGCTGCAATACATGAATAGGTAGGTACTAGAGCAGTGGTTCCCAATTAGTTTTTCCTGCGTACTTACGTACCACTTCAAGAAGGACCTCAAACTCTCGTACCCCTCGAGCTCGGCTCAAGCACACCGAATCCAGTTGCAGTCCGGTCCGGTGCCTACGCCAAAGATGTCATACTTATACTACGTAGATACCTATTATAGGTATAGCCTACGCCCTACGCAGTTTGTGAAGACCAGTAAAGAATGAAATTCTATGAAAAATGGAAAAACGTCACACTGTATGCAGTCGCCAGTCCGTTGGACTGCAGATTGACTACAAACGGACTGCATAAAAATGAAATCAGTTTACAAGATTTTGTCGCGGTGCGCATAACGTGCTGGCAGCTGGCGGCACCGGCCGCAAAGCACGGAAAAGAGATTGCCGCGCGTACCTACCCCTTGATCAACTTCGCGTACCTACCACTAATTGGGAACCACTGTACCGAGCATGTTTAAAAAAAATGCACAACACAAATCACAATATACCTACCTAGCCACATACTAGAAGAAAAGAAAATAGACAAAACAAAAAAAACTAGGTATATAATATATAATAATAATCTATACTTCTATACTAATATTAGGTAGGTATAAAGAGGAAAGATTTGATTGATTGTTTGTTTGTTTGCATTGAATAGGCTCCGAAACTACTGAACCAATTTGAAAAATTTCTTTCACTGTTGGGAAGCTACACTATCCCCGGGTAACATAGGCTATATTATATTTTCAAAAAATAGGGATCCTTACTAAAACTCCAATAATGTAACCCAAGGTGTAAAAAAATAAGATTTACAATTTTGACTTTGCGCGTTTGACAGTTCTAAGACAGGACAACGTCTGTCAGGTCAGCTAGTAATATTATAAAGAGGAAAGATTTGTATGTAAGTATGTTTGTAACGAATTGGCTCAAAAAGTACTGGACCGATTTTAAAAATTATTTCACTGTTGGGAAGCTACACTATCCCCGGGTAACATAGGCTATAATCTATACCCGTGCGAAGCTGCAGGGGCGGACCGCTAGTATGTAATAAATGCTATTAATATAATTTAGGCTAGGTTATTGTCAAGGCGCAACGGACTACCGAATGCAAACAATCCTGAAAATCCCGAGATTAGCCAAGTACAGTCCCGGGATTTTCGAGGCCAGAAAACGGCCAGGATCCCGGTATTGTTTTTATTCTTGTATTATCTAGTAGGTACCTATTATAGCATAGTCAGAAGAGGCCATAAGCCGTTGCGAATGGCTCCCAGAAAAGGCCCCTGGCGCCCGATTAATAATTTGAATTTCAGAGATCCGTTCTTATTTGAATAAATATATTGTACTACACATTATACCTATACCTACGTGAAACTACTGAACCAATTTGAAAAATTTCTTTACTGTTGGGAAGCTACACTATCCCCGGGTAACATAGGCTATATTATATTTTCAAAAAAATAGGGATCCTTACTAAAACTCCAATAATGTAACCCAAGGTGTAAAAAAATAAGATTTACAATTTTGACTTACAATTTTTTACATATCTTGTCCGATGTTGTCAACTCTGGAAGCATCCAGATCTACTTAAGAGTTTAGACGACATCGTCAGAAACACTTTGGCTTCAATTTTGAATGTAAATTTAAAAGATCGAGAGTGGATACAGGCTTCCCTTCCAGTGCGTTTGGGGGGTCTTGGTATCCGCTCCATTGCTGGTGTGGCTCTGCCCGCTTTCCTGGCCTCAGTTCATAGTAATCAGCTTTTGATTGAAAAAATCCTTCCAGATAGCTTTGTTGACTTATCTTACATGAACGAGGCCAGGGACGCATGGAGAGTAGCGTACCCAAACACTGATTTCCCTTTGACTCCATCTTCGCAGCGGCTCTGGGATGGGCCGATCTGTGAGCGAGCACGGAAGCAACTTTTAAATACGTGCTTAAGCTCTGCAGATCGGGCCCGTCTCTTGGCCGTCGCGGAACGGGAATCAGGTTTGTGGCTCCAAGCCCTCCCTTCAACCCATACCGGAACATTAATGGATTCTTCCAGTTTCAGAATAGCGACTTCCCTTCGCTTGGGCGCATCGTGCTGTGCTCCACACCGTTGCCAGTGTGGCGTTGTTGTCGACCAGCTCGGTCACCACGGGCTTTCCTGCACAAGGAGCGCGGGAAGGATTCCCCGTCACGCCAGCCTTAACGACATCATCCGCCGGGCTTTTACCAGTGCCAACTGCGTGGCCATTCTTGAACCGAGTGGCCTTGTACGTGGTGATGGTAAAAGACCGGACGGTATGACGTTAATTCCTTGGAAGATGGGGCGGCCTTTAGTATGGGACGCTACTTGCGTTGATACCCTTGCACCGTCTCATCTTCCTAGAACGCAAAATAAGGCTGGTACAGCGGCTGAATCTGCAGAAAGCCTCAAAAGGCGCAAATATAGCAACCTAGACAGTGGGTATATATTTGAGCCTTTTGGGGTCGAAACTTTAGGCCCGTGGGGACCGGGCGCTAAAAATATTTTTAAAGATTTATCTAATCGTCTGGTCGAAGCATCTCGTGACCAAAATGCTGGCCGATATCTTGCACAGCGTATTAGCATTGCAATTCAACGCGGCAATGCGGCCAGCATTTTGGGTACGATGCCTGCTGGCAGCGGATTATTAGATTAGTTTAGTTTTATATTTTAGTACTAGTTTGTATGTATTTTTAAGTAGTTTTTAGTTGTGTTTTTTATTTATTTATTAGAATGTAAAATTAATTGATTATAAATAATAAATATTCGGGACATTTGGTAAATACCTACGTTGTTCGAGAATGAACTTCTATTTATTCTGGAGTTCATATCTAATATTATAATTGTACCTACATATCCTCACATCCTGGATATAGAGATGTACCTACAAATACGAATATCATACATATCTAGTTGAAATTGGAGTTTAAATAATATGTGGTAAGGTGGGCATCTTAAGAAGGGGCTCGCGCAGAAAAAGTCGCCACCACAACTGAAGTTACAGTTACTACAGTTGATACGCGACGGTTATGTTTGAATGCTTCGATAAAAAAATACAAAATTTGATTAAGAGGCACTAGTAGGTATAGCTTTTTGTACAACGAAATTGGGTTTCTAAATCGATGTGTTAGTAGGAATAAGTAAACTTCGCCCGATGTAGGCAAAGACAATGTTTTTTTGCATAATCTATACCAATATTATAAAGAGGAAAGATTTGATTGTTTGTTTGTTTGTTTGCATTGAATAGGCTCCGAAACTACTGAACCGATTTGAAAAATTCTTTCACTGTTGGGAAGCTACAATATCCCCGGGTGACATAGGCTATATATATATATATATATATATATATTTTATAGTGATCCTTCCTTAAACAGAACTAACTCCAATAATGTAACCCAAGGTGTAAAAAAATAAGTCTTACACCCGTGCGAAGCCGGGATGCGTTGCTAGTAATATTATATATAGGTACCTACACTATACCTATCATTGCTATGAATGGGTAATACTACCTAATATTATGATGTTGTTTTACTTAGTATAAAGTTGGTTGGCACCTATAATTATAATACAACATTTTACCAGTAAATAGATTAGTTAATAATTATTGATTAATATAGTTATTAAATTTTATTAGTTAAATACATTAATCTATTAATAATACGAATACTTATAATAAGTAGGTACCTATTCCTATTATTGAGCATGAAAATCGATTTAAAAAAAATCGATATTTTTATTCTTAGTAACATCCCTAGACGTGTGTAGCTGTTCTAAGCTCTAAGCATTTCTTTCAATCATTCATTCAACAGACTACAGAGCGTGTAAAGCACGCAGAGGAAATAGGTGGATTTATTAGACTACGATACCCTCGTTATGCCTTCTATGTCTTCTGTGCTTCTACTCTAACTCTGATAGGTAGGTACCTATGTCTATGTACCTACCTACATAGTAGTTACCTACTTATAAAACCTAAGTGAAAGTGATGTTTGTTAATGTCAGTGATACCTAAACAATTTTACGGGTAAGTACCTTGGTAAGTACCCACCTATACTATGCCATAAATCGTATATTGGCAATAATATAATTTTTAGGGTTCCGTACCTCAAAAGGAAAAAACGGAACCCTTATAGGATCACTTTGTTGTCCATTAGTTATAGAAAATTACATTGTACCCCCTTCGATCCACAGACAAACCAAAGGGGCCTTACGGACAACTGCTATTAGGTACAGGGACCTAATCCGCTCAGTTGGAAAATCACGCGACCGCATACCTTATCGCACCCAGATACGGTTTGCGGTCGCTCCGAGAAAAAGTGTCACGTGGACACCCACTGAGGTCATCAATGTCATGAATACACGTACACGTGCATAAGCAAGACAGAATAAGTAATTTACAAGTTCGAGAGAGATGACGATACAGCTGATTTTTTTTTTTTATTTATTCTTTATTCTTTTTATTTCTGTAACCAATAGCGTGAAATTTTATCTCCCCAATCTCCGTACCTATATTACCTGTTCATTCCAATAAATCAATGTGGTTTTGATATAAATAATCTAAATTCGGGCTTATTGAATTGCTTTGCTTGAGCGGTCAAAACAAATGACAATTGAAATGCTTTAAGATTAGAATAACTACTCAAAGAAGGTAAGTTTCCAAACAACGCCTTCTCAAAACGTAAGCTACTAATTCGCTTTGTAGCTTACGTTTCGATTGGTATTTTAAACGATTTAAACAAGAAAATTAATGGATTACCTGTGGAATGTCACACCATAACTCTTATGCTGCTTTTCTGATTTGTTGTGGTACGATTTCACCGCGCAAATTGTCATAGTATTTTTTTTATATATTTTTTGGAGCCATATATGACACCATTTGAATGGCTTAAATTTTGCAAATGTACTTGGTTTCTATGTGTAGTTATTCTAAGGCTTTAAGTATTTTATTTAATAGATTATTAGCTAATTTGTTTCCCGATATCTGTGTTTGTTGCAATAAAGTGCCAACTGGACAGTGACGTAATTGAGTGTCAACTCCCAGAGCGCTAGACCTTGTTTTCTTGAATCATGGTGAGCAAAAAATGACAAAGGTATAATTCTTGACAAGGGTCTAAAACTAAATAGAGTATGAAAGTTTGTACGCGTACCTTTAACCTTACCTTACGCATCATATTATGCGTAAGGAAGGGCTGAATGGAGGTGGAACATTTATATGGAACTAGTGGTCCGCCCCAGTGTCACCCGGGGATAGTGTAGCTTCCCAACAGTAAAAGAATTTTTCAAATCGGTTCAGTAGTTTCGGAGCCTATTCAATGCAAACAAACAAACAATCAAATCTTTCCTCTTTATAATATTAGTAGGTATAGAAGTATAGATAACTTCAAATTTGTGACTTTCGGATTTATTGCTTTATAGGTACCTATGTGCTGTGAGACCTCGCCTCTTGCAAAATTTCATCATTAGGTCAACGATAGGTTTTGATTTCCTTGTGAAATCGCAAAATATGCGACATAATCGGTCATAAATCTTTTGATCGCGTATTAACTTACAAGTTTGATTTTTTCACAACTGAAAGAAACCGTAGATTTGAGTATTTGATATAAATTTCTACTTGATATATCTTGACGCGTTCTTGAGAAAAAGGGTCTTGACAGACGGATAGACAGACGGACCGACAGACGGACAGACGGACAACAAAGTGATCCTATAAGGGTTCCGTTTTTTCCTTTTGAGGAAGGGATCCTAAAAACGTCATCGTGTCTAAAGGGAGCTAGAAAGTGGCAAGGAAGCCTTATCTCCGAAGTTTACGTAAAAAACGTGTTTATTTTTTAGCTATTTCTGGCAATGGCATCGATTCTGATGTACTCTAAACTAAATTTGACAGCTCTAAAATTGTTGCCATCCTTCTCTCAGATATTAAAATAAAAAGAGAGGCAGATAATTTTAGTCCTCTCAGATTGGTTTAGTTTAGTGAGTGGTATGACAGAATCGACACCATTGTAGATCAGATTTGAAGGCCCCTTTACACCCCTCATTAGTAACCTACGCCATACCACCATATTAGAAACAAAATTTTGTTTCTACTATGATACCACTGCCTAACTTGTATACCTAAATTACCATTATCATTGTACTTTGTTTGTAATTTCAGGCTCGCGCGAAAGATCAAGAAGTTGTAGAAAATAATCATGGCAAACATGGCAAACGAAAAAAACTTACATGAAGAAGAAGGCACTAGTGAGGATGTTATCATTAATTTACTAAAAATTCTCTCTAACTTGAAAAAAGAAACCAGAGATTATGTTGAGGAAATTGGGAAACCACAAGACAGCTCCCCTAATGAGAAAACTTGCAATATTGTTGCGGTGGTGGGTGAAACAAACAGCAACATGGCACAAGATGATCAGGTTTTGATGATAGATAACAACAATATAAATCAATTTTTGAGCCAAACAAACCAACTACTCCGTAACATCATAAGGTAAGGTTATTTGAAAATTAAAAACCTATAAGGTAGGTAATGGTCTTCTGTGGTAATGGCTGTGGTAATGGGTAGGTAGGTAGCCTAAGTACGTATATCTTTCGAACCGTAATAGATAGCCAGTTGAATTTTTCACAGAATATGTTATGTTACGGCGGATTAACTAACAAATAATAAATAAAGTTATATGATTATTTACGGGATATTTACCGTGGTAAGGTTGTGGAATGAGCTCCCGAAAAATAATAAATAAAGCGGCTGTGCGGGTTAGCACTCTATCTGCCCTTGTGGAGATGGTATGACGGAAACACTGATGTCGATTGTTTAGAAACTATTTAATAACTCGAATTAATTATCTAATGCTGATGAATGCACCGCGATTGCTGCTTAACGATGCACTGACGCGAGCCGCGGCCGCCGCGGCCCGCGTGCAGTATTCAGCCTCAGCAGGTGATCGATTGTATCGAACATGCTCCCGAGAGCAGACGAGATGAGGCAAATGAAATGAGGAGAATATAAAATTAATAGTTAGTTGGCTTACAAGATGATCAACAATATTTTGCTTACGCTAAATGTTATGTTAGTTATAATAAAACGATAAATGAAATTGATTGATACAATGACATACAAATTTCTTATAAGCTAAGACGAGTCAAACGATAGACTCGTCGACGTGAAATACATGCTTATTACGCGCACTTACACTTGCACTTAGACTAGAGCTTAGCTCTGGTACGGATCGTTTTACACTTTTACACTGACACTGCACACACACACATACGGCTGACAGATCTAGGGCCCTCTCGGGCTGCTCGAGAGAGCTTCCGCGCTCTCGCGTTCGAAGGCGAGGGCTTGGTCTCGCCTCGCGCGCCCTCTGCGCCACAGGAAACTGCGACTGCTGTTGCTAATAGATTATCTAGGATAGGCAGAGCTGTACCAATTGAAGCAACGGATTTATTTGCTTAGTAAAATATTTTATAGTTTTCTGCTGGCTTTCAATTGTACTTTCTGTTCACTTTAAGATATTGAATTCTGCCTCTACAATAGACGTCTGGTTCTTCCCAAGGCTAGTCAAGTGTTTTTGATTATGTTGCACAAGTTCAATGACGCGCTCGTATTTTTCTGCGAAACTTTGATCAAGTTCTCCGAACTAGAGTGACTCCTAGAGTGTCACGGAGCCGACCGCACTGATAAGCCCGTGACGCGTTCTAAACTGGGTATCATGTTGCTGATTCAGCAACAGCTGATTGTAAAACTGCAGTTCATTGTAGTCGTGAGTCGTGACGTATTTGTAATATAATAGTCTGACAATGGCTCGGTTGCGTAATTTTTGCGCATGTTTGTTATAGATAATTAGAAAAATCTTTAGCTGCTGTATTTCCTTGCCAATTAGGCAACTTGCTATAATCGGCTACGACTTTCCATTTGTCTCGAATGATATGCATTCTTCCAATAGAGTCGAAATACAAGGTCTGATTATTACTAAGCTGCTTCTGTTTAAACTTTGCTTTCCTTAGGTCTCGTAATGTGAGATACGTTGGTTTTTGTTTCAGTGGACTGATTGCTCGTAATATCCAAGCAAGGATTCGTGTTATTTTAGTAATCGAACTAAATCGGTTTAATAGATCGTCAATAATACATGAAGTCTGTATGGTGTCTTGGATGACATATGCTTGTTTTTTGATTTCTAAATTGATGTCATAAGTTAGCTGGTTTTTTGTTTAAACTCAGGGTTTGATAATGATAACCAATCTGGACCTTGCCACCACAATGAGTTTTCTTTCATTTGCGATGACGACTGTCCCCTGCTAGCTGCGTCAGCTGGATTTTGCTTCGTTTTTACGTAATGCCATGACTCAAGTGGTATTAAAGTATTAATTTTCTTAACACGATTCGCTACAAAAGGTTTCCATCTGTTTGGATTGCCCTGTATCCAACTGAGTGCAACCATCGAGTCACTCCATCCAAATATCTTCGTTTCCATGCTATCAATGCTGCTGGTAACTTTTGTCATGAGTTTAGCTAATAACTAACCCGAGCTAACGTTTCGTAAACACATTGTTGATATTTGCGGTAAAGCGTTCAGAAACTTAGGTTTCCTTCTAAGGCAATGCAAGGCTTTTCACAGTACTGAGGTCGTTAAAATTTTATACAACGCACTTGTTCGTAGCCGACTCGAAACGAGCGCAATAATTTGGAATCCCCACGAGATTAAATACATCAACATGGTGGAGAAAATTCAAAATAATTTACGCGTTTTTTATATTTGAAGGAATGCGGCGTCTATCCTTTTTGCCCGCTGATGTATCCGACCCTGTTTGTTATCGGCATGATGGGGTACAGCAAGCTGGGTGTGAGGCGTGACGTCGCGCTCTGTAAGTATGTGTGGCGCGTGCTGCGCGGCCAGCTGCACCATCCCGAGGTGCTGGAGGCGCTGCGGCTGTGCGTGCCTGATGAGGCGGTGTCCAGGCGACGCAGGTTCCCTACCTTCAGCGTACCCGCGTCTAGAACAAACCTGCTCAGGTTTGCCCCGGTATCACGTGCTTTGATGTTGCTCAATCTGGTCTCAGAAAGTTCTGATATTTTTACTTGTGGCCTGGCAGAGTTCACAGAGGCTGCTCACAGAATATGTGAAAAGCATACTTTCAGGGACATCTATTGTTGACGCAATAGATGTCACTGAAAGTAGGTATAACGAGACAAAAAATAATTATATACAATACAATTTTTGTACCTTCAAATTAAATATTTAAGTTGTTATAGCATCGCTTTAGTTTATCTGTAATGGTGTTATAAGTGTTTTTAATAATAAATAAATAACTCTGCTGCACATAATTCTAACCTCGGCAGTGATACCTCTTTCTTCTGGGGCACTAACCGAGTTTTAGCTGCTATTTTGTGCTGTGCTTCAGGAATCGTATGGGTTCCAGACACAAGGTCATCCATGAAAAACTCTTCTTTCAAGCTTTTCGCTGCGTTCGGAAAATTATGCTCATCTACTGCTAGTTTATGAAGTGTAAAAATTGCTAAAAATGGGGCAATAGTCATTCCATATGTGATTGAATGAATTGGCTGTTCTGGGCTTTTTCTCCACAGTATCTGCTGTAGCCTTTGATCTTCTTCATTAATAAGTATTTGCCTATACATCTTCTCCTCGATGTCGGCGGTATACGCATAACGATATTGTCTCCATTTCAATAACAGGGCTTGTAGATCCTTTTGCAGATTAGGTCCTTTATGCATCAGGTCATTAAAGCTGTGACCAGAAGTAGTTTTGGCTGACGCGTTAAAAACTACGCCTAATTTGGTTGTACTTGATTCTTCTCGTTGTAGTGCATGAAGAGGCAAAAAGCATTCTTTTCCCTTGCTGAAAGTTGCTAACTTCATATGGCCTAACTGCTCATATTCGCTCATAAACTTCTTATATTGCTCCGCTAACTTTTCTTTGCGACTGAAGTTTCGTGCTGCTGCTATTTCTTTCGATGCCTCCAATTTCTCAAGAGCTTGCTGCTCTATAGGTATACTAACTTCGTACCGTCCTGTATCCAACTGACTCACTGACTGAGTTTTTTAGTACTATCTGCTGCTGTTACCCTTACTATCGTGGTCGCTAACAATATATCTGATGCATCTCTTTGCGACGCGTGAGAGTAACTGTTGTCGTTATGAGAAGTCTCTTTTTCATTTTTACTGAAAAACGACCTTTTATAGAGCTAATACAAAAATACGTAAAAAAATACGTTTGTTGTATGTGGCCTCCTTTTCGTTTTTACTTTTAGACTTTTTTATTATTTTTTAGTTAATCCACCGCAACATTACATATTCTGTGAAAATTTCAACTGGCTATCTATTACGGTTCGAAAGATACAGCCGTTAATAATAAAATCCTGGATCCGCCCCTGCGGATAACCGATGGGGAAGAAAGGTTCTGGAGTGGAGACCACGAACCGGAAGACGCAGCGTAGGTAGGCCTCCCACTAGATGGACCGACGACATTGTGAGAGTCGCGGGCATCCAGTGGATGCAAAAGGCAGGCTGTCGTTCAGTGTGGAGGTTAAAGGGGGAGGCCTATGTTCAGCAGTGGACGTCTTCTGGCTGATTATGACAAGTTTCTGGCCATTACCAAGTTATAACTGGTAATTTTGTTATTGAATTATGCGGTGGTAACCCTCAGTGCGCGAGCCCGACTCGCACTTTGCCGGTTTAATTTACTGTATGACAAAATTAATGAAATATGGTACCTAGAGTACCTATGTACAATAATAGAGCGGTGCCGGAAGCAGTGGGTTCATTTGTTTTGTTATCATGAACACTGATGATGACGAAATTAACCACAGTTGATTATACCTAGTACATAGTAAAGTTTTTGAATGTAAAAATAATTTTACCTTATGTTCTGTACATAGGTACATACTACCATATTTATCTATGATACTACATACCTACAAAATTATAGGTAAGTATACCTACTTTAATTCTGGTGTTACATTTTCAGATTATACGACGTTAATTTTGCTTTGAGAAATCAGCCACAGGACTTCTTAGAGGTAAGACATAAAGACCAGAAAGCTATTAAAATGTGAAGTCTAATAATTGATAGGTATTTTTGTTAAACCATAAACCTGTAAGCACCTAAGTTCGAGATCCAAATCACGCCAATAGCGCTAAAGACTGCCGATGGCTACAGCGCTAATGAGATACACATGCCTACCATATTCTTAAGAGGGGGCAACCGAAATTTTATGCTAATTTGCCATGATATTCTAACTAAACCAAATATCCGATCACCGTAATAATTGATATATGTGAATTTTCAATTCATTTTCTTTCCGCCATTAAGACAGAAACATAATAGCAAGATATTTACTCGATACTTTAATGTTTTGAAAATGGTGCCTTTTTGCTAATTTTTTTGATTTTACTTGGAAAGTACTTCAGTTACATATCTAAAATAAATACTCACCGAAGGAAAATATAGTTTGTTTTCCAGTGTTAAGACAAAATTTACCTAGATTAATTAGTACTCTCATAATAAATTATATTCGATTTGAGACTTACGTCCTTTAGTTCTAAGCAACTATTCGGTCAAACGGCAAGTCCGATATTCAGTCTTATTCTGTTGCGCTTTGCATCTAAATAGCGAAACATGCTCCGTTTAACCTCAGTACCGCACTGTGCCTCAACGGGGAAGGACGCACGCGCTTGCTTTTCGCCTTGGTTTTATCTTCCGAGTGCGATTATATCAACACCTACAGTATTTTCAAACAAAGGATAATATAAAAAATCGATGGCTCGAACGCGACCACTTGATGCGGCTACCAAGTGGTGACAATGACCTTAGAGCACAGACTAGGTAAAGCTACTACGAAAAAATAACATAGATACAAATAAAATGGATACGACTAGGCCCTAACGAATCCATTATTATGTATGCTCAGTAATATAACTATTAGAGTCGGAGTGTTTCTTTGTGACAGACAAACAGACAGAGAGAGAGAGAGAGAGAGAGAGAGACGGAGAGAAGCAGAGAGAGAGAGTCAGAAAGATAAAACTAAAAATTAAATGACATTATAAAATAATTTAGATTCATTATAATTTTATAAAATTAAAATTAAAAATCATTTAAATTAATGTGATGGTTAATTTGACTTGAGAGTTCCATCCACATTTTCTCACGTTTTTACGAGAAGCGGCTTTCTGCAAAAGGAGGAAGGTTCTCAATTTTAACAGACAAAAAATAGCTTGGTAATAATGGAAGCAAAAAAACATCTTCTAATAAAAAAAAATTTAAATGTGGAAAGTCAAACAATAGGTACTTATGTTTTTAACCGACTTCAAAACAGGGGCAAGGTTCTCAATTCAACCGGTATAAAAAAATACTAGTCGAATTGAGGACCTTCCTCCTTCTTTGAAGTCGGTTAAAAACATAAGTACCTACTGTTTGACCAGTTGGGTTGGCTCGGGTATGTGCTGGTAAGGGGAAATGCACAATACACTAGCGGGACTACTTACCTTAGTCAAAGTCAAATACTACTTACCTTTTTATCCGACTTCAAATAAGGAGGAAGGTTCTCATTTACCTTAGAGTACCTTCAATTCGACCAGTATTTTTTTATACTGGTTGAATTGCAGTCCACCACTGCGGTGCAACAATGCGGTGCAACACTGCGTTGCAACACTGCGGTGCAACAGTGCGGTGCAACAGTGCGGTGCAACAGTGTGGTACAACAGTGCGGTACAACAGTGCGGTACCATCTTTAAATATTTTGAATCAGTAGCATAAAATACGAGTTTCTCAGATCAAACGCTAGGTGGCACCACCAGTATTTCAGCAAAGTGAAGTTATATCAAAAAATAAATAGCTATTTTTGAATATTTTGAACTAATTGGTTGGAAACATAGGTGAGTTTTTTTTTGAGGATTAGGTGAGGTTTTGCGTGATTTGCGTCCAACACTAGATGAGAGCATTTATATTTCAGAGAATCTTGACTTGTATCGTAAAATATTTCTGCCATCCTTGCATATTTTAAATCAGTAACGGTGATTATAGATTGTTCAGTTCTAATACTAGAAGACATCTTCAATATTTCAGTGAAGACGTTAAATCAGAAAATATTTCAGCCATCCTTGAATATTTTAAGTCTGTGGCATCGATTAATGGCTGCTGAGGTCTAAAGCCAAACGACGGCACCAATATTTCAGAGATTTTGAGAAGTAGCTTCACTAACGAAATTTCTTTATTTAATTCAAATCCGAAAATATTTTGACCATCACTACATATTTTGAGTTTTATTCAGTGGTAAATGATTTCACAGGGTGAGTATTAGGGAACTAACGCAGTATTTTTCATACATTTTGGGTAATGAGAAGCCACAGGCAAACCACGGCAAAACTTATCTCAGATGGCGCCACCTTCGCTGGTGCTGTCATTTGTGGCTTATTTGAGGTTATAAACATTGCTCTTGAAAGAAACAATAAAAATAAACTTTGCCTTTAAACAGTAAAATGTTTCTTATATTTCAGAGAATCATGACTTGTATCGTAAAATATTTCTGCCATCCTTGCATATTTTAAATCAGTAACGGTGATTATAGATTGTTCAGTTCTAATACTAGAAGACATCTTCAATATTTCAGTGAAGACGTTAAATCAGAAAATATTTCAGCCATCCTTGAATATTTTAAGTCTGTGGCATCGATTTATGGCTGCTGAGGTCTAAAGCCAAACGACGGCACCAATATTTCAGAGATTTTGAGAAGTAGCTTCACTAACGAAATTTCTTTATTTAATTCAAATCCGAAAATATTTTGACCATCACTACATATTTTGAGTTTTATTCAGTGGTAAATGATTTCACAGGGTGAGTATTGGGGAACTAACGCAGTATTTTTCATACATTTTGGGTAATGAGAAGCTACAGGCAAACCACGGCAAAACTTATCTCAGATGGCGCCACCTTCGCTGGTGCTGTCATTTGTGGCTTATTTGAGGTTATAAACATTGCTCTTGAATGAAACAATAAAAATAAACTTTGCCTTTAAACAGTAAAATGTTTCTTGACAGTGGCGAATCTCAGAAAAAAGTTAATGTTTCCTTAGCTGGTAAAAAAGCGAATCTTTTGGCAAGGTAGGTATGCAATAAAATTATCAATCACTGCGTTGCAACACTGCGGTGCAACAGTGCGTTGCAACACTGCGGCGCAACAGTGCGATGCAACACTGCGTTGCCACACTGCGTTGCAACACTGCGTTGCAACACTGCGTTGCAACACTGCGTTGTAACACTGCGGTGCAACACTGCTTTACAACACTGCGGTGCAACACTGTGGACCAAGTAGACAGAGACACTAAGATTATACAAGTCGCATTGAGAACCTTCCTCCTTATTTGAAGTCGGATAAAAAGGTAAGTAGTAATACCTACTGTTAGACCGGCCGGGTTGGCTCGGGTAGGTACTGGTAGGTCAAACAGTAGGTATATTAGGCCGACTTCAAATAATGAGGAAGGTTCTGTGAAGGATGATGATGATATTTTTTAGTAAATTGAATTGAATGGAATGGAATTGAATTGCATTGCATTAAATTACATTAAATTAAATTAAATAAATCATACTTAAATAGATATTAACAACCAGGTATACTCGTAGAACAAACACAAAATGTTCATCACATTAATTTTGTCCTAGGTGGGAATCGAACCCACGCCCGAAGCTCAGAAGGTAGGTTCACTACCAACTGGACCAACGGGCTTTCGGGTATTTCGTTTCGCGTGTTTCGTTTAGTATAGTATAGCATAGCGTAGCGTAGCATAGCATAGCATAGCATTAGTTTAGTTTAGTTTGATTTAATGTTTAACGATCTCTGACTCTCTGTCTCAAGCGTAAAATTTTTATTTCAAAATTAATTTAGGCAATTTCAATTTAATTTATATAATTTATTAATTTTATATTGATATTGTAGAAAACTTAAAAATTAAGTTTAAAAATATACAACAAACACAATTTTGAAAATTGAAATAAACAATTTATGGTTTTGCGCGCCGCGACCGAACCCAGCTAATCGCCAAAACGCCAACATTATGCTTATCCTGTGTTTATTACTCCTTGCCGCATGACGAGTTCGACTACGCGAGTTATGTGTACTGGAGCTGCGCGCGACTGCCGCGCTGCCGTGGTTGTGTTTCACACTAATGCGGGTGATGCGAGACGCGCGGGTGAAATCAGAAATTTTCCTCGCTTTATACGCACTCTTAACGCAACGTTTTCCAGACACTAGGTAAATAGAGCTCGAACGTATAGATATATAACTAGGCAGGTACGCATAGAAGCGCGCGCGGGCGCGTTGCTGAGCGGCGAACAACGAGACGCGTCATATCGTCTAATCGTGTTTCGGTCACTCCCAACACCAACGACCTATATGTACTACCCCAACACCTAGATAATACCTATGTTAAATTTTGATATGACACCAAATTCATAGTTCTGATTTCTATAATTCTAGATAGGTAATTGACTTATATATTTGTTTTTAGTTTTGTCTTTCTGACTCTCTCTCTCTCTCTCTCTCTGCCTGTTTGTCTGTCACAAAGAAACACGCCGACTCTTGTAATTATATTACTGAGCGTACATAATAAAGGATGCGTTAGGGCGTAGGCGTATCCATATTATTTATATCTATGACATTTTTTCGTAGTAGCTTTACCTAGTCTGTGCTCTAGGTCATTGGCAACACTTGGTTGCCGCATCAAGTAGTTGCGTTTGACCCATCGATTTTTTATATTATCCTTTGTTTGAAAATACAGTAGGTGTTGATATAATCGCACTCGGAAGATAAAACCAAGGCGAAAAGCAAGCGCGTACGTCCTTCCCCGTTGGGGCACAGTGCGGTACAGAGGTTGAACGGAGCATGTTTCGCCATTTAAATGCAAAGCGCAACAGAATAAGATTGAATATCGGACTTTCCATTTGACCGAATAGTTGCTTAGAACTAAAGAACGTAAGTCTCAAATCGAATATAATTTATTATGAGAGTACCAATAAATTAAGGTAGGTACTAGGTAAATTTTGTCTTAGTACTGGAAAACAAACTATATTTCCCTTCGCTGAATATTTATTTTAGATATGTGACTGAAATTCTTTCCAAGAAAAATCAAAAATACTCGCTAAAAGGCATCATTTTCAAAACATTAAAGTATCGAGTAAATATCTTGCTATTATGTTTCTGTCTTAGTGGCGGAAATAACATGAATTGAAAAATCACATATATCAAATATTACGTTGATAGGATATTTGGTTTAGTCAGAATATCATGGCAAACTAGCATAAAATTTCGGATGCCCCCTCTTAACTACTGAAACGCGAGTTAACGCGACACGCACTTCATCGTACCTACATTTCAATAAATTAAAACACACACCACATGACCACACGCTCCCATAATTCCGCCTATGTCGTGCCCTCACCTCACCCGCCCATGGTACAAGTATATACCTAATACCAATATTGTTAACAGGCGCGCGTTACGGAATTGGAGAAAATGCTGCAGAGATCACAAGTACAAGTTTCCGAATCGGGGGAAACGCTACATATGTCACAGGCGCGCATTACCGAATTTGAGGGAGCGCTGCAGATGTCACAGGTGCTCATTACCGAATTGGAGAGATCGCTGCCCACGTCACAGGCAGATGTTGCCGAATCGGAACAAACGCTGCATAAATCACAGGTACCAGTTGTCGATTCAGAGGAAACCCTGGACAGGTCACAGGCGTGCGTTAAGGAATTAGAGGGAACGCTGCAGATGTCACAGGGTCGCATTACCGAATTGGAGGGAACGCTGCATATGACAAAGGCACGTATTGCCAAATCAAAAAGGTCTCTAGAAATGTCACAGACACGCGTTAATGAATTGGAGGAAACGCTGCAGATGTCGCAGATACGCACTACTGAATCGAAGGATCCACTGCATATATTACAGGTACGAAATGCAGAATCTGAAGAAACGTTACAGATGTCACAGGCACGCATTACCGAATCAGAGGAAATGTTGCATATGCCACAAATACGTGTTGGTGAATCTGAGGAATTGCTTATGTCACAGGCTCACGTTGCCGAATCTCAAGGAACAATGGAGATGTCACAGGTGCTCATTGCCGAATTGGAGAGATCGCTGCCCACGTCACCCGAATCGGAGGAAACGTTACAAATGTCACAGGCCCGCATTACTGAATCGAAGGAAACGTGGAATATGACACAGATACGCGTTGGCGAATCGGAGGAAACTCTGCTTACGTCACAGGCATGCATTGCCAAACTGGAGGAAATGCTGCAGATGTCACAAGTGCGCAATACTGAATCAAAGGGAACGTTGGAAATGTCACAGGCAAGCGTTGCCGAATTAGAGGAAATGCTACAGATCTCACAGGAACGCATTACTGAATTAGAGGAAACGCTGCAGGTGTCTCAGGCGCGCGCTGTCAAATCAGAGGAAGCGCTTGATATATTGCAGACGTACATTGCTTATTTAGAAGGAACGCTACAGATATCACAGGAACACATTGCCGAATCCGAGGAAACGCTGCGTGTGTCACAGGTGCGCTTTACCGATTTAGAGGAAGCGCTGCATATATCACAAGCGCGTATTACCGAATTAGAGAGAACGCTGCAGGTGTATCAGACGCGCGTTGCAGAATCGGACGAAACGCTGCATATTTCACAGGCGCGCATAACTGAATTGGAGGGAACGCTAAAGATGTCACAGACCCTCGTTACACAATTGGAAGCAAAACAGTTTATCTTACAAGAACGCAAGTCTGAATCTGAAAAAACGCTACATGCGTCACAGGCACGTGTAATGGAATTGCAGGGAACGGTGGAGAAATCTCAAGCACGCGTTGACGAATCTCAGAAAACGCTGCATATTTCAGAGGCGCGCATTATCGAATTGGAGGAAACGTTAAAGAAGTCACAGGCACGCGTTGACGAATCAGAGAACACGCTGCATATGACATTGGCACGCATTACCAAATTGGAAGAAACGCTGTATATGTCACAAGCACGTGTTACCGAATTAGAGGGAACGCTTCAGATGTCACAGGCACGCGTTACCGAATTGGAAAAAACGCTCCGGAGATCAGCGGTGCCGCAACCACAGCAACGCCGAGAATTATACCGTCGGGGGGTGCACGACACCAATCGCGCGACGGAGAATAATTAGCGCAAACCTCATTGTGAAGGTTCCTATTTTTTTATGATTGCTTTTTATTAACCCCCAACGCAAACAGAGGGGTGTAATAAGTTTTACGTGTAATTTATATCTACTTGTTTGGGGCAGTCGTGTAAGCAACTAGGGATCCATATGAGTTCCTATGTAGAACAGTCTCTGTATATAGGTAGGTCGTCGATGTGATTATACAAATATACCTGCATATTTTTATGAGAAATATCTTCTAGATAAATGCCTATTTGACTCGGTTCTGACTTCTGTCACCAGAAGGATTTTCGTAAAGTTAGTTATTAGTTTAATATTATAATAAGTAGGTACCTAAGTCATAAAACTTAAGTAATAAATAACGCATTGGTTAAGTTAGACTGTAATGCTACTTATATAAGAAAACTAATAAATAAAAACAAATCTTACTATTGTATCGTATCCTAAAGTCTGGCTAATGAAAGAAGAGACCGAAAACGCCCGCCAAATTTAAAAAAATCCGCATTGCAACCCTAAAATTAATATGAAATGCAAACATAACTGTGTTCTGACTGTGTTACAATAAAAATTAATAACTTACAAGTATCAAGTGAGATGATTCCAGGCATTTCGTACTAATTTTTGGGGTTTCAATGCTTATATTTTTAAATTTGCCGCGCTTTTTAGTCTTTACTTTCATTAGCCAGACTCTACCTACTCTCATTATTTTGAAACCGTCTTCCACATTCCTTTTTTTGTACAGAACACAACTGGCTGGACAACTCTGGCTGCAGCAGAGATGTAGTAGAACTCCTTTATACGTGCGTCTGTTTTCCGAACCGACCAAGTGCGAGTCGGGCTCGCGCGTTGAGGGTTCCGTACCACCACAAAATACAATAATTAGGTATCAATTTAAAAAGACCGACTACAAAATGATTAAATATGGAATTTCGATTCGGTGAAATGATATGATCGACCTTACAACACTTTTTCTCCTTATGTTTCTAATAGTAGGTATAATATGTTTTTGTGTTTTGGCAATAAATATATCTTATCATTATCTTACAATAAGATCGTCCAAAAAACGAATTTACTAGTTATAACTTGGTAATGAACAGAAATTTCTTACCTACTCGCACTTGGCCATTATTTATTATAATAATTATGTTGTTATACTATAGAGTGTGTACTATAATCATGCCAAGTTTGACGCTTGTACGAATTACCATTTTTACATTAGAGCTAATATTATACAAAAATACGTTTTCATTACTCATACTCGGAAAGTAGGTAGATCTGAAGTTGCCTATGGAGCGGGTTGAAAGCAATACATTTCGGCCTTACGGAAGAATCACTTTCAACTGACAGTGACATAGTTGACAACTGACAGACACTCAAATTATATTTAAAAAAAAACTATTTTATTATATTATAGTACTAACAGACGCTCGTACGCGGCGGAGGTCAACCGTCAGCCGCGCTGACAGTTTTCGTCCCAGACGATCGTACCAAACGGCACGGACCGCCGGCAGTGCTACCATAATACACGGATGTGTCCGTACTTGTACGACTATTGGAAATCCAATACAGATGAATCATGGTTACGCATTTATGCTAGCGACAACTAATTTATATCCAGATTATTCAGTAGATTCAGAGCACTATTTAATCGATATATTTTATTTATTAAACTATTATGGCAGCACTACTGGTCTAAATAAGGAGCTGTAGAAATAATATTACAGGGGATTACCATGATCCAAAGGTCTGATATGCCAACGTACATAGAAAACGTTTTTTTACCGCATTACGAATACATAATAGGTACGGACCAAAAATAACATATAGGGCAACATTTTATTCATAGGAGCGCAGAATTTATGAGGAATTTAGCCCTAAAGATTGAGTACCTACTTATTTATATTAAAACCCTGGACGAAGACGATTTTCGCGTAATAATATACCAGTGAACGAATCACTTTTTTTTTAAATTATTATTTAAATAATTATAATAAACTTATTATTAAAATCGTAAACTCGTACGAAAAAAGCACGCACGACCATCCACTTCAGCGTCTCGTTAGCGACTGACGGTCGTTTGTCCGCGGACCGCTGCCCAGACGGGCGGACACGGCGGAGCTCCGCCGCGTTGACGATGCAAAACCAAAACGCTCAACCGCGACGGACCAGTGCTAATAATAATTATGTCCGTCAACACCGCCCCAGACGGACGGTTTTGGTACGGCCATAGACAAATTAATTGTCTATGGACGCACGCGGCTGACGGTTGACCTCTGCCGCGTACGAGCGTCTGTTAGTACTATTATATCTGTGTATTTCACACCACCGTCGCGCGATACGCTTACAAGCTGCTAATGAACCATGTTCCAAATTTTTTTTTCTCCTCAGAGTTCTCCTCATGGTCCCGCACTTCTCGTGCATTTGCCAGTGTCAGAATGTTCCAAACAAAATTGGCGGGAATCCGATCTTCATCATAGAGTTTTGTATATTTCCAGATTTGTATTAGCACAATGAGTTCATCTGATTCCGATATGGATTTAACGCCTGATTTTTGAGAAGAGTCTTAAGCAATAGTGGAAAATATCTAATATCAATATACCCGGAAAAATCCTTTCACTAAATATAAGTAATTGCTCTAATTTTACCATAAACTTTTAATAAATTTAACACCAAAAATGTTGATTTATGTAAAATAAACTTCACTCTATAGGTGACACCCTATTAAACCGTGAGATGTTGCTACTCCGTGCCTCGCGCAGCCGTATACTTGCGCGTTTTCGCGAGTAGCGCATACAACCATCTCGCTTGCACCTACGCGCGTTCCACGCTTGATGTCTCTTTTACCGTGCGCCGTTGCTGGCAGCGCGTTCTCCACCGCGCATGACAGTCGTCGCCTATACTTACTATACGTACTTATACGTCTTATTATTTATCTGAGATTTCTCGAATCGACATGGTTGTACAATGTACACGCGCGCGCTGTTCTAAGAACCACGAACTTTTCACTATTTTGTGTGTCTTAGTGAACCAAATAAATTCTGTTTCCCTGAGACTTTCTCGTGTTTAAATCATATGAGCTAATCCACCTCATAACTCATATTTTCTTAAGTCAGTTCATGTTTTTATTTTTAGTTTCCTTGTATTCGTAATGAAAAGCACAGTGTTTACCTCGGGGTTAAAGACTTATTTAGTCCCTCGAACTATTAAACCCCGTCTAACTAAATAAGTTACTTTCACCCCTGGGGTAACAATGTACTATTGTTGTATGGGGATCCCTGGTATTTACTTTTTTTATTATTATTATTTCTTAGTTAATCCACCGTAACATTAGATACCTATTCTATGAAAATGTCAACTGACTATCGGTTAGATCGGTAATATACGGTTCGAAAGATACAGCTGCTTATAGGTAGGACCCGTATATTATACTTCTCTTTGGGTAAGACAGTCGGGTGGATGGACGGACTGACATTAATAGGGTCTCGTGACCCGTCTTTGGGTACCTACGGATAATACGGAACCATAAAAAGTAAATAGGGGCTTTACGGCCAACGTCTTACGCGGTCTCAAACTAACGTTAAAACAGCGCAGTTCGGTTTTTTTCATGCGTACGGCCCCCTGGAATCACTGAGGTAGTAGGTATGTACTAGTAGGTACGTAATAGGTATATACTACCTCAGTGCCTGGAATACGTTTTAGCTTTATCAGGCTCATTACAGAGTTTATTGAGTAATAAACATGTAGAATTCAAAGCCATTTCTGATAATTATGGTTTTAATCAACAAAATACAGCTAATATAGCGTAATGTAAATTATGAATGATATATCGAATAATGACAGATTATGTCAGTAATATAAGAGCTATATAATAAGGTTGCATACACAGGTTGCATATCACCACATTCTCCCCCAGTTAAGAAGTATCATAGTCCCGGAGATAGGCAGGAGGGTGTCGTTCCCTTGATGATCGACGGGATGTGTGCGGGGATTGATCTGGGGTATCATATTGCTCTTCGTTATCTGAATCTTCGATATCTGGATCCTCAGTATCAGACTGCACATTCCCAGTGGGAGCTAGATGCCGGTTTGAGACCACTAGCTCTCTGCCGTTTTGCAGTCTTACATGTGAATGTAGAGGGTTGGTTTCGACAAGTTCGACTTCCTCTACTATTGGATCATATTTGCTTTTCTTTATGTTGTTCTTGAAAAGTGCCTTCTCTGCCTCTGTAAGCCACGTCGGCATTGACTCTCCGCTTGCTGATCTGCGCGGGTGAGTAAACATTCGCTCATGAGGAGTGCAACCAGTCGCTGTGCATAGTAATGATCTAATTGAATGTAATGACTGTGCAAGAACTGTTTCCCAGCGAGTGATAGGGAGATCTGATGTTTTTAATGAAAGTTGCACAGTCTTCCAAATAATGCCATTGTATCGCTCGGTTTGCCCATTGCCTTGTGGATTATATGGTGTAGTATAGCTTGTGGCTACTCCCATCCCGTGCAGGAAATTTTTCAGATCAGTTGATACAAATGCTGTTCCTCTATCTGAATGTACATAGTTCGGTATACCAAATACAGAAAATAGCTCTGTTAGCTTCTTTTTAACAGTTTCTGAACTAAGGTCCGAGCAGGGGAACGCGAAAGGAAATCTGGAGTATTCGTCTATTATAGTGAGTATGTAACGATTACCATTGCCAGTATGGCATGGTAGTGGACCCTTAAAGTCAATTGAAATCCTTTCAAATGGAGCGGTTGCTTTGATTAAAGTGCCCTTTGTTTTAAGGAATCTAGGCTTTATTTCAGCACAGACCTGGCATGACCCTGTGATTCGCCTAACGTCTTCGACTGAATATGGCAAATTTTTCGATCTAACCCAGTGAACCATGCGCGTTATACCGGGATGACATAGATTCTTATGCAGTTGAGAGAGTTTGTCGCTATTTGATTGTGTCGTTGCCGTTATATTTGCTCGAGAGAGAGCGTCAGCTACAATATTATCCTTGCCTGGACGATATATTATATCGAAATTATAGCTTGAGAGTTCCAATCGCCATCGTTGCATTTTATCATTTTTTATCTTAGAACTATGTTTTTGATCAAACATGAATGCTACTGATTTTTGATCGGTAATGAGTTGAAATGTCTTACCCATAAGGAATTGTCTCCACTTTCTTACGCTTTCTACAATAGCCGCAGCTTCCTTTTCAATCGCTGAATGATTGCGTTCAGGTGCACTCAAAGTTCTTGAAAAAAATGCTACTGGTCTGCCTTTTTGGGTTAAAGTAGCAGCTAAAGCGTGATCAGATGCATCCGTTTCTACAGTTAGTAGAATGTTGGGGTCGATGATGTTGATTGCTGATTTTGCTATTTCTGCTTTTAGCGATTGAAATGCTTGTATTGCTTCAGACGACAGCGGGATTCTGTCCGATTTTGTAAGGAATTTTATCTTGTCTGAGAATTTTGGGATCCATTTTGAATAATGAGCAAAGACGCCCATGGTCCTTCGGAGTGAGGATAGATTATCGGGTATTGGCATTTCCAAAAGAGGGCGAAGACGCTCAGGATCCGGTTTGATTACGTTATTACAGATGTTATAGCCTAGTAAGTTTATTTCTTTTTTTGAAAATTCGCTTTTCTGTAAGTTTAAAGTTAGATTGTATCGAGTTGCAATCTCTTGAAAGGAGCGTAATCTTTCATCATGCTCATCTTGATTATGACCACAGATTGTAATGTCATCTAAGTAAGCATATACTCCTTGTAGGTGTTCTTTTTCAATGATTGTATTGATAGCTCGTTGAAAAGCTGCGACTCCGTTGGTTACACCAAACGGTATTCGTCGAAATTGATATAGATTTCCGCAAGCTTCAAAAGCTGTATATGATCTCTCGCTTTCTAAAATTGGAATCTGATGGTAAGCGCTGCGTAAATCTATTTTGCTAAATATTTTATATTTACCAACCTTTGCAATAAGTCCATCTACTGACGGTAAAGGATAAGCATCGAGTTCCGTGAATCTATTTATTGTCCTTGAGTAGTCGATGACCATTCTCTTCTTGTGATGCTCGCTAGACGTTACGAGAACTTGTGCTCTCCATGGTGATAGACTTGGTTCGATTATCTTGTCTTCTAGAAGTTTTTTTATTTCAGCTTTAATAAATGTGGCATCTGAATCGGAGTATTTTCTGGACTTTATAGCGATTGGCTTCTCGAACGGTAGTAGATTAGTAAACAAGCTGACAGGTTCGATATTTGCTTCAGATAGTACGCATAGCTTGATTGTTGGTTGAGAACCACCGAATTTCATTTCTAAAGCTTTATGATTCTGTAAAACATCATGTCCAAGTATGATGTCTGAGCAAAGTCCATCCATAATCATGAGATTAACTTCGATAATTTGATTTTGTAAATTTAGTTTAAGTCTGCATGATCCCTTCGCTTGCGCGCATAGATTTGTTGTAGCCATTGTAATCTTTTGCTCGCAGGGATTTATATTCAGATTGCAGTAGTTAACAATACGTTGATCGATAAAACTGGCTGTACTACCAGTGTCAATAAGTGCCCTCGCTGTTGTTTTGCCGTTTATGATTACCGGCACAGTTGCTTTATTGAGATCCGTTGATGATAATATGCAAGAAAGATATGATGAGGTGGGCATTGCATGATTGTCGTGTTCTTCTTCTATTGTCTCACTTGCTGCTACTCGGGGACCTCTGCTAAGACACACTTTCGAGAAGTGTCCCCTTTTACCGCATTTCGTACAAGTCGTATCGGAAGCTGGGCATGCACTGCGAGGATGACGTGGATTTCCACAGAAGTAGCATAAATCACGTCTTTTTGTGTTATTGGTAGCACAGTTTATAATGGACGTTGGTTCTCGTTGGTAATTATCGTTATGGATTTGCGCCATTTCTAGAGATCGTGCTTGTTCATACGCTTTGTCCAAAGTAAGACTACTATTTTCTAAGAGTCGTTGACGTATAGCCGATGACGATAGCCCTGAGATGAAGGCGTCTCGAACGTATTCACTTTCATTTTGTTCGGCGTTTACTGATTTAAAATTGCAGTCCTTCGATAAGAGTTTTAGCGTTTGAATGTATTGATCAATTGATTCTCCAGGCTGTTGTAGCCTTTTGGCTAGTCGATGACGAGAATATATTTCGTTTGTTGGTTTCAAAAATAATGCATCTAGTTTTTGTAAAGCTTTGTCATATTCTTTGGAATCGTTGATGTGTTTATATAAAACTGGTGATAAGTAATTGACTAATAATTGATATTTGCAGTCGTTACTTACTTTTTCTTTGTTTTGTATTGCTTGAACGAAATTATTGAAAGTTTCCTTCCAATGAGTCCATAGATTCGATTGGTCCGAACTAGCTGAGGGATCGGCTTCGAATCTTTCAGGTCTCAGATATTTGTCCATTTTATTTTATTTTGTTGATTAAATTGTAGAATTCAAAGCCATTTCTGATAATTATGGTTTTAATCAACAAAATACAGCTAATATAGCGTAATGTAAATTATGAATGATATATCGAATAATGACAGATTATGTCAGTAATATAAGAGCTATATAATAAGGTTGCATACACAGGTTGCATATCACCACAAAACACTTTAGTGACTCTTTAGTAGTCACACGTCCGAGACGTCTCACACGGGCTGGAGTGCATACCAAACTGACATGAAGAGAAATTATGGCGAAACAGCGCCGGTCCAGCCAGCCGGCTCACTGGAGTTTTTAGTTTATTGACTCAATAAACTCTTTAGTGAGCCGGCCGGCTGGACCGGCGCCGTTTGACCAACGGGGAAGGTCATTGAGAATTCAGTGGTATGCACTCCAGCACGTGTGAGACGTCTCAGACGTGTGCGTCGGCCCAATGTAGTTTACTTGCATGTCCAAATAGGGTATTTGACTACTTTTAGGAAACTATTGCACATTATTGTCTGATATAAAATAATGTATACTGCATTTATATTTTCTGGATATCAGTCGTATTTGCGATATAAATCGATGTTAAAGTTTGAATAAAAAAAGATCGCGCCAAAACGCAGACCTGCGTCATAGCTCCAATCACGTGACTAATTGACGTCACACAAAACAAAACAACTGCAGCCAAGCTGCAAAAGTTTGATGATTAATTAATTTCTAATAGAAGTAATGGTTTATAAATATTGTGTAGTGCCAAAATGTACAAATACTTCCATAAAGACACCCGAAAAAAGATTTGTTCCTGTTCCAATGGACCCAAAACTCCCCATAACTCGAAAAAAGTGGTTGGAATCAATCTAAGGTTGGAACTAAGTAGCTCGTAGAGAACCCAAAAGTATTGGAGCTAATTCAAGTGTTTCTATGTGCGAAGATCATTTTGAGGTACATATTTGAGTCTATATATTTCTATTATAATTTGTGTTTTTATTGCATTACTATTTTATGTACTGTTACTTTCTTTTTAAACATTGTAAAGCTCGACATAACTTAACAAAATAGTGATATCCACTTACTACAACATACTTTTTGTACAACTTGATTGAATGTTTTGCTTGGAGAACAATTAAAAATTAATACTGACATTGTAGTTTTTACGTTTTGAGTTCTGCAGCGTAGAAACAATGACGTGGATTATTATTAAAGAAATATACAACCATAAAAACATTAATTTTGGGTAAGTTACTGCTGTCTGCTTGCACAAAATGTTTCTCCATTCTTCTCACATTTAACCTCCGGACTGTTTTTGGTGAAAATTTCTGGATATATCGCTCTCAAAATAGCTTTACAACATTAAATTCGCAAATATCAATACAAAATCTGTTTGTTTAGATTTGTGTGACGTCACTAGGGATGAAGCCAGTTACAGACCGTTTTCGATCACGTGATCAAATGTCTAAAATACAGTTATTTTAATCGCGTTTTTTACAAAAAATAAGCATATTTTTATCAAAAAATCAATGAAATATGCTTTTTCATTATGTCATGTTTATGGATGGCGTCAATTGGCATAATATTTTTAATACAGTCAAGTACCCTATTGTTCGACTAGCCAGCCAGTCTAACAAAATGGAATATTTTTGTCCAAACCAAGGACTTTGTATACCCTAAAGGGAAGTCCAAACAGATAGATCATCGAACTACTAGTCGGACAGAATGGAAAATGGAGTAAACGGACTCAGCGCTTTCCCAGTCCACCTAGGCCACTAGGCCCACCTCACAGATATACACAACCAGCCTGCCTAACATGCGCACAGCGACAAAATCTTGTCGTCACTGACGAGCGAGAACGCGACACAGCGCCTACGGTTTCTTATACGCCTGTGTTAGCATTTCGGCCAAGAAATCACCTCTTGAACTATTTTACACACAATTCGTTTACACTTGTTCTCGCTTCGAGGTTCGATCACAGAAAGAGGGCGATTGCAATGCAACCGCCACTTATATACTGTGTTCGTTGGCAGTTGACAACAAACTGTCAACGAACACGTGTGAACTTCGCCAATACAGTTTCATTATAATGGTGTTGTTAGTTCATCCATACATTAAATGATTAAACTAAAGTTGTTTTACATTCGGCCATCCGACTCAATTACACGTCCTCGTGTATACGTGTCATGTATTATATGATAATAGACATTATACGTGTTAATTAAATGTGTACTTTACAATATTATTTTGAAGTCTTATACTATCGTTTTATGTTACATAATATCAGAATGCAACTGCATACTGAAAAGCACATCATATCAGACTAAAACCGAATCTGGTTTAGTCAAGTCAGTACGCAACTGCGTACACTGTCTCTTACGCAACTGCGTACATCGTCTCTTACGCAACTGCGTACATCGTCTCTTACGCAACTGCGTACATCGTCTCTTACGCAACTGCGTACATCGTCTCTTACGCAACTGCGTACATCGTCTCTTACGCAACTGCGTACATCGGCTCTTACGCAACTGCGTACACCGGATCTTACGCAACTGCGTACTGGAGGCTCCACTGCAGGCTCCGCTGCAGTTTCCACTGCAGGCTCAGCTGGCAGGCTCGACGGCAAGCTCAGCCGCAGGCTCTACAGCAGGCTCAGCCGCAGACTCCACTGCAGGCTCCGCTGTATGCTCCGCCGCAGGCTCGACAGCAGGCTCAGCCGCAGGCTCGACAGCAGGCTCAACGGCAGGCTCGACAGCAGGCTCAGCCGCAGACTCCGCGGCAGGCTCCACTGCAGGCTCCGCTGTAGGCTCAGCCGCAGGCTCGACAGCAGGCTCAGCCGCAGAATCGGCGGCAGAAATTTGCATATATAACAATAAGTACACTAATCGGATATATAATCTGAAGAACTTTTAACATGAGCACAGTTATTTAGTAATTAGTATTAAATTAATCATTAGTAAAGAAATTATAATCAAGAAAACGCAAGGAATAAAACAGCCACTTTGTACAATAACTATTAATTAGGGCTCTAAAAAAAACATGACTAGCAAACAGGTTTTGAACCACTTAACAAAAGACAAATTACACTCTGTGGACATGGGAAACTAAGAAGACATCTGTAACTTATTAATCCCGATTCTGATTTGTTAGCATTTCGGCCAAGAAATCACCTCTTGAACTATTTTACACACAATTCGTTTACACTTGTTCTCGCTTCGAGGTTCGATCACAGAAAGAGGGCGATTGCAATACAACCGCCACTTATATACTGTGTTCGTTGGCAGTTGACAACAGACTGTCAACTGTCAACGAACACGTGTGAACTTCGCCAATACAGTTTCATTATACTGGTGTTGTTAGTTCATCTATACCTGTGATCTATACATTAAATGATTAAACTAAAGTTGTTTTACACTTGTCACGCTTTGGCACGATAAAAAGCGTATAAAAAGAATCTACAAAACTTTGTCGCGGTGCGCATGTTAGCCCGGTAGATCGGCAATATATTTCAGTGAAAGACAACTTGATATGGCTCGGCACAAGTACAAAAAGGACATAATTAGACTTTTTTGTCCTTATCGGCGTGGCCCACAGATAGTAGTAGTACCTAGTAGATCTGTGGGCCTAGGCCTTTTTAACGTCATTGACGCCTAGCCAGCGGCTTTGGCAGATTGGCAGTATAAGACAGTATACAGTGACAGTGGAGATGAAGTGAATAAAAAGTGTGAAGCCATAACGTCAAAAAAACTACTACTGATTATTATTGAGTCTATGGGGGTTTTGGCGCCAACGTTGAAAAAACATGTCAGCTTGTGCTATTATTTTCCTAAACTTGTGTATTTTCGAGTGTTAATGTCTATTAAATGGTGAATTATTATTGATTAAGTGCTCGTAAACGTGCTCGAGTGTGGGCAAGTGATATAACGAGGTGAAACGTGTCATTTCGTGTTGTTTCCAAAACTCCATGGAGCCTCTTGTAAAGTCCCACCACTTTACAGGGGCATGAGTTTGACTTGACCGTGCCTTACTTAGCTTGAATCTGACTGTGACTATGACTCGTTTGACGATATTAAGACTATACAAAACAGATGAACAGGCGGTAGGGCCTTAAAGGCTTTATCCTGCCCGATGGGCGAATATTAAAAAAAAAATTGAGTCTATGGCTGTGACTTTGACATTTTCTAGCTTGATGCTTCGATAATAAATTATCTATAGTGATGTCACAACAAATATCGATAAAATCTGTGTCTCAACAAAAACTCTTACCCGGACTTTTTTATGTGCCTCGGTTGTACACTTTCTAGTAGAGAGGGGATTTCCGAATTTAATAAAGCGCGGCAGATTAATGTACAGCCCGGGATACCATGTGCCCGGTTAAGTACCTCCACCAAATACGAGCCCTATATATAAGGCCGCCCGTCAAGGATAAAGGATCAGATTAGTAAAAAAAAAATATCATCAGGAATATGGTATTTGACTACTTTTGGGAAACTATTGCACATTATTGCCTGATATAATTTAATATATACTGCATTTATATTTTCTGGATATCAGTCGTATTTACGTTATAAATATAATAATATATGTTAAAGTTTGAATAAAAAAATATCGTGCCAAAACGCAGACCTGCGTCATAGCTCTAGTCGAGCGACTCATTGACGTCACACAGAACAAAACAACTGCAGCCAGGCAGGAAAAGTTTGATAATCACAAAATTTCTAATGGACGTAATATTTTATAAATGTTGTGTAGTAATAGTAGTAATGTACAAATACTTCCATAAAGACACTGGAAAAACTATGCGTTCCTGTTCCAATGGACCCCAAAACTCGCAAAAAGTGGTTGGAACTAAGTAGCTCGTAGAGAACCCAAAAGTATTGGAGCTAATTCGAGTGTTTCTATGTGCGAAGATCATTTTGAAGTACATCATATTTGAGTCTATATATTTCTATTATAATATGTGTTTTTATTGCATTACTATTTTATGTACTGTTACTTTCTTTTTAAACATTGTAAAGCTTGACATAACCTAACAAAATAGTGATATCCACTTACTACAACATACTTTTTGTACAACTTGATTGAATGTTTTGCTTGGAGAACAATTAAAAATTGATACTTACATTGTAGTTTTTACGTTATGAGTTCTGCAGCGTAGAAACAATGACGTAGATTATTATTGAAGAAATATGCAACCTTGCAAGCTTGCACAAAATGTTTCTCCATTCTTCTCACATTTAACCTCCGGACTGTTTTTGGTGACAATTTCTGGATAAATCGCTCTCAAAATAGCTTTACAACATTAAATTCGCAAATATCAATACAAAATCTGTTTGTTTAGATCTGTGTGACGTCACTAGGGATGAAGCCAATTACAGACCGTTTACGATCATGTGATCAAATGTCGAAAATACAGTTATTATATTTGCGTTTTTTTACAAAAAATAAGCATATTTTTACTAAAAAAATCAATAAAATATGCTGTTTCATTATGTCATGTTTATGGATGATGTCAATTGGCATTATATTTTCAATACAGTTAAATACCCTATTTTCGAGCGCGTCATATTAAGGTAGGGTGAGTTAGTTACATGCTAAAAAGTGTTTAGACCACTAATCTGACAATTTACGAGTGACGTAAAGAAAGGAGTGGGGTACAAAGTTGTAAAAAAAATCGTCATCTCGACATTCTCGAGCTTGAGCTCGAGATTCTTAAAACAGGGTCCGTTAGGTTGACAGTGACCACCAACAAAACGACAATTTTGATCAGCGAAGTTGGTGTCTCCCCCCCTCCCCCTCCCCCTCCAACCCCCTCCCCCCTCTAACCCCCTCCCCCCTAAAATCGATTGGTGTTAATCTAAAGTCCTACCCCGAGGCAATATGTTTTTTGCAAGTTGGAGCCAAAACTTCATCACCATGCTCACATAATAAAATATAAATCCTTATCCTTTTGTTATCCTTGTTTTGTGGTGTTTTAATAAAGAGTTTTTGTATTGTATTGTATAAATGCCCGCCCATGCCCAATTCGCGAAACTCTCGACAATCGACATCGAAATCATACAATGGTTGGAACATAATTCATAGCTCATCTCTATTATATACTCATTCTATTTTTAACCGTTTCAAATCGTACGTCGGTTATTTTATTTTGTACATTGTGTAGTATTTGTTTTTTTCATCAGAAATTGAGAATTGAAAATAGAAAAGAAGTAAATCGGCCTCAACTACAATGTGTGAGAAAAATGTTTTTGACTGATTGATTTCCTTCTACAAAGTGTGTGCTATTAATGATTCTTTGGAAAATATTGTATCGCTGAAGGAATGTTTAAACATGAGTGACAACATAAAAGTAGTTGTCAAAGTTCGCCCGCTCATTTCTCGCGAATTAGACGATAAACAACATCACCAGTGGCGGGTGCAGAGCAATACACTTTACCAGCTAGACAGCAATGGTCGGGACAATGGACAAGTCTTCACGTTTGGTAAGTGAAATTGGGTTAGTATTGGATAGTCGCTTTTCCCATAAGCGGCGACGAGTGTGATTCTAATGAGGCTACTGCGGCCTACACACTGCTGCGTCATGCAAGTCTGAAGGTCGCGAATATTAATTAGTAAACACCGATATTTCTAGATAAGGTTTATAACGAGGATACGGAGACGTCGGATGTGTACAAAGATGTTGCGAAGCCGATCGTGGAAGCTGCAACAGCTGGCTTCAATGGCACAATATTTGCTTACGGACAAACTTCCTCCGGGAAAACTTACACCATGACAGGGACGGAGACTTCTCCCGGCATCATACCTCTTGCAGTCTACAATCTATTTGAAATCATCAAAAACATTCCCGACAGAGACTTCTTAGTCAGGTAATTTAGCACTATTCAAATGATGTAAGAAATTATCACCTGTTATCTGATATTTAATGTGCTTTCAACTGTCTATATTGTCATATAAATAGAATATGATATTGCTAACAAATAACTAGGAATTGGTCAACATATAGAAAATTTTTGTATAAGTAGTAGGTAGCCTACTACAGCCTACCTACATACTTAATATCACATTGATATGACAACTGAAAGTTTGAGTGTGTATTTGTGTGTTAAGATACACACAAATACTTTGACTTTATATGCATATTCAATCATGGTCGGAATAGAATGTAGTGCTTCCATTCCGACCAACTAAATGGACCAACTAGTTGAGCAGAATGAAACTCGATGAACCCATTTAGCCAGTTGGTTAGTTAAGAACAAAATTTTACCAAAGTAAGTATCTGACCAACCAGTTGACTTGATTGGGACAAAAAGCTTCATCAAGTTCCATTCTGCACAACTAGTTGTCCGTTCAGTGGGTCGGAGTGGAACAATAATGAATATTCAGGATATATTTGCACACACGGTCATCTGACCTGACCCCAAACTAAGCAAAAATTGTGATATGGCTGCCAGAGACTGATATACATACATATATATTTTTTAATACATACTTAAATAGATATTAACATCCAGATATAGAACAAACACATAATTATGTTCATCACATAAATGTTTGCCCTAGGTGGGAATCGAACCCACCTCCCCAAGCGCAGAAGGCAGGTTCACTACCAACTGGACCAACGGCTATCATGAATGACTGTGACATAATATTCTTACTAGTTCTACAAATGCACACTGAGTGCACAATATTGCAAACAATATGCTCAAAATGTAATCAAATGGATGATGAGGGGGTGGAAGTGCTAAAGGGGAAACTGAAGGTATAATGCTTCAATTTTTTTTTTCTTCTGTGTGTCTTCAAGTGCTTGGTCCTAGTTTAGTTTAATATAAACTTTCAACCCTTTAGTTTGTTCCTGTAGTAAAATCCTATCTTAGCAGATGTATAAGGAATCTGCCAAATTTCAAGGTTCACTAGGGGAAGTAGTTTTTGAGATTTCATGATTAATGAACGAAGGGAATTAGTTTTTTTTTGTAATTTATGTTACCAGAAATGTATTAAATTTAGTTTTACACACAACACCTATTTTTTATAGGTTAAATGTATTTTAACTAATTAAATAAAAAATTAAATTCTATATAATAATTAAGAGACCATATATTATTTCAAAACCTGCCAACCCACCAACGCGATCCACCAACCCGCACTGGGCCAGTGTGGTGGATATGGCCCAATCACCCTTTCGAGGTAGGCTAAAAGTCCAGCAGTGGACTGTTAAAAGGCTGATAATGATGGTGATGATGATGATATTATTCATTCAACCTTTCATACAAGTCACCAATTAAGAGACTCATGATTATGCTACCTATGAACAATCAAAATACTGCAGCCCTTTAATTAAAAATCAATGAGCAGATTAGACATTAAATAAATTTCAAAAAGACATGACATGTTTTTGATAACAATTGAGCTCAATGCCAAAAATAACCAGGCTAAAGGTGGGTTTCCACTGAAGCAGAGCGGAGATGAGAAGCAGATTTCAATCAATTTGATTGGAAGATTCCTGCACATCTCTGCTTCTGTGGAAACGCACCTGAAACAAATAAAATTATATCAATTATTTCCTTAGGCATTGTACACACGGTTATAAGGAAAGGGTATGCTACGCCGAAAAGAGGTCATTGTACTCATTATTAAGAACAACTTGTACTATGCGACCAATTCTGAAATCGCAAATAAAATATCAGCTGCTGTCTCATCTTGTAATACTCCTCAGAGTTTTTGTGGGTTCTATTCCCACCTAGGACAAATATTCATGTCATGAAAATTAATGTTTGTTCTATATCTGGGTGTTAATATCTATTTAAGTATGTATTAAAGCATTGCTTAGTTTGGGTCAGATGACCGTGTGTGCAAAAATGTCCTGAATATTTATCATCATCGTGACGAGGCAGATGTGTTACCACTGAGAGAAACTGGTCAACAACACATCTTGAATTAACGCAGGCTTATTGTTTCAAATCATTAATAATTCCTCTAGGACAGTGGTTCCCAATTAGTGGTATGCGCACCACACCGTATGCAGTCCATTTTGTAGTCCGTCTGCAGTCCAACTGACTGCATACAGCGTTTCATACTTTACTGGACCTCACAAAATCTGAACTGGACCGGACTGCATTTAGTGTGCTTGAGCCAAGCCTAAAGGGTACACGAGTTTGAGGTCTTTCTTGAAGTGGTATGCAGGAAAAACTAATCGGGAACCACTGCTCTAGGATAATGGGTCTGTAGTTATAACCTAATCGACATATTACATGGATTACAGGGTGTCTTACATAGAAATCTACAATGAGACCCTCAAAGATTTGTTGGATACAAAAAAAGAGAACATTAAAATCCACGAGACATATGAAGGCTGTATCAAAGTAGATGCAGCTGAGGAAGTCACAGTGTCTCCTAAAGAGGTGATAGAAGCAATGAAAAAGGTATCATAATGTTTCATTTTTCACAGCTGAGATAAATTTTAACCATGACAAATTATCTAAAAGTACTCTATCTGAACACGGTTAGGTTAGGACTATAAAAATATAGAGAGCGGTAGAGCAGCATCAAGCAGGTGGACCACCTGATGTTAAGTGGTCAGTGCCACCTATGGACAACTGCAACACTAGAAGTTGGCGAAGCGAGTTGGTGGTCAAACAAAAGCCTATTATTAAATAATTTATGAAAAACTATGTGTATATTATGTTCCCTGTGGACTCGACAAAACGGCTCGACCGATTGTGACGGGACTTTGACTGGCAGATAACTGATGTTATAATGAGTAACTTAGGCTACTTTTATCGAGGGTGATCCACGCGGGTGACACCGCGGGGCGCACCTAGTATATAAAAGGCGATGTGTGTATTTATGTTCCCTATGGACTCCGAAACGGTTGGACCAATTTTGACGGGACTTTCACTGGCAGATAGCTGATGTTTTTAGGAGCTATCCCCGTGGGGAATCCGCGGGGCGCAGCTAGTTATTTAATAAAAATAAAGGTGCTGGCGGCGGCGTATTGCCTCCTTTTCACGATAAGGATTTTCAGGGGGCTTAGTCCCAGATTTGATAGTTTTCGAAAACTTTTTTCGTTTACGTATTGTTCCATACATTTTAGTAAAGCGCCTCCAGCGGAAACGCGGAGGAACTAAAATCGGCGGTATAGATTGCTTCACTCTAATACGAAAAAAGTTTTCGAATACCTTTCAGCCCACCAATGTATGGAACAATACGTAAACGAAAAAAGTTTTCGAAAACTATCATATCTGGGACTAAGCCCCCAGAACTCACTGACTTTGAAACTGCTTCTGCATAAATATCACCACATGTGTATTTTTAAATGTTATGAATGCAAAAGTACTTTTGGTCTTTTCTATAGACATATACATTTATACATAAATAACAGATAGGAAAAGAAAGAAGTGTCTGTTTTGGGGATTATTTATTAAACCATCTGGGGCTCAATAGTTGGGATGGTGGGGGTATGGAAACGATCAACGATAATGTTACGTATTTGTATCACATGTATTTTTTTGCCAATTCAAAATGAAGGTGTACGGTTTACTGTTGAGCCAATAAAACAATATAACATCTCATAGAGCACATTTCAAAGATTTACAGCACAGTAAGTATTCCTATAAAAGCTTGTAACTATGTGTCTATATGACACTTATATACTTGTTTTCTACAAATGACACCAAATGCTTTGGAGTCCATTACACTTCACACTAATATTATAAATGTGGTGTGTGTATGTTTACCTGCACTCAACTGTGGATATGGCTCAACGGATTTGGATGAAATTTCGTATAGAGGTATTTTATACCCTGCATTAACACATAGGCAGGCCTGGCGCACTCCGCACTTTAGGTATGAAGCTACAAGTAGCTGACTTGTCGGACTTTCCGCGCCCGCTGCCGCGCGATAGACAGAGATAAAGCGACAAGAGATACGCGATAGACAGATAGGCGACTTCTAGGTTAATATAGCTGTAGGTAGTTCGCTTGCACGTCCTGAATTGCACTTTATTGTGTAGTAGCAAGAGTTGTTACTTATTTAAATTATTTTGCGGAGTGAATCTTCTGTACTTGTACTAATATGTATTATGACATGTAACATGTAGGCTTGCACTATATTAATGATTAATACTCAGTTGCTTTTCAGGGTGAAGCTAACAGACAAACGGGCTCAACAAACATGAATGAAAAAAGTAGTCGATCACATTCAATATTCCAAATCGTAAGTTGACCAAATGTATCACCAATCTGTACTCTGTGTATCTACAGTGTAAGGGCTAAGCACCCCACATCAACTGACACTGACTCTGCTGCATGGAACATTCGAATCTAGCCTTTATGATAATATTACATACAGTAAATTTGATTTAAAGTGACAATACACCCGAAAGTTGACTTGTAAAATTCTGGTGCATGTGACACTACTATTTTCAATAATTTTGATAGTTTTTTGTTTTGTGTTTAGTTTAATTCAAATTATTTCTAAAGACTGCCAATCAGCTTTTTCTTCTGTAAAAAGGCTTAGTCTCTAACATCACAGTTATTGCAAAAAGTTATCCTTTAGACATTTTAACCATTTCATTTTCTATCTTATTCCAAGGTGATTCTTATTGGTGATATTTATCTTATGATCCCTGAAATTGTTCTCTAGAATAGACAGGCAAAGGCATTAACGTCAACAGCGAGCACCTCCTCACTTACGATTTGCTGATGATATCCACGTCATGGCGGAGTTGCTGCAAAACTTGCAAGAAATCCTGACCAGCTTAGCTGATGCTCCTCGACAAACAGGTCTCGAGATGAACCTAGATTTAAAAAAAAACGATGATTGTGTTGAATACATGTTACCCTGGGACCTGACAGTATTGGACCTTATAGACTCAGAAATGGGATTATCCGACAAACTAAAGTAACCAACATAGCTCAAAGGATTAGCAAGCTGAAGTGGCAATGGGCTGACCATATGAGCTATATGGGCTGGCTATATGTGGAAGAACTGACAACCATTAGGGTAGACAAGTTCTGGAGTGAAGACCGCATATCGGTCGTAAATGTAGAGTAAGATACCTTGCGGCCAGGTGGAGAGACGACCTGCTGAAGGTAGCAAGTGGTTGCATAGTCTTGCCATATCGCGTTTTTTTGTAGCGCTCTACGTCCAGCAGTGGATTAACGTCATATAGTCTGATGATGATGATGTTTTATGATCGAGGCCATTAAAACTGGTAGAGAAGCTCCATAAGAACATTCAGTCAGCTAAATAAAATATCTAATTTCAACATTTCAGACGATCGAATCTCGAGAGCACATTGAAGGTCCAGAAGAGAGTGGTTGTGTCAACGTCTCTCAGCTTAACCTTGTCGACCTGGCTGGCTCGGAGCGTGCGGGCCAGACTGGTGCCACTGGCATACGGTTCAAAGAGGGCACACATATAAACAAATCGTTGAGTGCACTTGCACTCGTTATCAAGCAGCTATCTGAGGATCCTAATAAGTAAGAATTAACATTCTAATATAATAAATGTATTCGTTTTGATTTATGAGGGTTTCGCGATCATTACACATTGAAATTAAACCATCCAAGGACCAACCAACTAATAGTCTGTGCCCTAATGTCATTTATTACAAATAACGATGGGTCAACGTGTTCCATCCTCGGCCACACTGTCACTTAATATCAGGCGAGATGGTGGCCAAACGTATATCTATTCTATATAAATAAATAAAAAACAGACTTAGTGAAGAATATAATTAAATACATATAAACATACATAAATAACATAAATGGGCTGATAAATTTCTGATAAATTTCTGAGATATATTTTGGTGGAGATACAGAGTGGTTGCAAAACGTGTTCTAGTTTAGTATTTATATGGCACGTGCAAGGCTTGACGTCATATCGTGCAATAATGCGCTCTCTGTCTAGCATGAAATTAAAATACTCATAACTTATTATTTATTTGTGAACAAATTTTAATTTTGTTTTCGTTGATTAGCTCTATTTATAATCTGCTTTTCATGAGGTAATAAAAAAAAAGACGCCCATTATATACCAAGGATGCTACGTGAGGCTACTGAAATTTAGTTTGACATGGAAACCAGTCATCAAATTAATAAAATTATAAGCTTGGTGCAGAACTGCAAGATCTCTGTCTGGATACTGTGAGCGACTACTGCGTACATAGGTTATAGTTTGCGCAGGTAAAACTGCTAGATGCAAACTATTACAATTTCAGTGTAGTTTCGATCCTATTTCTCTTTTCTTACCTTTTAGATGAAACATACTACTGCGTACATAAGAAATATTTTGTGCAGTTAAACTGCTAGATGCAAACCAGTCTATTAAAATTTTCAGTGTAGTATCGATCCTATTTCTCTTTTCTTATCTTTTAGATGAAACATACTACTGCGTACATAAGAAATATTTTGTGCAGTTAGACTGCTAGATGCAAACCAGTCTATTAAAATTTCAGTGTAGTATCGATCCTATTTCTCTTTTCTTACCTTTTAGATGAAACATACTACTGCGTACATAAGAAATATTTTGTGCAGTTAAACTGCTAGATGCAAACCAGTCTATTAAAATTTCAGTGTAGTATCGATCCTATTTCTCTTTTCTTATCTTTTAGATGAAACATACTACTGCTTACATAAGAAATATTTTGTGCAGTTAGACTGCTAGATGCAAACCAGTCTATTAAAATTTCAGTGTAGTATCGATCCTATTTCTCTTTTCTTACCTTTTAGATGAAACATACTACTGCGTACATAAGAAATATTTTGTGCAGTTAAACTGCTAGATGCAAACCAGTCTATTAAAATTTCAGTGTAGTATCGATCCTATTTCTCTTTTCTTATCTTTTAGATGAAACATACTACTGCTTACATAAGAAATATTTTGTGCAGTTAGACTGCTAGATGCAAACCAGTCTATTAAAATTTCAGTGTAGTATCGATCCTATTTCTCTTTTCTTACCTTTTAGATGAAACATACTACTGCGTACATAAGAAATATTTTGTGCAGTTAAACTGCTAGATGCAAACTAGTCTATTAAAATATCAGTGTAGTTTCGATCTTATATCTCTTTTCTTACCTTTTAGATGAAACATACTACTGCGTACATAAGAAATATTTTGTGCAGTTAAACTGCTAGATGCAAACTAGTCTATTAAAATATCAGTGTAGTTTCAAACTTATATCTCTTTTCTTACCTTTTCATTTGCTGATGTTCCCAACTTGTTCTAGATATACAAACTACCGAGACAGTAAACTGACGCGCATTCTTCAGAACTCGCTCGGGGGGAACGCGAAGACCAGCATCATTTGTGCCATCACGCCGGTTGCTTTAGAAGAGACCTTATCGACATTGCAGTGAGTTTAGACTACTAAATCAGTTTATTAACCGACGGTGTAAAGCCAAAGTTTTCGTGTATGTTCCTATCCACAGCTTATTCGGGATGGGGGAGATGAGTCCAGCACCGACGTCCCGCTTGGGGTGTATTGTGCATTTCCCTCTGCCAGCATAAACCCGACCGAGCCAACCCAGCTCCTTGAAATACCAGAGCGAGGCTCTGAGGCTGGCACTGTTGCTCCAGTGGCAATGGAAGTGTAAATAATGATGATGAAAAGCAGTCTAGGCTATTGTTGCAGTCTATTTACAGTCTAAACACATCTACCGAGTATGATAAATAAGACTAGGGTTAGGTGTCGCTATCGATAGATTTGCTTAGGTTCAGGGATGGTTACTGGGTAGATAGCGATATGTAAAGTAGGGATAAGTATTTTAAAATATAATTTTTTTGTTCAGGTGTATCGTTTAGGAAATATAATCTGCTAAAATGTCATTGTACAGTTTTTAACTTTTTTAAAGACAGTAGATTTTTTAAGAAGCCAAACTAAGATACTAATGGCACATGAAAAGGAAATCTGTGGCAGAGATATTACTTACTAGCTGACCTGACAGACGTTGTCCTGTCTTAGAACTGTCAAACACGCAAAGTCAAAATTGTAAATCTTATTTTTTTTACACCTTGGGTTACATTATTGGAGTTTTAAAAGAATCACTATTTAAAAAAATAAAAAAATATAGCCTATGTTAACCGGGGATAGTGTAGCTTCCCAACAGTGAAGGAATTTTTCAAATCGGTTCAGTAGTTTCGGAGCCTATTCAATGCAAACAAACAAACAAACAATCAAATCTTTCCTCTTTATAATATTAGTATAGATTATATTACTTATATTGGCACAATATTAGGTTGAAGCAAAAAATAGACCTAACAAGTATATCTAACATTGATGCGCGTTCACGATTTCCAATGCGCAATTTAATATTTCCTGTCTGGGGAGACCTATACCTAGCTGTAGGTGGTAAATAGATGATGATGATGATAAAGAAAGAAAGAAAGAAAAATATTTATTTGATGAAATATCTTCTTTGGCAGGTTTGCGATGAGAGCCAAGGCAATAAAGAACAAGCCTGAAGTGAACGCAGTCGCGACAGACGCCACAATGATACAGAGCCTCACCAAGCAGCTCTCCAAGCTTCAGTCGCAACTGGAGTCCAAGAAGAATCTAGAAGTTATCCTCGAGACCAAAAAAACTGTTGAGGTGAGAACACTGTTTTTATATAGAAAGTAGTGTAACCAACTCCAACAGCCTAAAAAGCACTTTCATGAAAAAAAAAATCCATGACAATATATCTAGGGCAATCTGGTTTAATTCTTCGCAAAATTGTCTCTAATAGCTCCCTATATTCTGTATCAGCAGTGCTAAGTGGATTCACCCTCATGGACATTTCCTCGGGCACAATTCATATTTCTGAGATAAAAATCCTGACACTAGCTGGTTGTCCATCACTATGCAAAAAACCACGTCTATCCATTGCTCTGTAGCAGTGTGAAAAAGGAACAAACAAACACACTTTCGGATTTATAAGATGTTACATTATGCGGGCGCTTCATAAGCACTTTTTGCGTAAAACGGCTGCAGCTTGCTAATGCCGGTGCAGGCTTCCCGTAACTATGGTTATGTAGATGGCCGAAGCTATAAATAGTCGGAAAGTTCAGTCTATAATTTCCCAAGAAGCTATTAGGAACACACACACACGTATGCATACTACTGAATAACTGCCAAAGGTGTTATTATTCCTTTGGCGGACTCTGTGTGAGGCTTAACATTACAAATTCCTCGTTTCTTGTTACAGCAAGACTTGCAGAAGCAGATAGCGAACCTACAGAAGCTTATATTGAACGGGTTCAGTCAAAGGAGCCGTATGGAAGAAATTGGCGGCGCGCGCAGAAAGCAACCGCCGCGTCGGATTACTATTTCTACAACATCCTTACATCCAATTGACGAGGATCCTGTACCTGCAGTTCCCAAGTTTTGCACACCTTCCTTAAAGTACAAGTAAGTTTATATTGCCCATTGTAATGGGTTTCCTCACCAATTTCATACGTAGATTTAAGCACACGCATGCCCCAGGAATACATACACGGACACGGGGATGTCCTAAAACTGTGACTACAACCACCGGACGATGGGCAGCAGCGTCCTATTAGTACACGGTGAGCGTACTGGATCCCCAAGCGTGAGGATTATGGCAACACCCGTCTCTAAGAGGCTTTGTTCAGCAGTGGACGTTTACTGGCTGATGATGACAGGGAAACTCAAAATAAGTACCATTGTTATTTCGTCAACTTTACACTAAAGGCATCTTCAAATAGCATCTCGCCTATTGTTGAGCGATGTTGCGGGCTACGATAAAGCATGTTTACCTTGAAGAAACTGATTCACTCGTGACTTTAAGACACTCAGATTGCGGAATATCAACTACTAGCTGACCTGACAGACGTTGTCCTGTCTTAGAACTGTCAAACACGCAAAGTCAAAATTACAAATCTTATTTTTTTACACCTTGGGTTACATTATTGGAGTTTTAGTAAGGATCCCTATTTTTTTTTGAAAATATAATATAGCCTATGTTAACCGGGAATAGTGTAGCTTCCCAACAGTTAAAGAATTTTTCAAATCGGTTCAGTAGTTTCGGAGCCTATTCAATGCAAACAAACAATCAAATCTTTCCTCTTTATAATATTATTATATAGATGAAACAGTGTCGTCCTATCGTGCCCGCCCATTGTATCATCCATGTGTCATCTCTCCGCATGTAAACGGTAAAAACCAATCTAGCAATTTTGCGCCGATGTTCAAGGCTAAGGAGCTTAGTCTGAACTAGGCATTCGTTACTGATGAGCTTCTTGGCATGTTTCGCAGCAGATCCATCCCAAAGGTGAGCGCAGTGCACAACGGAGCTTGTACTTGATACAATGAAAGCAACTTCCGACGTGAAATACCGTCGCACATTCGAGAGGATAACTAGCTTTTTTATTTTTTGTTTGTTTTGTTTAGTGAAACCTAAAATAAGTAACCGAAAATAAGAGACAGGCTCGGCTTAGTTAAATTTGTCATTTACCTTTCATCCAAAAAAATCTGGATCGCTGGGTACTCCTCTTTCGTAGATTACTTCCTTTTTCATGGCGTAGATTAGTTCTTTCAAGAAATTATAGTTTAGTTAAGAACATCAAAATTGTGTGTGAGCTCCTATTTAACAACTGTGTATTAACTTTCTTTGTTTAATAGTCCAATGGTGATCCCGACTCCTTCAGACTTTCTGCTCGTTCCGAGTTCCAACAAGCTGGCAAGCTTGCCTGAAGAACCAGCGCGCCTTACAACCCCGCCGCGTAGTAACAAAAAAGTTGATTTCAGTGATGAAATTATTGAACTTGGTAAGACTATGTAGAAACACCTCATAGAAATCACACACTATATTGACTCTGAAGGGCGAACTGACTAAAGCAAAGTAATGCATTTAAATGTGATTTTCTTTTGCCCTATTTTATATATAATTTCATTGTATGTGATAGATTATAAAGCTTAAATTTAAATAATTTAATTCTAATTAAGGTGGTGGATATATACGCAGTTAACATAATTTAAGGTAATATGGGTAACAAATATTTATATTTGATGTATTTGTTCACTATACTGTATGGAATCTAACCCAATATGCATGACAAACGTACTAATAAAGTATTTTTTTTAGTAAGAACCGCTTCTTTCATCTGCTTTACAGACAGTGATGATGATGATGACGACAACTCAACTATAACAACATGCTCGCCATATCACAAATGCTATTGTAAGTAATTATATATTTAAACAATAGGCTTGTGTCCTAATGTTTCATATGTTACAAATAACAGTCTTAGCTTAATAAGGATATAATTAAATACATTACACATACAAAAAAATATTTGAATTGGCTGATAAATTTCTGAGATATAAGCGTTTAAAGTTTTTGGTGGGAATAGAGAGCGGATGCGCTGTCCCTCTCCCGCAAAGCTTATGTTAGTATAGCATTTGAATGGCGCGCGCATGGCTTGATGTCATAATGTATTATAGTGCGCTCTCTGTCTTTCATAAATTTAACTTAAATACATTTAAACAAATTTTAATTTTGTTTTTGTATATGGGGCGCTATTTACGATGCTAATAAAAATAAAAATAGGACACATGCCTATTGTCATATCTTATTGATGATACTTACTTTTATTATTATTTTTCAGCTGGATCTAAAACACCCCCGTGCGTACTCCGCAAAAATTGCCATCGAGCCGAAAAAAACTATCGCGAAATTGTTGAATTTACAGAAAGAGAAAAAATGTATAAACCGGATGTGGTAAGCTATAAATAAGCAATTAAGCACATTAATATTATAAACTCATTTTGTGTGTTAGTATTTTTGTCCACTCAGCTGTTGTAATGGCTGACCGGATTAGGATGACATTTGGTATCAAAGTAGCTTAGCTAATATCCTGGTGTTACACAGACAGGCTACTTTTTACCCCGAAAAAATGCAAGGTTCCTGAAAAACTTGTAAAGCCACAGGTAGCAGCTATAGTCCAGTCAAATAAATTGAAAAAGGGAATAAAAGATATAAGAGCTGTGAGCTCGTATAAACTCCGGATAAACTCTTGACTTATTCCGGAGAGGTTGGCAAGAGGTGGCGGAAGGAAATGGGGGAGACCTTTGCCCAGCAGTGGGAAAGTATAGGTTTAAAAACTCTTCAAACTCACCTCAAAAGTCTCAAGGAATCTCATGTACTCAAATCATAATATTCAAGGTCAAGAGTCGTAAAAACCGGCTCTTTTAATGTCTTATTTCCTATGATCTGTATAACGTTTTGAGTTATTACAAAAATAGAGCATTAAATTCTCTACAAATTTGGTCTTAACCAATATTTCATACAAGTAACCTTTCCCGAGATAGAACACGAGATTCTTTGACTTAAGCCAACCTATAAAATGTCAAAACAAAGATTTATACAAGTTATAGCTTATCATTTTTAATCCGAGGTTTAATCCCCATTTAACTGGACTACTAGAAATATTATAATAATTTACGGAACATCGACTCGAAAGAAGAAGACTAGAAATATTATAATTTCTGTAAATGTGGCAATTATAATATAGTATAATACTTCACACACAAAAACATGGATCTTATCTTACAAGGATAAATTATGTACTTGGTTTCTTGATGGATAAAACAATTTAAGAATAATCGCATAGAGATTGGTTGTTACCTTGCATTAATGCTAGGGTTTTATATCCCACAAAGGATACATACAGTCCATTTAGTAAGGTGATTATTATAAAAGTTGGTGAAATTTATGAGTGTATGCCTGAATTTCAGGTTGAGCTCATGGAGAAAGTAGAATTAAGCACACATATGACCGCAAAGCTCCAAGAAGAAATTGAAATACTCAAGAAAAACGGTAAAGAGAAGGACTTGGAAATGGAGCACCTTTTATTTAAAATTAAGAAGGCTGAAGAGGATGTCAACAATGCGAAGGTAAAAATAAAAAGCAGTGTTACAGCTAAAGAGTACTCATTCCTTGTGACTTTAAATTACAAAAAAAATATCATTAATTATCCCAACTGACTGGCATTTATTTTCTATTCAGATGGAGCTAGAAGCCCAATCCCAGAAATATAACACGAAACTCACTGACTGCGAAGTTAGTTATGATATACTGAAGCGAAAAGCTAAATTGCGAGAAGAAGAACTTCTTTCATTATTAGAAGAACAAAAACTTAAGAAGTATGAAGATATTGGTGAGTACAGTGCAATCCTAATATTCCTACTTGTTATAATTTCAGTACTTGTAATAGTTTTTGTTGTTCTTTTAGGCAAATTACCTCCTCAACCAGTGGAAAAGGACGGGACGAGTTTCATGGATATGTCCAAAGATATATCTTTAGTAAATAGTGATAATGAAAGTAGTATAACAACGTCCAATGAAGAAGAGTTATCTGAAATGAAAATAATTGTGGCTAGTTTACAAGATCAACTTATAGTTAAATGCCAAGCTATAGTTCAATTAGAAGCCAATATTGCGTCCCAGAAGCAATCTATCGAATTCTTAGAACAATCTAGTCATGAACTTCAAAAGTTGATTGATAGTTTCAAAGAGAAGAATACTTATTTAGAAAATGAAAATAGTATGTACAAATCTAATGTAGACGTATTAAATAGTACCATAAAAGATCAAAAAGAAAACTTGAAAATAGCCCAAAATGATATAGCATCATACAATAACGTCATTCAAGAATTACAGATAAAACTGACGAGAAAAGATCATCCACTAAATATGAGTATTCATGACTCAGTCCTAGAAAACATGATAGCTAATGAACAAAAAGTTATTGCAAACAACGAAAACATAAAAAATATTATTCATTCATTCAAGATGGCTCTTGATAATCGTAACAAAGAAGTAGAACAATTAAAATCATTAATAAAAAAAACGGAACATCCTGAACATAACTCATTAAATGATGATATTCTTGACAAAATAAATCAAATAAAGGTGTTAAATGAAGAAATCGCTAAACTAAAAGATGACGCCAACAATAACATAATTATAATCAATAATCTAATGCGCGAAAAATCGAACTTGGCTAATGTTGAAGAAGAATTGACAAAAAAAATGGCAGAGCTCGAGAACCAGAAAATGGAACTCCATGAACTCAACAAAGAACATAATTTACGAATTGAAAATCTAACTGAAACTAACCAAAATCTTATACAGTTCGTATCAGACAAAAATGCAAAAGAACAAGAATATGTGCAGTTGAACAATGAGCTTCAAAGTAAATTAGAAGAGATGTCACACAAAATGACTACTCTTGAGGAAGAAATCACTGCCAAGAATAACATTATATCTTCACTGAGTAAAGTAAACAATGACAAACAAGAATATGAAAACCACGCTAAGTCGGCCTTAGATAAATTGAAAAGCGTTATTTCAATATTAAGTGGTGACATTCAAGAAATTCCTGAGTTTGTTGAAAATTGTGTTACTTTGTTTAACGCTCTTAGCAATGGCCTATGTTTATTGGAAAATGTAGCTACAGATACTGTTTCGGAAAAATGTATTGTAGATAATGAAAATTCCCAGTTAAAGACAGAAATTAAAAATTTACATAACAAGTTTCATATTGAAAAGACAACTCTCCAATGTGAAATTGATCAACTTAAGCAGACGATAGAAAACTATTTGAAAGAACTTGTTAATTTAAAAGAGACCAATAAAAAACTGAGTGACGAAATTATATCCGATTACCAAAAAGAAATTAATACTAAAAAGCATGAATACGAAACTTTACTAGCACAGTGTAATAATGTTCAACGCGAACTAGTAGAGTCTAAGAAATCTAGTGAAACTTTGTTTAATGAAAACAAAAACTTGAATGATACGCTCATTAAATTTGAAAACGAGAATAAAGCTTTGAGTAATGAACTAGATAGGAATAATTTAGATATGGCAAGTCTTAGTCAAAACCTTAGAGAAAGCAATGAACTCTTAAAACAGTTAAAAGTAGACTTAGAACACAAAGCTCTTCAAATTCAAGCTATGGAAAACAAAGCTCAAGAATGCAAGGATCAAGCTACTAACCTTGATATGTTAATGAATCAACGGATGCATGATTTACAGTATGAAAATGAATTGCTCAAAGCTAATTATCAAAATGAAGTACAAATGCCAACAGATAGTTTTGCCCCTAATAAGTCTTTAAGAGCTGCCTGTGAAAACAAACAACGAAATGTAAAATCAGTTACTCCACCAAGTTTGCTTACTATTTGCTGCAATAAAATTGTAGATGCAATGGAACCGAAACAAAACGACTACAATTTAGCAACCCCATCTAGCTCCAACACCGAAATCCACCCAGCTAAGTGCATGACTTGTGATCATATGTCCTTTGAATTGAGAATTTTGGAGCAGGAAAAATGTTCACTTTTGGGTATGTTAGAACAGTCCGAGAGAGCAAACAGGGAGTTATTATTGGAACAAGAAAATATCCGCCGAGAAGTTCAGTTACTTCTCGAACCAGCGCAAGAACTACAAAAGAAAATGTCAAGTCACAAAACGAATCTGTCGATTTTAACAGCCACTACGTATGCAGAAAACAGGTCACTGAAATCGCAAGTGTTAGCATTACAACATCATCATGGGAAGTTACTCAATGTCTGCCAAGGGGATATTCCGGAATTCAAAAAACAGTTGCGTGATTTGTTCGTAATTTTAAAGGATGACCCAGTAAATTCCGAAAGCCAAAACGGCAACTTCAAACGATACTCGTTACCAGATGTCTTAGATAATAACACCACAGTCTGTAACTTTAAAAATGAATCTACCTTAGACGAGGATCTTCTAATGCTAGATACAAATGTCACACTTACGTCGACTGGAGATAACACTCTAATAGGCTGTGATCGAACATGTTTAGACTTAACTCAAACAATAAACGAAGTGTCCTGTCAAACTAATCAACCTAAAACAATTGAAGCAAAAATCAAACATAGCCACATAAGCTTACTAGAAACTGATAGCCAAAATATGTTTTCATCGTTAGAAATGCTGAAAGAAGAAAATTGTAAATTAAAAGCCTTAGTAGACAAACTCTCAGTTAGAACCACTGAACTTAAAGTGGACGTTCAAAGTAGTCCTATTAAAGTAACTACCCCTAATAACGAAACCGTTTGTACTATATGTCAAATCGAAAACAAAACACATGTTCATACAGATAACGAACAAGTAAAACGGCTTACTAAAAAACTAGAAGACATCCAAATTGAAAACCAAAATATTGAGAAAAAATACAATGACCTGGTTCTAGACATGCCAAAAATTGATGCTTTAGTAAGTAAATTAAAGTCTTTTGAAAAAGAAAATAATCTTAAAACCAGCGATTTAACAAAATTGAATGGTACACTAAATAATAAAAACAAAGAACTCAAACGGTTACAAGAAGAGAATGATACACTGTCAACTCAAGTAATGGACAATATTTCTGAGGCAGATGACCTTAACAAAGAATTAAACAGATTAAAAACAGAAAACTTTGAACTCGCCGAGAAGGTTCGAAAAATGGAATCTACAAGACAAGTTGATACATTTGAATGTCCTCGATGTCAATCTTCAGTGATCGCAGACACCCGTCCAATTAAGGAAAGTCCGCATGCAAAATTAAATAGAAGTATGAGTGATTCCGAGACTTCATCGAGGTTTAATAAAATATGTACATTGCAAAGTGAATTATGCGCTGGACGTGAAGATTGTAAAGTTCTAACTGAACACGTGGCAACTATTAAACAACATTTAAATTACAGCAACATATCTATGGATTTAGATGAAAGTATGGGTGACACAAACGTCTCACAACCCAAAAATTTTGTAACATCCAACTCACAAAATACTATATGTAGTATGCCGGACATACAGGAAGAACAACCATTAGACATCTACACAGTCGACAAAATGGATTGCTATAACTATTATCTAGAAATAACTGGCGAAGAAAAAGGGAATTTATCAGATGGTGTGAAAATTATTGACATACTGAAGATGTTTTATAGCAGTTTGCTAGAAAAACATGGTAATGAAGTTGAAAACCTCGCCACAAAGTTAGAGGAGTACAAATCATTTCACAATGAAATAGTTTCCAAATATACTACATTATCAAAAACGTTAGAAGAGAAAGAAGAAAACATGAAAAGGTTATCTAAGTTTATGTCACAGTTGGCATGTAACATAAATCGTATAAACAATGAGTTCGTTAATAAAGATAATGAAACGTTTGCAAAAGGAGTTAACATGTTCAAGCAAAACTTTTTGAGTTCCTTAGATTATGAAGTCGGGATAGCTAGCGCTACTGTTTTCGAAATCATAATTGCCAAGTATCAAGAAGACCTTAATCGTGTTAAAGAGCAATATGCAATTCTAGAACATAAAAAAAATAATGTTGACATAGAACTTAGCGTCGTAGATGACCTAAAAGGGAAATTGACCGAACAAGAAAACACACATAATTTGCTAAAAGCTCAAAAAGAAAAATTGGTTGAAATTTGCAGTGCGGTGACGTTGGACATTGTGAGAAAAGAAAAAGAAATTCAGGAATCCCTCCATGAAGGTTGTCAGAAACTACTCAAACATAAATTAATTACAACTGATTTAGCTTTGTCAGAATGTGCTAGCAATAATATCTCCACATTGATTAATCATTTAATACATCAAAGTAATCAACAACATCAAACAGAAATTGAAATGATAACTTTCAATGAAATGTCTAAAAATGTTATAGATGAAAAAGAAAAAGAACTTAATGAATTGAAAACGCAAATTCAATCATTAAGAGATATAAACAACAACGTAACAATAGATTTGGCTGATAAAGAAGTAAAGTTTCAAACACTGAAGGCAGCACATGAAGACTTGAGCAGAGCCTATGATTCTAAAATTCAAGAAAATATTAACAAACTAAATGAAATTGACAAACTGACAGAAGAAATATCTAGCCTGAGAGAGACAATAATTAACAAACAATCATTGATTTCGTCATTATCTGAGAAAAACGCTGAAACTGCAGAGTTACTTGATTTAGCTAGAGGGCTAAAAAAAGATAATGCAAAATTAACTGAAGAGATTTCCAGGCTGAGAGAGACAATGAAAAACAAAGAATCATTAATTTCGTCATTGTCTGAGAAAAACGCTAAAACAACTGAGCTTCTTCTTTCAATAAAAGAATTGCAAGAAGATAATAATAAATTAAAATCTGTCAACCAAATGATATCAAATGAAAAAGAATCCTATAGTGTGGACTTGAAAAACTCAAGTGAAACAATCAAGCAAAATATTGCAGAAATAGCAACGATGACTTCGGATATTCTCATATTAAGAGAATCCGTAAAGGAAGCTACATCTATTATAGAATCATTGAAACAAGAAGTACAGAAGCTGACAACTGTTAACGCGGAACTAAAGTACAGCCTAGAAGAGAAGAAACGGGAATGTATAAGACTGGAAATCAATATCAAGACACACGACAAAACTGCTGAGTTACAAAGCAAGATGATCACGAGGTAAGATATTGTTCAGTTCCTAAAACAGACGTTACCAAAGAGTTTTACTAAGATAGACACCGCAAGCACATCAAGTTGTATGAAACCGAGCATGCTGCATTTATGTTTCTACTATGACGTCACGAAAGCAATTTAGAGGTAGTTTCACTCCATTTGCACGGTCAACTGCTTTCGAAGAGATTTACGCCTCTTGGTATTTATTTAAATTGACTTCAGATGTTATAGAAGACGACGGCCATCAAACTTGCTGTTTGCTAGTTTGAGCATTGATTCAACTTAAGACAGGCCACAGACGTGCAAATTAAGGATGATACTAACAAACAATTGCTTTAAAATCAACAGATTCAACAAGCAGAAAGAAGAAGATGAAAGAGTGATTAGTGAAAAACAAACAAAGATTAACGAAGTAAATGAAAGGCTTAACACATTACAAGAAGAATGTGAAAATTTGAAAAACGCAAAGGAGTCATTAGAGGTGAGAATCTCATTGTCTTTTTGATCTTCGCTTGTTTTTGAGGGGTTGTTTTTTGCTCTTTCGCTAGGGGGTTTAAAAAAAACTGACGGTAAAAGTTTTTAATATACACGGATACGTTGTTTTTTTTTTTAATGCTGGATTGCTAATTTTATTATTTTAAATTTCTATTTTATTGCTATGCAATTTTGTATATTATTTATATACATTACCTAACTGTTAAATTTGCTTGACCTGTAAACATATTATGTTTATTAATCTTTGACTTTGACTTCAAAAGAGTAGAACAGTCGAGGCGCGGTGGGACGATTTTGAACAAACAGTAAACCGAGAACAGTTTACTTTGCCACAGCCGCTTCTACGCCACCGCGTCGTTTCTACAGTGGGCGTTGGGCTTTAGTGTAATATCACAGGTTTGCCTTCAGTATAGTCGGTACTGCGCGCATTATGTCTCCATTTAAATCTCTACTAGCCCTATAGAAGATGCGTCATTATAGTTCGCGATGCAATTTCAACCCAAAAAAGTATTTTTTTAACTGGCCAATGCCTTGCTGAAGGACCGTTGAAGGTCTAAAGACAATCCAAATGCTCTAGCCCACTACCAATTGGCAGCGTACCCAGCAAAAGTATAAAATATACAATGTCATAATCATAAAATACGACATTTTCTCGCGTACATTTTTAACTTCATAAATAAGGAACTTGATCAGCCGAAATCACGGGCGTGATTTCAGCTGGCCCAGGACTCAATCCATATTTTACGAACTATATAAACTATAGTTATTAAGAAGTGGTCAATTGGTAAATATATATTACTAGCTGCGCCCCGCGGTTTCACCCGCGTAGTGCTGAAAAATGGTGATGATCACGATGATGATGAAAAGTAGCCTATGTCACTCTCCAGCCCTTGAACTATACCCATGCAAAAATCTGATCGATCCGTTGCTCTGTTGCTGTGTGAATGAGGAACAAACAAACACACTTTCGCATTTATAATATTAGTATGATAATGTGGTTTGTATATTTTTGTTAGTTAATTTCAATAAAACTGGCGTGTGGCGTTATAACGCATGTTGTAGCATGCTACAACGTCCGATGTTGCATCGGCGTAATGAGTGGTTATTTGTTTAGGCGCGTGTTTTGGAGATGCAAGAGACGGTGGAGCGGCCGCGAACATCACTCGACGTTGTAGACTCGCGGCGCCGGCGCCAGTCCACTCACGACTCCAAGCGGTTGTTGGCAGACTTGGATGGTAAATATAACTTGGTATCCATTCTCTGACGTCGCGGGCGACTATTAGACTAAAGACCACGGTCTCCACTCAACTCATTTACCCCAGCAGTTTTAGTATTTCCACAGAATACAATTTATTTATTTATTTATTTACACACGCACAAGAATTAAAAGATACAATGTTTTAACTTAAATATTTCACCTTAACTAACGTGGTAAATTAACACAGCTAAGAGACGAGCCTATAATAGTAAGCTTTGCGAAGCAGTCCTCACTAGGATAACCCGTGTCGAGAACTACTGCAGTCCGCCTATCCCACTACACAACCGAGCAAACATTTGCACCAAAAATAATAATAATAGGATATTGGTAAAATGAGTTTGTATGTGACTTTGTAAATATGATAAAAAGAATACTAATATAATATTTTTACAAGAATATAATAATTATATACATATATATATAATTATAATTTTATAATTTTAATTTATATATTTTTATTTTATAATTTTAATTATAATTATATATATATTTATTTGTATAGTATACATACATTTATAGTTCTATATTATAGGTTATAATTCATACTGTTCACAATATTTTTATAATAATGTTTTTATAATTATGTACCTAGTTATATAACGATAATATTTGATTATAAATTTATTCCAATAACGCAAAAACCTTTTCTTCTAACTTAATGTAACCTAATTCTACCAGCCATGCTTTGATTAACTTTACCTTTAACAATAGTACAAGTACGGAAGATTAACGCTGCAAAATCATTAAAATAAGTAGCGACTCTTGCTACTACACAATAAAGTGCAATTCAGGACGTGCGAGCGCTAACTATCTGCAGCTATATTAACCTAGAAGTTGCCTCTCTGTCTAGCGCGTAACTCTTGTCGCGTTATCTCTGTCTATCGCGCGGCAGCAGACGCGATAGGTCCGAGAAGTCGGCTACTTGTAGATTCATACCTAAAGTGCGGAGTGCGCCAGGCCGCCTGGTATTGCGTGAGTGTTGAAATGCCGTCCCTCATTGCGGTTAGGTGGATCATTTTCCCACCTGTCTTCCCTTCGCTACATCGCATCAGAGTGTAGATGTTTTCCATACATTTCCAGAACAACGAAACCTGGAGGCGTTGTTTGAATCTCGGCAAAAGCCGGACGATCTGTTCAGCGAGGGTGATAACACATCCGGCCGAAGCACTCCCTACGGACTAGGCAGAGGGTAAGTTTGGATGTAGCAAAACTTCTAAGCCAATTGTTCTGCGCGAGCCCGACTCGCACTTGGCTGTTTTATTCTTATTTCACATCAAAGATCTAAGAAGGATAACTTCTATTTTCAACGTCATTCCATAATTTTGAGCTAAAGACACAGAAGACATAATACACACAGAAGGTTCACTCCGCGAAGAAATTTAAATAAATAAGGACTATCTACGAGGCAATAAAGTAGCAATTCAACTCGTACAGCGCTAGTTACCGCTCGCTATATTCACCTAGAAGGCCGCCCTCTTTCTATCACGTAGCTCTCTCTCCTGACGCGGGACGTGTAACGTTAGGGTTTTCTTCTTGATATTTATACAGAATCATCATCATCATCAGCTAGTAAACGTCCACTGCTGAACACATACCTCCCTCTTCGAAAGGGATGTTACACAGAATACTTATTAGTATTTACTTACTAGCTATGTAACCTATGTAGTACCTACCTATTACTTATATTCTACTTTAATTGGAATGACATTTAATCTGCACAAAAAAACTAACTCTAATTCATCCACATATAATGTGGTCCAATAACAATCATGCGAAAGTATAAGTTTAAGAGGCCTATTACAAGATCATCATCCCGATGCATATTTAGTTAAAAACTACATGAAACATGGAGACCGCATTTGGGAGACCTAATATGCAGATTCTGTTGAAAATAATTGGTCAAGGTCCCTGACAGAAAAGGTGCTTAATTACGCGCGACGTGGCTAGCGTAGCGTGCGGGCCGGGCGCGAGCCGAGCGGCCACTGATTGCCCTGCTATAACCCTCTTGGGAAGGGACACCGGCCGAACATACCTAAAGTCCGGAGTGCGCCATGCCTGCTAAAGATTGGTATCATTTACTAACAAGTATTTTTTTTACTTTTTACAGCCATGACAGCCTCTCGAGAACCGAACAAGTGAGTTAATATGTTTATTGTGCTTGTTAATCAACTTCGGGATGGAGGTTTTCTACAGGGTTACGCAAATAGACTGTACTAAGCCGAAAGAAAGCGGTCATTGACACTCGACAAAATGTATGGAACAGCACATTTTTTTTCGCGATATCACAATTGGTCCCATAGTAAAAGTTGTTCATAATGATGAGTACAATGACATCCTTTCGGCTTAGTACATTATTTATTCCAAACCCTGAACTTGGTCCGTATTTTATATGAATGTTTTTGTGTGTACACCTGTTACTCCGACATTAGTGAACCGATTCACGTGATTATTTTTATTATTATCAACAGGAAGCTCTCGAGGTGGTCCTACAAAAATGTCACAAATTTTGGCTCATTAGTATTTGACCAAATCTAATAGAATAATGGATAATTTTGTTCAAATGTCTGTTGATTTGGCAATACAATAATTTTGTACGAGCGCTTACTAATTATGTAGTCGGTTTTTTTAACTGATAATACTGGTTTTATTCCATCGGACGAATGTGTCGTTGGGATGTATAGTTGTTATTGTAATTTTTACTTTATTTGCAGAGCGATAAGGACGAGGATCACTCGTCGCGGCCGAGCAGCGTGCAGGCGGCGCGTCGTCGTCGTCAGAGCATACACGACATGCACCGAGGAGTTGAACGACATACACCTTCTCCGCACGGTTAGAATGTTATCTTTCACCGTCTCTCTCTCTCTCTTTCCCTCCTTTCACCTCTCTTTTCTGTTCAGGGAAGACATACACCCAAAGATATTCGTTATTTCAGAAATTATCGAAATCCAACGGTTCGTGAAAACGGGACGGCGCCATATAAAACTAAATGCAACAGTAACAGATGGGATGAATTAACACGGACGGCGGACGCCATTTTATTCACGAACTATTTTGATTTCTGTTATAGTTATTCTCTGACCACTTGATCGCGCATGTAGTCAAAATTCCCTTTTGCAAAATGAAGCCACGTCGGTCGCGGGAGGCAGCTTGTCATTGGAGAATCAAAAGTCATTCAATTCGCGCCTAGGATAGCTTACCTATGAAATGATATACCATCCTTTGTTGACACACGATTTATAAGTCACGCAATTAGTCCCTAAATTCAGGTTACTTAAGCATTTAAAGCATACTATTATATCGGCGAAACTTAAAGCACCAGGGGTAGCTCGACGCCTTCTTCAGCGTTGGTGGCTGGTCTTCCGCGACCACCTCGGTTGCTGGTTGAATCACAAGTCCCCGCCGGGCGTTTTGGCCGCGCGCCACGCTTTCGTTATTCGATCTTTCTTACTCGGCCGCTAGTTGACGTCACCGTTGCGACCTTCGCCAATCACGAGCTTTGGAATCCCGGTTTCGACCAATCGCTTCTTTTTTGTCTCGAGCGCTCCCTGGTCGCTGCCAATTGCCAGAATTGTCCACCAGAAAACTCCAATGCTGCTCGCCGTCACCGTGGGTCGGCGCCGCGCCGTTTCGATACTCAGGCACAGACTTAGGTTCACCATAGAGGCCATATTTCCGGGCATTTATTCAAGAACAAGGACCTCAAAGACAAATTTTCCGCCGTCGCCGAATACAGGCCATAGACAATGAGGAGAGCTCATTCGCAAACTGCAAAGTTGCCATATAAACTCCAAAGGTTCGAGCAGACGAAACTTTCATGATGTGCCGTGTGAGACGAGTCAGCCTATTTCTGCTAAGTACCTAGCAATCCATTATCTCTCTTGTCCTCTCTGTTTCCCTTTTAACCTCTTCTCTCTATCTCTCTCTCACACACACACACACTCACTCGCATTATCTTCTCTCTTTCCAAAGTATTGCACAAGTTTTTAACAGTTGTTATGCCATTTTATAAGGGTAAAAACCAATTCTGAAAAGAGTTTTTAATTTAAATCGCTGGACAGAGAAATATTTTAATCGAACACAGCCAAAAACTACGGCAAATAAACTTGTTATTAATTTTAAAACCACTATCAAATAGGTCCAGGCGTTTTGGATTGAAATATAACAGACCTGCAGTGCAAGTACCGTTCTTTATCGATCGTCAAATTTGACAGTTGAGTTCGTCAAATTCGATAAAACGCCATTTGATCAGTTCTCGCTATGATCGATTCTATGGCATTTTATCGAATTTGACGATTGATAAGGAACGGTACTTGCACTGCTGTTACCCTAAACGCACAGTCGCACACCTTCGTAAAAATCAACATATTGTAAATTATATTGCGTTTTTACAGATTTATCGAGCAAAGTTACTGAAGAACTTCAGCCTAGGGATAGTTCAGTCAACAGGAGTGATTCTGAGTAAGTATCTATCCTACACAGTACAATGCCGATCAATATGCACTTTACGTTTATTTTACAAGCTTTTATTTATCTTGCCTTGTTAGTATGTGCCTTGCAATTGGATTTTAACAGTTATCTCCAATTGTTTGAGCTAAAATTCTGTATACACGTTTAGTTTGGAAGACAATGCATGATCAGCTAAATGACGTCATTCTGAATCCAATATGGCGGAACAGTTATTTTTTATGCACCCCCATGATATGGGTATCAAATAAAAGGGTTTGCTAAGACGAAAACCAAAAATTAAATGACGTCTCACTAAAGTCAATATGGCTTACGTTACGCCCCAAGATGGCGGACATAAATTTCTTTTCTACCATCATGCTATGGCTATCAAATGAAAGAGTTTGCTGAAAAGAATACGAAAAAGCTTTTTTTTAATATAATCAAAAGGTAATGGAATTGTTATACCTACAGTTTCCCTTTTAGCACTTAAAGCCACCCCCACCCTCTCTTGGTCGTCCATTCGATTACATTTTGAGCTCATCGTTTGCAGTTGTGTGTCGCTCAATATTGAAGTGTGCGTATGTAGAACTAGTAAGAATATGTCAGTGTGTGCAATACGTGTTTACTTCGTCCCCTTCAGTTTATGGCAGATTTTTTTCGGCACTAGCTTGAGTTTAAGGCATATCCAAACTATATATTATTATCAACTAGCGACCCGCCCGCACGGGTGTAATTTACATGCGAAGCCGGGGCGCTAGTTATATATATAAACCTTCCTTGAAAATGTATCTAAGTGATGGTGAAAACCGCATCAAAATCCGTTGCGTGGTTTAGGAGGAGTTAGCGGCCATACAGACAGACAGACAGACGCGGAAAGCGACTTCAATTTATACTATGTAGAGATGAGAATGAGAATTACTATAGATGAACTTGTTCAACAGTGAAGTAAATCATCTACGTGCACAGCTGACGTCCTGCCAGGAAGAGCTTAAGGAGCTGAAGGAAAGATTCAAGGAGCTTGATGATGAGTGCGAGACGTGCTTCGAATATCTGAAAGAGAGGGACGCACAGATCGCGACGCTCAAGAAAGAGAAAACGACACTAGAGGTTAGTAACGCAAATCTCGGGCAAACATCACATTTCTCCGTCACTCGTATTAATATTGTCATGCAGATGAAAAAGACAAAACAAAAGGCTCCATGTCTGTAAAATATGATTCGATTTGGGCAAATAAGAATTAAATTATTTAAGAACTAGCGGTGCGCCCCAGCTTCGCACGGGTATAGATTATAGCCTATGTCACCCGGGGATAGTGTAGATTCCCAACAGTGAAAGAATTTTTCAAATCGGTTCAGTAGTTTCGGAGCCTATTCAATGCAAACAAACAAACAATCAAATCTTTCCTCTTTACAATATTAGTATAGATAAGAGAAATTACTTAAGGGCTCCACGTTCGATCACTATCTCGTTTGCGTTTGAATATTTCTGAAGATATAAAAAGGCTGAATGTACTTACGAACAATCCCAGAAACAATTAAAAATAAATATTTAGGAAATTTTTTTCACACACAGTCATTTGACCCCAAACTAAGCAAAGCTATACTACACCAGCGATGAGAAATAGTGTGTATCACTCGGGGTCAAAAGATTTTGTTTTCGGGCGGCGATATGGCTGCCAGAGACTGATATACATACATATATAGTTTTAAATACATACTTAAATAGATATTAACAATTAAAATTCAACAAAAAAAACGGTCAAAAAACTTTTCTTACTTAAAAACGCAATGAAAAAAGATCGTAGTTGAACCGATTTTCATGCATAATAACAAGTTTGTACCAATATGAAATTTTTGTTGTGTAATTTATTTTCATTTCATTTGTAATGTTATTTCATTATTTTGTAAAGTTATTTTCGAAGTTTTGTTTCTTTGTATCGAGCGAGATAGTGAAGGCTCAAGGCAACTCTTGAGTAACAACAAACAGTTCAAAACAAATCTAGTTTTGTGTTGTATACTTCTGCTCATGGCCCAGCCGATCGTAGAAAGAAATAAATAATAATAATTAAAAAAGATATCTAGGCTTAGCCATCAACTCGCCTGATGGTAAGCGACGGTATAGCCGAGGATTTTTATATAATAAAGATAAATCGAGTCCATGGTATATTAATACCATTTGATGAACAATCTTCTGCCACGAAAATTGTGATTTATTCATTTATTTAATTTTGGCGACCAAATGAGTTCTATTATACTGTTTGCTTGAATTGTTTCTTTTTTCTTTTTCAGAAACAAATTTCAGACTTGAAAACGTGTAATCCGAACTCGAGTGAAAAACTAAGCGTAGCGCACGTCGCCGTAAATACGGATGAAGGTAAGAACTACCTGAGCTAGATTTTAGTTATTTGTGTTACAAGGGGACAAAGTAGCATTTTGTTCGTAGAAGATGTTATTTTGAATCCTGAGCGTAGCGAGTAATTCATTATACGCCGCCTGAAAACAAAATCTTTTGACCCCGAGTGATACACACTATTTCTCATCGCTGGTGTAGTATCGCTGTGAGAAAAAACTACCTACCTACCTACTCGAAACTCGTATGTATATCCATTGGATTGAAAGTGTCAAATAATTTTGAAAAACGTGGATATTCGCCAAAGAACAAGAGTCGCCGACATAGCTATTACAATTTGCAAGTTGAAGTGGCAATGGGCAGGCCACATAGCTTTAAGAACCGATAACCGAAGGGAAGAAAGGTTCATGAGTGGAGACCACGAACCAGAAGACGCAGCGTAGGCATCCCACTAGGTGGACATCGTGAGAGTATCAGGCAATCAGTGGATGCAGATGGATTGTTCAGTGTGGGGATTTAAGGGGGAGGCCTATGTTCAACACTGGACATCTTCTTGATGATGATGATGAAAAATAACATTTTTTATGGAGAGAGTGTCATAATACAAACTTCTTGCTAACCAATCACAAAAATGAGTTTATCGCCATAGAGAATTTAATGTCAGTTTAACGTGAGCGGCTCCAACCTAACTACGCTAATTTTACTAAAGCCAGCAAGCTTTTGCTAAAGATTTTACAAAGCATAGCGGATATTTGTGAAGGTAGGCAAATTATAATTTGTGTTACAGATTGGGCCAACCTCCATGCAGTTGTGGTGGACCGAATGTCATACGATGCTGAAGTGGATAAAAACAAAAGGCTAACTAAATCCATCGAGGAGCTGCGCTTCCAAAAACAAGACCTGAAGAACACTATGGCTAAAATGCAGAAGGCTCTAGAGAAACAGCACTCCTCGAAGGATAATAGGTAAGCTGCTTCTACTTTTTTAACCCATAATTTTGTATTTTGTAAAACACTGTTTTAAACTATCACGGTTGTTCACTAAAATTATAAATGTATTATATTGTAAATGTATTGTTAGCAGTGTTCTCATGGAAGTGATGTAACATCTTATATGAGAATAAATGTCTATAAACCTAAACCTAATTATATAATTATTTACGGGGTATTTACCGTGGTAAGGTTGTGGAATGAGCTCTCGATATTTCGGCGCAGTTACATGCACAATGTTCACGGGAAGATTGTATGTTGTTGTTGTTGTTGTTTGTTGTTTTGTTATTGGGATGTTGTATTTTGTATTTGTACCTTATTAACCCCCGACGCAAAAAGAGGGGTGTTATAAGTTAAACGTGTGGATCTGTGTGTCTGTCCGTAGCATCGTACCTCCCAAACGGTTGAACCAATTTTGATATTTTTTGTTTTAAACTTGATTTGATCGATAGTGTTCTTAGCTATGATTCAAGAAAATCTGTTCAGCCGTATGAAGATTATCAGCTCTTTAAAAAAATAATTTGTACTTGTTATGCGTACATTCTCGTTTGGCCACCAACTCGCCCGTTGGTAAACGACGATGTGGTCACAGATGGACGCTACTTTATAGTGCTACTTGTGTAGCGGGCATTTTCCGCAACTAGGCCATTCATTGGCCCATTTTGCGTCAGTTTATAGTGCTAATAGACTTGTGGATTTTGTACGCTGGACCGCCGTCCAACCAACGCGAGAGAAAGTCAATATATTTCCCTCTCGTTTTCTCTCGTTGGCTGACGTCAAGTCCACACGTCTCTTAGCACTTTATGAGTTTTGATGTTGTGTGTGGTGGAGTTGCCTCAAGCCAGGAGTCGGTGGAGTGTCCCTAATCTCCTACCAAGTCAAATGCTTGGGTGAAAAATGATCAAGAAAGCTAAAGGCTACTTCACCGACACGCGTGAGCCCATTCTTTACAAGGGGCGCGTCACGCTAAAGCTAGTATGCAATATTTTGCTCGCAATTCGTAATATAATACAAATACAAAATTATTAAAATCACATTAATATAGATAAACTATGTGTGCATCATGCCTTAGCCCAACTAAGTCACTATCAAAAAATGTCGACTATCATAAGCTCAAGTTAGTCATGTTAAAGACTGTATCTTGAGCTTAAGAGGCCGCGGACGCGGTAGTTTTTTTCGAAGCAATTTCAACCTTAGCCTCATTTTAATATGATACAAAACATGAAAGGTTACGTCTTCTGCTGTCACACGATGCGTCTCTTTGTTTGTATCGTATTAAAAGAACCCTTAGGTTGAAATTGGTTTGAAGGGGAGCGCCGCTTGTGCGATAGAAGATTAGTGAATGACTGTAGACCAAGCTAGCATATCATTGGATACATACACTGTAACTTACTAGGGTAAATGGTCGGGTACATCTTTCTAGATTAAACATCAGTTACTAAATTTCGATATAATTTCAGGGAACTGGAAGCTACCAAGAAAGAACTTAATTCCGTGAAAGAGGAGCTACAAGAACTGAAAGTGAAATACAAGGAATTGGACGAAGAATGCGAGACTTGCGCCGATTACTTGAAGGAACGGGACGAGCAGTGCCGACAGCTGAAGGAGGCCAAGAGAGCCCTCGAGGTTGCGTATTTGTTCTTTGACTAGTTACTGATGACCAAGGTGGAGTGACCCCATTAGCGTGCCCTAAGGTTTCAGAATGGGGCAAGCCGAGAGACACGTTCTTATCACCTTAAAATAAATAGGTATCGTAACACAACAAAAACAAATCATTTCGCTCAAACAATTCAATGTAATGAAGTTAAGTTAGATCGCACATTCCGTTAACACGCAAACAGCGCACGCAATTTCGCATTTCAGTCCATCTATGTATTACTTCATACGCAAGCAAGGCTTGAAATCTATTACTGTTCTGCCATGGAATAAGCAATAGTTACAATCTCATTATGGACAGTTTTTCATAGGTTAGAAAGAGATAAACAAGCCGGCAACGAAGCCCGGTTGCAAGCGCACGCGTTCGAGCGAGATAACTGACCGTGTCTCAACTCGGTCTATAGATGTGATAGGTGCAAGGCGCGCGAGTTACTTAGTTTACCGGATTCAGTTTGAAAATTATGAGAGCGGAGGGACGCGAACTTTTTAACTTTTAAATAGTTCGAACGTAAGTTGATGGGTTTAGTGGGTCACCATCATCATCAGCCAGAAGACGTCCACTGCTGGACATAAGTCTCCCCCATCGATCTCCAAAAGGGCGGTTGGAAATGGCCTAGATCCAGCGTTTCTCTGCGGTCTCTTTTAGGTAGTCTGTCCATCTTGTGGGTGGACGTCCTACGCTGCGTTTACCGGTCCGTAGTCTCCATTCGAGAACTTTTCGGCCCCATCGGCCATCTGTTCTGCGTGATATGTGCCCTGCCCACTGCCACTTCAACTTGCTAATCAGGTGGGCTATGTCGGTAACTTTCGTTCGTCTACGGATCTCCTCATCTCTGATTCGATCTCGTAGAGAAACCCCGTGCATCTCCATAGCTCGTTGTGCGACTTTGGGCTTGCTTATGATGCCCATAGTAAGAGACCACGTTTCAGTGCCGTATGTCATCACTGGCAACACACACTGGTCGAATTAATAAATAATAATCCACCTTTATTACACATTAAACACTCGTAAATACTTAAATTTAATAAAATAATATAATGAGGCGTAAACATTTATTAAATCACTTCACCACACAGTTTTCACCATATCTATATTTTTTCAGAGCAAGCTGCAAGAACTCCAGGAAGACTCTCAAGTGCTCGCGCATTACTCTGTGCGCAAGAAGCGGCAAACTGTCCACGACAAGAATAGAAGCTCTGTTATGGACCAGACCGACGCCTCTACAGAGACTAATGAAGGTGCGCTTTCACTCCTATTTTACCATCCGTAGAGGTTTACTAAAACCTACTACAGCAAACTCATATTTTTGCACACACGGTCATCTGACCCCGAACTAAGCAAAGCTTGTGTTATGGCTGCCAGAGCCTGATATACATACATATATAATTTTAAATACATACTTAAATAGATATTAACACCCAGATATAGAACAAACACAAATGTTCATCACATAAATGTTTGTCCTATGTGGGAATCGAACTCACGCCCCTAAGCTTAGAAGGTAGGTTCACCAACTAGACCAACGGGCTATCTAAAATCTACTATAGCAACGGTCAAGGCCTTAAAGTCAACATTTCGAAGATGATAGTTTTTCAAATAATGTACACATTAAATACCATGTTACAGAAAACATGCTTTCTCTAGAAGTTTGCTCTGCTTATCTCATTTGATAATTGAATTATCATGTGTTGTAGATTTACTGAGCAGCCAAGTGGAACGTGACAACACCTCACAAATGGGGACCGACGATAAACTACGTGAAATAAAGCGTCTCAGAATGGTAAGTACTAATTATAAGTTTGGCACCGGTCCTGGGGTAGAGCGAAAGGAGCGGACGCTTTAGGCGCCAGGTAGCAAGGGGCGCACAGTTGTGTCGCTGACCACCACTGGTGGAAAGTAACACAACTTTACAAAAATATGTCACTGTCACCAGTGGTGGACACGCGGGCGGTGGACAACGGGAAAGATCGGCCAAAATGCAAAGCAAAATGAGCGCCGGCTCTCATTTCGTTTCAGTCGGTCTCTAGCCGTAGGAAGTGCAACACGTGTCTATTGTTACGTGATAACGAATCATCTGACAAAATTATGCATTCATATGTTGTCCCGAAGTGTAAATACACAAATAAAACCGGGATCTATTTTTGTAACAAATATACTGTACATTTTTATAATTAGGTGTTGAAGTATATGTCCGACGGTTTTGACTCGTTTTTACTAAGCAATTTCAATGGTTAGGACCCGTTCATTTATTTTATTTTAGTCGAAGGCCTCGGGGCCAGCGCGGCTTGGCAGGCGGCGGGCACGCTTGTGTTGGTTTGTGGACAGCATACAATTTTGATGTGGAAATAGTTTATATCCCTGGTTTATCACATGGAATTACCTACTTTTTATCTCGGAATCGATTGCTGTACGATAATATTATCAGAAGTGAAACGCGCCGAAATAAAACAATCTCTCTCTACCCTTGTCAACGCCTAGGGCCGGCGTTGCATAAGTTTATGTTCGACATGAACAATGAAAATGGTAGTATTATATATATCAGTGTGCACTGATTGTATCCTTTAGATATTAGTTTTTGTAAAGGAGTCGTTTTTTATTTCTTTCTTTTTTTCTTTCTATATGCTCTGTAAAAAGCAGACTCCATGCGTAATACAATCTCGCTAATCCGGCGAAAAAGAGGCTTTTATTGCGATGGTTCTTAGTTGTTTCACTAAAATCTATCCAGTGGTTATGACCTCTTTTCCAAATGGACTTTTAAAAATATTTATGCATATGTTTATTGTGTAGATTGTGGATAAGCTGAAGCATCAGAAGGCAGCGATGGAGCAGCAACTGAAAACTGCGCAAGTACCCGCGCCGCAACCGATGTACGTCGCCACTGGCAGCGCTATTGTGCAGGTACTCAATAGTTCGACAGTTACATTTTGAGTGCGTTCCGAATCGCGCCAACAGCATCAACGTCGCGCTAATGAAAACCTACACGACACGAAAAAAGTTTCTTTGTGCGGTGTTAGGTCTCGTTAGCGCTTTAGGCGTGTGGATGCAACTGGACACACAGTCTGCGCAGAGACTGGCTGATATCATACTGTTTATATAGAAATCAAATATTCATTGGTAGCTTGTATCCGACACAAGACACAAACGTGTCCACAGCAAGTCTGCACAGAGACTGGCTGATTTCATACTGTTTATATAGAAATCAAATATTCATTGGTAGCTTGTATCCGACACAAGACACAAACGTGTCCACAGCAAGTCTGCACAGAGACTGGCTGATTTCATACTGTTTATATAGAAATCAAATATTCATTGGTAGCTTGTATCCGACACAAGACACAAACGTGTCCACAGCAAGTCTGCACAGAGACTGGCTGATTTCGTACTGTTTATATAGAAATCAAATATTCATTGGTAGCTTGTATCCGACACAAGACACAAAAGTATCCATGGTTTGCGCCCTGCCTTAAGCGTAATTTGAAACGCGACCTCATAGTCTAATGGCCAAACGATTGACTAACCTCAGTTCAGTACCCATCATGAATTTAAAAACTGTTTACTCTTATTTAGTCAAAGTTTGTTCATATTTGGGTTATTTTGATTTTAGGATTTTACCAGTCATCAGTGAAAAATTATAGCAAAATTTAAGTACTGAACTGGAAGGCTCATCCTAGCTCAGCTCCTCAGATCTCTAGAACAATAACAACTAATAACAATCTGTATCAATCGAACAATCCTAAGGTTGCCTGGAAGAGATCGCTTTTAGCGATAAGGCCGCCAGTTGTTACACTAGTTTTTAAGAGTTTTTTGTCCTCTGTATAAAATTTTATGGTGTGAACAATAAAGAGTTAATCAATCAATCACATAGAACTTTTCTAGCCAACTACAATTTGGCTCAGAGCTACAGATTTTAACCGCATTCTATTCAACTGATATATAAAACTACTATTTCCATTGTAAATTGTAGCTGTGAACATAAATTGTAAAAAAAAAATGCCTCACCCCAGCCTGGCCTTACTTTCATTTTGCTATAACTTTTCACTGATGGCTGGTCAAATTCTAACACTGGTACAAATTGGGTCAAATCAGGATGGTCATATTCAGGGATATCTCATCAATTTAAACAACTTTTGCTATGGAACCAAACTTGACATTTCAAATAGAAAATCGGCTGTTTCATAAATTTCGTTTAGTGTGAATGACATTTTTGTTCATATCTTCGCTTTGCTCGCTCAATAAATGTAATAGACTATAAAACAGAAATGTAATATATATAATGGTCTAAGCTAATTAGCTTAGTTGCTGTCAGCCCCTAATAATAATATCACAAGCTTTGCTTAGTTTGGGGTCAGATGACCGTGTGTGTAAAAATGTCCCGAATATTTATTATTATTTATTTATTTTAATTTCACTTACAGAATCAGCAACTGACAGACGTTATGAAAGAAAACCAGCGTCTGAAGAAACTTAACGCGAAACTCGTAAATATTTGCAAGAAGCGAGGCAAAAGCGACGCCAACCGAGAAAACGAGGACCCTTGCGAACAGGGTTGAACAAACAAATGGACGTATGCACAATAAATAACGGGTATTTGAGAATAAATAATTTAGTGTAAGGTCGAAGGAAATTAAGCCGGATTTTGTACAAAATACTCTTTATGTTAGATCTATTTTGAATCATACGTGTAAATTAATAAGATTGTTATTGGCAAAAAAAATGAGACCGCCAGCTTAGGGTATACCTCAAAATTAGTAATAAGAGACTGGAGCTGTCAAAGTTGTATCTGCATCTCTCTCCTCTCTATAAACCTGTCGCCAGCGGAAGGCGTCCGCGGTTTGAGGTTTAGACAGCTCTAAGACCCGAAACCCATGTAAGTGATGTGACACGTGACAAGTTTTCCTTGCACGTATCCTGCCACGTGCCACGCTTATTATGGAAACGTGTCACGTCACTTAGATGGGTTTGGGCCTAACCCTCATATTCATAGACGTAATAAAGGTCACTTGAATCCTCACGTCACCCACAAGTTATGTATTTATATGCCAAAACACCACTTAAAGGGTGACGTGAGGATTCGAGGTATCTTTGTTTATGTCTATGAATATGAGGGTTTATACCCTTATTGTATTATTTGAATTGTATTATGTTAATTATATTGTTGATTATTAGTCAAAACAAAGTAAAGACACAGTTCAAGAATTTAGAGGACGACAGGAAAGCTACTGCAGCTTAGCGGTTAGCGCTCGGGCCGTAAACCAGAATGGTGCAGGTTAGAATCCAACACGGTCGTCAAATTTTTGAATTATCTAACCTTCAAATAACCATTAGTTAGTATAAAATTTAAGGTAATATTTTTCACCATTGCCATGTAACTTTGTAATTGATAATGACTGAATTTGTTGATCAAATTAAACGAATTAATCAAAGACTGTGGCTTCATCGACATTCCTAAAGCATTTATTAGAAGGGATGAAAATGATTGAATTTTGAACAAGGAATAATCAAGATTGTGTGAGATTTGAGTAGGATAGTGCCATTGAGTAACTTATTGTTGTTCATTGAACACTCGAAAATACTATTATTTTTGTGTTATTATGTAATATTATTATGTAATATTATTATGGTACTAACAGACGTGTGGATTTGGCTGACGCCGTCCATTAAACGGGAGAAAAAGAGAAAAAAATATCTTTCTCCCCCGTTGGTTGGACGGCGTTCCATCAGCCAAATCCGTCGCGTCTGTTATCTACTTTACAATTTGTACTTAATTTAATTTGTGCCTAAACACGGTCAAGATTTTAAATTTTAATACAAATATAACGTGCACAAACATTGCTAATCAAAGTCAGTGAAGCTTGTATTAGTACATTGTATTATGTTCCTTATTAATAATCCTTTTTTTTTTTTATTTAATTACTATTATTTTCAATTTTACTTCGAATAACTGTCACGAACTATGTTGTTTGCAGTCATTGAAGCTAGCTATTTTTATGATTAATATTGTTCTGTATCAATGCTACTTACATTATTTTTTACTTGTTCAAGCACTAAGTAACTTGCAATATATTTATTTTTTACATTGGGGTGGTAACACTGTCATGTGGCGTTAGGAGAGCTTGTACCTTTGTTATGGAAATATTGTCATTATGATAAAAGAAATTAACACTCTTGGGGAAGCCTTTAACAAAAAGGTGCAACCAATTCTAGCGCCTTCTGTTACTTTCTACTGGCCAAACCCAATTAAGTAAATAATTTAATTCACAAGTTTGTCACGAATTGTAGCATTTTAAAATAAAAATAATATTTTTGCATATTTTCATGCATCTTTTTTTTCTTCACGCTTAACTGAAACTGCTAAGCGTCACCCGTACATGATCGAAATATCATTCATCAAGCGTTTCGCCTTCTTTCCTTATTTGATTAGAACATCAAAACAATGAAACACCTTGCCTGCGTCTGTGTTTCTGTAGAGTTATAATCTTGGCGTACTCCAATCTTGGGTAATGGGTATTTTACTAGGCCAACATGCTCCATTTTCGACCGCATCATCACTTTCCATCAGGTGAGGTTGCGGTCAAGTTGGTCAGACACGATAGCGGGTGCGGTAATAACATAATATAAGCATAAACCTGCGGATGGCTGATTGCGCTGGCTGGGGTCTGGCTGGCAAACTCCACCTCGACTATTATGGCCAGTCCGCTGCGGACTGTCTGGCACCACCGCCCACCGGGTAGTCCGGCAACACTGGAAGGACCAGACTGAACGCCTAACCTATATAAAATGGTTGCAGTAGGTAGTTTGTTTGCGGGAGTTTGGACAAATTGCATAAGCGACTAGGGAAAATAAAAATACAAAAAATTACAAAAACTTTCTTTAATTCATGAACAACAAAATTCTAGTAATGTGGACATTACGGCACTGAAATTTGGACTGGCTTAAGAAAAGTTCAAATACCTATTTCTAGTGACCGTCAATTTACTGTAATAATAACATCAAGTGCTATGTAAGATTACATTGATATATACAGACAATTAATATTTGGCTAAAAGTGTAACATCAAGTGCTATGTAGATTACATTGATTATAAATTTATAATTAATATCTGGTGGGTTATTCTAGGTCCCACAACATTAGTTATTCTCTCATTCAGATTAATATAATTAGCACGGAGACAGAAACAAAAGTGTGTAGATTAAATGAGGATAATGTATTTTGACCCTGTCACGGCACAACTGGAACTTATTAAAAATGCAAAAATTAACGTACTTGTTAACCTAAAACTTGAGACGAGGCGAGGCCCATCTACAAAATATCACAGAAATATTATTATTTAGTTTCCTTCACAGTCTCATCTATGGATGAATCACGATTCCCACTCTCAATAACAACAAAATCTTCGACAACATCTTGTACAATCGATTCGCCATTCTGGCTCTTATTCTCTTTCATCAGAAGCTCCATTTTGGTTGGCAGCTCCGCCAATAATTCTTCCGTTTGTTCTTCGACTGTCGGCTCCTTTTCGACGTTTTTTATCTTGGTTTCGATGTAGTCCACGAAGGTGCTGAGGCCGATTGACTTGGCGAGCTCCGCGGCCACGTTCAGATATTCTTGGTTGGCTGATCTTCGTAAGAGGGTCACAGCCTCCGTAATCTTGCCCATTACTATGTAGCTGAAATTATAGAATAAAAAAATATTTAAACTTTTATTTTTACTCGACGGACATAGGATATAAATTGTCCTCGAATCGCAAGTGTCGACGGCAGATTTTTTCGCGCTATCAGGGTTGGTCCCGAAGTAAGAGTTGTTTATAATGAATGATGAGTACAATGATATCTTAATTTATGTATCGTCGTAGACCACCCCGTATAATGAGACCAACACTGCAATTGCGAAATTGCTGTTCCGTGATTTCTTTGAATGTGAATGACATTTTTATATGAAACAACAGTTTTTTTTTCGCGATATCAAGGTTAGCTGGTAAAATTTGTTCATATTATATTGATGAGTATGATGACCTTCTTTCGGTTTTTTTTTTTTTTTTTAATTTTTGTGATTTTATCGCGTGTACGAGTATTTTACATTATTTTAATTCCTGAAATTTCGAAGTTTGCAGTGTCCGTGATCACAAGCAGACTAGATCATCTTCATCATCATCCTCATTTCAGCCGTAGGACGTCCACTGCTGGACATATGCATTTACAGCAGCAAGAGTACAAAGCGTACATGATGCTGATGATTTTCCGCGGGCGCATCGACTCAGTGATACAGTTTGCGAACGAGAACGATCTACTCGACACTTTTCTCCTGAGCATGTCGCCATGCGTCTCTTTCAAGTGAGTTTGCTGAGCTGAGCTGTCATGATTACTGCTGCCTTATTCATTCCAACGCCATTTAGCATGGCATGCATTCATCATCATCATCATTATTTCAGCCATAGGTCGTCCACTGCTGGACATAGGCCTCCCCATCGATCTCCAAAAGGGCCGGTTGGAAGCGGCCTGCACCCAGCGTTTCCCTGCGGTCTCTTTTAGGTCGTCTGTCCATCTTGTGGGTGGACGTCCTACGCTGCGCTTACCGGTCCGTGGTCTTCATTCGAGAACCTTTCGGCCCCATCGGCCATGTGTTCTGCGTGATATGTGCCCTGCCCACTGTCACTTGCTAATCCGGTGGGCTATTTTAATTTCAATGTCGGTAACTTTCGTTTGTCTACTGGATCTCCTCATTTCTGATTCTATCTCGTACAGAAACCCCGAGCATAGCTCTCTCCATAGCTCTACTAGAGCCTACATCTACCATCCATCAATCCGATCCGATGTAGAGCCATCGTACCTAGTATTTAGTAGACTAGATGACGGATGTCTATACAAATGTTATGAAATTATTTACAAGTCCCCCCTAAGATTTTAAATCGAAACGCAGTAGTCACTCGCGGTGTCCAGAAGTGTTTCAGTTCTGCGCTGGGCTTGAGACTTTATTAATTTGACGACTGGTTTGCAAGCAAGTCTTACTTGCCAACCCTCCTCTCTATTAAAATTTTGATGTTTCTTAATTTCAATAGCCTCGCGCCTCAATAAATCAATTCGTAACGCAGATTTTTACGAGTGTTTTGCTACGGGTACAATTACAGAAAAGTGAAGTAAATAGAACCGAAATGAGAAGGAAAGTCTGTTACCAGGCATTATGAGTGAAACTTGATTGAACATTTTTATTTAGATCAACGCGTCGAACTCCGCATCACAGCTGCTAACTGATTTCGAATGACTGACGTTTCGTTTATATGGGTGCAACTGACTACAGCACTTACAAAAATGCCTTCTGTACCCTTCTAATTTAAAACATTTTTTTTTTCTTTTCTGTGGGTTCAACTTAATAGCTGCAAGACTATTTGAGTAACTTACATCAAGGCGCCGAGCGCTAGATTCCCAGAGTAGCCCGCATAGTACGCCCACTTGTTGAGGATCTCTTCAGCTATGCTGCCCATGTGCCTGGAATGAAGTGATTATAGTACACTTGTTCCTGATCAACAACTTACAAAATAAACTTGACAAGCTGTTGGAAAATGTGGTAGAAATATTATAAACGCGAAAGTGTGTTTGTTTGTTCCTCTTATGGCCGGCGCCCACAGACAACGAGGCACGGTACGGCATGGCAAGGGATATTTTTTTCGTTGACAAATTATTTTCAACTTTATTTCAATGAGTTAAGCTCTGACATTCCCCTATTTTAACACGAATCGGCCGAAACAGCGGAATTCCGCGGAACGTCACGTCATTCCCAGGGATGCTTAGGCACGTTGCGTCATTCTCAAGGATACCATGGGATGCCGCGGCACGCCGCTGCATCACGTGAGACGCACCTTCATGCCGTTAAAGGTATGCGAGTGCTAATTGAAACAAGGTTGAATCTAGCTTTCGTCATGTTGGATGCCACAGGATCTATCGGCATTCTTAGGCATGGCGAAGCGTCCCGTGCTGTGCCGTCTCGCGCTTCGCCGTCCCTTATACGGAGCAATAGAGCAACAGATAGACGACGCGATTGATTGCGTAGTTATAGCAGGAAGGAAGGAGTGGTAACAGAATATTATTTGTACCGAAAAAAATTATAGTTTCTGTGGGATTGTCCACGCGGGTGAAACCTGTAGCGCAGTTAGTAAACCATATTTATACCATTCCCCCTCTAAAAAGCTTATTTATTCACTGAACAGTGAATAAAAAGAGCTTTTAATGTTTGAATTTAGAATACACCAATATATTCGACCTCCATCTCAATGCTATACAACCTCCTTGCGCAAAAAATACTCGATACAAACTCCTTAAATATTTCTTTTTCTCGTAGTCATGGTCGAGTTGCATACATCATAATGTATGCAACTCTTGAATAAAACGGATTTATATCAAGGGCCATGAATCACTCGCGGCGCTCAGGATTCTAAAACTTGAACCATTACGCTCACTACGCTCGCGATTCAATCACCATGAACTCCCTACGGTCGTGATTCAGTCGTTAGAATCCTTCACTTACCCGTGATTCATCTCTGGCCCTCGCTTTAAATCCATCCTTTATTCACTAATTGCATAATATACTATTTTTCTATAGCATGATTCACACGACACTGCGCCAAAATATGCCCGTGGAGTCGACTAGTCACATTTACCTGCAGCGACACAATACGTAAGCCTCTTTAAACAGCTTCCATTTCTCGAGTACATCGACGGCGCCTTTAATGTCATGTATGCTCAGGAGCGCCGCCGCCTTGCGGAACGCCATCGGGTACTCTCTGCTACTTGGACCTGTATAGGAAGGAATACATACAGTAGAATCCGTTTATTATGACATCGAAATGAATTGACAAACACGTCATAATAAGCGGAAGTCATACAAAGCGTTTTGTGATGATGGTAACAAAGCGGTAATGATGATTAATACTTTGCGCTTTGTTCGGTTTAATACGATCTTTCCTTGTGGCCTGTATTTAGTTCAATCTACGAATACGCGCCCGTTTTTCTAATCGTAAATAAGTCCACTTCTGGGCATAATTAGCCTTTCCCGTACGCCACTCAGCTCGATCTTCAGCACTACCGCACTTGCAGCCACAACCAGCTGCCATACGTATACCATCACTCCATCGAGTCTCAGGGCGTCCTACATTAAACAAAATCTATATTTACCAGTTAGACAATCTTCCAAGTTCTTGACAGCCAACCGATCGATTTGTGCTACATATAATTGCGTTACATCTTTCCAATACCTGTCAACAGAGAGGAGAAATTATGATGTCCTTCCGTTATTCGAGGCCTTTAAACAATATTGAGAGAAGCACAAGGGGTGTCACCTGGTGAACATGGCGGCCCGAAGTTGCCATATTTGCGGCGTAAAATGGAACTAAAATCTAAAGTACGGCCGGAAACGGAAGAAGTCATCTCAATATTGTTTAAAGGTCTCGAATAAGGCTCCGGACATAATATGTTTTAATGGTAGGTAAAACTCTGCTATTATTGCATGTTGCAAACGAAGCAACCCTTTGATTGAATGAATGGATGAAAATCCTTAACAGAGTAAAAGCCTTCGCTCACTAGCCTCTGTTTTAGTTCCGCAGAGAATTTATAATAAGGCAAGTCCAATTGGTAGGGAATTATAACTGAGAGGCGCCATGAAAATGCAGTTTTTCCTGAATAATTCCAATCTCACTGGAGGTATGTCGAGTCGTAAATGAGTATCTGTTCTTTTGCCAAAAATATCAATAAGAGTAAATAAAGATTGATTGTTTTTTTTTGTATATGATGAATCTCTAATGTAATTCCGCTTCTACGTCGCTTCGAGTACAATAAAGATATTGGGATAAATTATTTTGCTCTATAGATATTTGGGATACTAATTTAAGTCCAACCTTAAATAAATATATTAATTAAATAAAAGAGAGAAAAAACACATGGGCTTCCGCAAAGTGACGATTCAATCAACTATCAAAGATGTAGTGATGTGATGTAGAGGGGCTATGTTAGTAAATTCTGGGACTTCAAAACAGGCTTCATGATGGCACTTACTGCTTTGTAGAGACTAATGCACGCCATGCTAAACGGCTTTGAAATGAATAAGGCAGCAGTAATCATGACAGCTCAGCTCAGCAAACTCACTTGAAAGAGACGCACGGCGACATGCTCAGGAGAAAAGTGTCGAGTAGATCGTTCTCGTTCGCAAACTGTATCACTGAGTCGATGCGCCCGCGGAAAATCATCAGCATCATGTACGCTTTGTACTCTTGCTGCTGTAAATGTTCTTTACCTGGGTATATAAAGATAGGTTAGCTGTTTTCTGATAGATTCGTTCCTGATATACGGTTGTTTTTGGTATCAACAATAAAGAGTTAATCCATCTTTCTGTTTATGCTCCTGCAACTGAAAGGCATTACGGAGAAAGGGGCAAATATTTTGGAAGTAAGTATAAAATTAAAATAATTTTATTAGTTTAACTCGTGAGGTGCCTTAAGTTTTAATCTGAACGTAAGCAAAACAAGCTAATTTTAGACCTCAATTCGTAGACGTTAAAACTTTAATTCGGAAAGCTATTTTACCAATTTTTTTTGCTATACAAGGGCTGGCGTAACACGGGTTAAAGTACAACACATTAAGATTGCAGCCAAAGCCACCAAACTAGGTGTGGCAACACCTGTATTTTGGTAGGTATTGGTGCGTATTGGATCTGCATAATGTTATTTCCTTTTGGCTTTTTTACTATCGAACAACCAGGACAAAAACAACACATTGTTACATGGTTGAGGTCCCTAAGACCTGTAATGAAGCACTCTGACTGATTCCACTTTAATTGTGCAAACCGTTAAACAGTGGAATGCCCTGCCTATGTGGATATTCCCCGATGGTTTACAATCTGGGTGTCTTCAAGACGCGAGTGAATCAGTTCCTTCCAGGCAAGCATGCTCCATCGTAGACCGCATCATCGCTTAACATCCAGCTATGATATGCAAAGTACTAAAACTTTGAGAGATGGTAATAAAGGAAAACAACTTTTTTTTATTTTTTTTTATTGTGAATATTCACCTTATCTGGCTTAACAGTATGCATACAAGCCTTGTGTTCTCAACCAGCATAAGAATATCTACCTTATTTTTAGTACCATAAGGTATTAGAGTGGGAGCATTTTTCATCAATCCATTGCAATATAACTAGACTATTGTTTCGTATGAGAACGCTAGTCTATTTTCCCTATTGTTATTTACTGAGATAAATATATAATACTTTCTGGCTCAACGCATAAGCATTGTCATTTAGCGTGGTAATGCCCTAGCATGCTGGGTACGCTGCCAACTGTAGTGGGCTTGAGCATTTGTATTGTTTTTAGAATTTCAACGGTATATGGGCAATCTAACTGTTTTTGTAGTGTTAGCTTGTATTTTGTCTAGTTAATAAAGGAACAGTCCCTGTTAAAAAAAAACACTAATAAAATACTTACATTCCCTATCCAAGACTTCGTTCACCTCATTGATATTCCCAAACAGCTTTAGGAAGTCAAGATCGTACAATTCTGGGTTTTCTTCTCTTGCTATTTCCAATACTTTATTCATTTCCTTGTTCTTATCCAGATACTTCTGCACCATTATTTTTAACCCTTGTACGTTTAGTTTAGACATCTGTTTCACCATTATTGGTAAGATAAACCTGAAATATTGAACATTTGAATTAGATTTTTATGCCGTCAAATATTACATCGGCGCAAAGTTGCTAGCTTATCGGTATTTTATAGAATACATTTCGGAGAGTGTACATCAGATCTGCATGATCTAATTCCTTCATTTTCCTATCGGACGGCCAGGGCATGTTCCATGGTTGATATTTAGAAAATCCGTACGAAGCGCTTTGATTCCAGCTTTATTCTGCGATCTGCTGGTCTGTGAAATGTGCTGCCTGAATGGGTGTGCTCCGATAAACGACAATGTATACTGAGATTGTCGTTTTCTTTACTCTATGAAATTCTTGTACTGAGGTGTTTTCCACAGTATTACCAGAAGAAAAAAAGCTTTTATTTCAAGACTTTTTTGTCAAGCTGTACTTTTAGTTACGTCACATTTGACAAGCTTGGTTTTTATATTTGAATCGCTTGTGAATTCTACAGAAACTACAGAAATTTTAATGATGAATTCAAATATCTGCTTTGGATCTGAGTGTTAGTCATCTCTTTTTTGGTGGACTGGCTAGGCGTTTGACCACAGTTCACCTGATGCCTCTTTGTGTGGGAATCCATATATTAGGAGGAAATTAAAAGTAGAGTAATGTGTAGAGAGTAGGCCACAAAATAATTTTCCCTCAGATGACTTTTATTGTATCAATCGCTCCGCTCTGAATTCAAAAGGCGATATGTATGTATGTTCCCTATGGACTCCAAAACAGCTGGACAGATGATGAGACCAATACTGGCAGATAGCTGATGATACAAGGAGAAATCTACGCGGGTGAAACAGTGGGGCACAGCTAATACAATCTAATATTATATCTTAGAAAATCTGTAATACTTTTTCGCTTCTCTTGGTTTCATCCCCTTCACAATTTCATCTCCTGCCTCTTCATCTGACTGTTCGGCTGCTTCTTTATCATCATCTTTTTCTTTATTATCTGCATCTTTTTCTTTATTAACTGCATCTTTTTCTTTGTTATCTGTATCTTTTTCTTTATCTGGCTCTTTTTCTCCATCTGATTGTTTACCTTCGTCGTCCCGGACTCGTTCCCCACCTGCTTTATTTTTGTTTTTCTTACGCTTCTTTGGCTCTTTTTTAACTTCTGGAAATGTATTAAAAAGTAATTAAAACACTAGAACAGTAAAAAGTGTACCTCAGTCATAGATTTAGAACTGGGGAGATAAAGAACTATATAGGTAAATTTAACCCTTTGAATGTGTTACGCACCGCATGTCGGCGTAAGCGAAAAGTGCTCGACGCGCGTTAGGCACCGGAGCGGTGCGTACGGAAATTACCGCTATTCGTCAATTTATTCCCGCTCGAATGAACGTTCCAAAGACAATGTAAGTTCTTTCGCCTCTAGCTTACTTCAATCACTAGAGAATCGATCCATCCTTACCGTGCCAGGGGGGACCTATACTTTGTGAATGGGTTTTCCCCGTTTAGACAGTGTTTGACAAACCGACATGGCGGAAACATAACGTAAAAATGGTTCGCGTAAAGTTTTAGTTTTTGAAGTGAATATTGCTTATTAGTGTCAAGTAGTTAGTGTAAAAGTTGCGGAAATAGTGCTCCCTTGTTGTGAAAGTGGTATGATAGTAATTTAATGTGAAAAAATAGCATATTATTATCAACAAGTGCGTGATGGCGCAAGAAAATTCAAGAATAATAATTGCATCACGAGATTCTGTGAGTATTTAATTTTTTTAAATTAATGGTGAGTACTTAGATATGTAATCAATTGAAAATATCATACAACAATTCAAGACAATAAATAATATATATGATATATGAACATACAATGTCAAATTGATAGGAAAAAAAATATTTTTTATTTTACATCCAGTCAGTTTTCGAAAATTCGGTTGGACTCTCGCATTTCTGGCAACCGCGGCTACTCAGCCTCTTGCGCGGTACGGGTTAAAAACCAAAACCATCCCACATCACATCATCAGCCATTAAACGCCTACTGCTGAACAAAAGTCTCCCTGTTAGAGAGGGGTGTTGCCATAAACCAGACCCTTGGCAGGTGACTTGGGGATCGCAGTACGTTCACCGTGTACTAATAGAACGCTGCTGCCCATCCCCCGGTGATTCTGGTCGCAGTTTTAGGACATAACCGGGTCCCAAACCTTGTATGAATCTAAAGTTTCATCCAAATAACTACGCGAAATAAATGTATATACATAGGTATATCATCGAGATACTATACCTATAGTCACAATCTCTTAGTGAAAACAATCACAAATCGTCTGAGCATCGTTGTACATAGACTACTAGACCACTAAGATTTCTCTGAGAGATTGTATCCCGAGCATAGTTTTTTTCCATAGATCGCTGAGCCACCTTGGAACTTATGGAGGCATGTGTCCTAATATTTAATTTATTACAAATAACCGGCTTAGCGATGAATATTACTAAATACATTACACTTACTGAAAAAAATAATTTGAATTGGCTGATAAATCTCTGAGATATGAGCGTTTAAAGTTTTAGGTGGGGATAGAGAGGGGATGTTCTATCCCTTTCTCGCAAAGCGTATGTTAGTATAGCATTTGTATGGCGCTCCTGAGCCGTGACGTCACGGCTCAGTATAGTACGCTCTCTGTCTAGCATGAAATTAAAATGCTTATATCTTATTTATTTTTGAACTAATTTTAATTTTGATTTAGTTGATGTGCTCTATTTATGATCAGCTTTTTTATGAGGTAATAAAAAAAGATTAGTCATCATGCCTATTGAAGTATCCACATTTCAGCATCGTAAGTCAACACAGGTAAGACTAGCACTGGTTTAAGACTATCGTCTTAAAACATTGTGGGATAGGTGACGAGAAAACTTGACAGTTTCCTAAACACTACCCAGCCCGACTGTATTCTTCTCTTGGCCTCACGCTTAAAATTGTTTTTGCCTAATTCAAGCGTCTCCCTAGGTAAAAATACTTTTAATCAACCTCTAGAGTGAAGCCATTAATGTCAACAGGATCTAGCTAATTCAACATGTTTATTGAACATGACCTTGGTATTAAGTTCATCAGGAGGATGACCCATTGGGAAAAATTTGGTTAGGCCGTCTAGTCATCATCATCATCATCAGCCAGAAGACGTCCACTGCTGAACATAGGCCTTTAACCTCCACACTGAACGTCAGCCTGCCTTTTGCATCCACTTTTTGGCCGTCCAGTATCTATTGTAAATACTCAATCAATCCAGCCATTATGACGATGTTGTCTGCAAATCGTAAGTAGGAGACACTCGCTATTGATATTGATTCCTTTTTCACATATCCTCATATGCAAATATTATCCTCCAATGCAAAACAATTTTGGAGAGATAAGATCGCCTTGCCTCACCCTTCGACGCAGATGAATATGTTTCGTATATTGGGTTCTGGACTTGGGCCTTTCTTCATCAGGCATTAAAAACTAACCTTTATAGTCCTCAGCGGGGTAGTCGTTGATGTCCCAGAGCCTGAGACAGAAGTCGTTCCCGCCGGAAAGGACTTTGTCGGCTAGTTGCGGCTGCGCGCACCACGCGGCGCCCAAAGTGCCCATCGAGTGACCGTCGAATATAGACAAACACACGCCGTTGATTGCGTCCCATACCTGTTATGTACAACCAAAAAAGATATGGACCAAAAAAGAAAGCAGGATCCCGGATCCATCCAGGTATGTCCTGTCCTGGTCCTGCCCAAATCTGAAGACTTGGTCATTAGGGACTTAAAATTCTCGAAACAACAGGCTAGTTGGTGGTCAAACGCGGCATTATCCGCGTCAAAAAAAAAAAACATTAACTCTAAAAGAAGTCTGGTCAAGGAACAGTACCACAGGAGACATAATAGTACAGAAGATTCACTCTGCAAAATCATTTAAATAATTAGCGACTCTTGCTACTACACAATAAAGTGCAGTTCAGGACGTGCGAGCGCTAACTACTTACACTTATATTAACCTAGAAGTTGCCTCTCTGTTTTTTTTTTATAATAGTCTTGTGTTTGACCCCCACTTCGCCTGATGTTAAGCGATGATGCGGTCTACGGTGGAGCACGCTTGCCCGCCGCTTGTTTGCTTTGCTTGCATCTCTGTCTATCGCGCGGCAGGTCCGACAAGTCGGCTACTTGTAGCTTCATACCTAAAGTGCGGAGTGCGCCAGGCCTGCCAGTACATACCCTAAAGGTAGAGTCTTGAGAAGAGGAGAGAAGATGCCCGTCGCGGTGTGGGCTCCAATATGCTTGCAACACTCTGTCCGAGTGACCCGCCAGTGTGTTGAAATTTGAAAACTGTTTGCCGCCACCTGGAAAATTGATTTATTATACTGTGATTCCTGTTAAGAGGCAAACCCAAAAGGGGGAGAAACTGGATCAAAAGTAGGCATGTGTCCCAATGTTTAATTTATTACAAATAACAGACTTAGTAATTTAGTAATAGGGTCCCGTTTTCACCCTTTGGGTGCGAAACCCTAAAAATTGAGACATGTGGACATGAACGATAAATTTACTACGGCATATCTCCCTTGTTTGTCTGATCTGACTCACCTTCTTTATCTTCATACTGTAGAATGACAATAATGTTGGTTCTGTCTACAGCAGTGAGCGCCAGGAGATCCTTGTACTTCGACTCCTCGTCCGAACTGGAGGTCTGCTGCGGATGCCACTCCATCCCTTGGATCGTACGTCTGTAAGTAGTTTTTTTTAGATAATCCGGTTTGAACCCCTACAATTATCTAAGAGAAGTTATAACTGGCAATTTCGTTATTGAATTTTGTGGTGGTACGGAACCCTCAGTGCGCGAGCCCGACTCGTACTTGGCCGGTTTATTACTTTTTATTATTTCTTAGTTAATCCACCGTAACATTACTTATTCTGTGAAAATTTCAAATGGCTATTACGGTTCGAAAGATACAGCCGTTAGTAGGTAGGACAGACATTGTAGGCTTAGGGGGCGTCCATAAATTACGTGAGGTGTTTTTATTTTATTTTCTGTCCCTCCCTCCCCCGCTGGTGAGATGTCGTGAGATTTTATTCAACCCCCTCCCTTGTGGGTTTCTTACGTAAACGCGTTGGATTGTTATTGTAAAAAGAAAAAAAATATTTGCTTCGTGCTTTTATTTACGACTAGTTAAGACTAGTAATCAATATTGCTGAGAAGTTTCTTTCGAACGAATTAGTGAATGATCTTAATCGTATTACGATAACGCTTCAGATTAAATCTTAAGCATGTACAATCTGGATTAAATGGACCAAAATTTTTTTTTTTTTTGGTTCAATCAGAAAAAAAAATTGAGTGATATTTGCCGAGACCCCCCTCTCTCCAACGTAAGATTAGATGAGATTTGACTCGACCCCCTCCCCCCCTTAAACATCTCACGTAATTTATGGACGCCCCCTTAGTAATAGGGTCCTGTTTTTCCCCGTTCGGTACGTAACCTTAATAAGTAAGTCTGTCAGTACCTTTATGAGAACGAAATCCAACTCTCGCCATCAGGCGAGTAGGCGGCCGCGCGCGAGTTTTTTTTATTTTCTAAATCTTTGTGATTTTGTGCAATGTTGGTTCTCATGAGATTTGATTATTGTATTGACATTCTCATTTAATTAATGTAATTGGTATAACCGTGTTGACAAAATTAAACAAAATAAATAGAGAGAGATACCAAATAGAGCTGTTGGCATGATTCGGATCACGCCCGTAGTGGTCTGTTTTTTTTCATGACAAATAATGACAGTATGTATCTTTGCTTACGTGAAGACAAATTTGGCGGCCAGCGCTCTCCCGCCGGGCCCGCTGAAGACAGCCACGCCGCCCGCGTTAGAAGCGACTGTGAGCCCGCGCGAGGTGTAGTTCACTGCTGACGGCTCCCACTTCTGCCCATCTATCTCGATTTGGATGGTGACCGGAGCTGGAATATTAGTTAAGATGGTTGATATTCCGAAGCACTTTGATTCCACTTTTCTTATGCGAACTGCTAGTCTGTTTGTCTGTGGAATGCGCTGCCTGAATGGGTGTTCCCGAATAGTTACAATCTATCTATATATTTATCTCTATATTAATAACATCAGGCGAGTTGGCGGTCAAACGCAAGCCTATTATTAAATACTAGCAACGCACCCCGGCTTCGTACGGGTGTAAGTCTTATTTTTTTACACCTTGGGTTACATTATTGGAGTTTTAGTAAGGATCCCTATTTTTTTTTAAATATAATATAGCCTATGTCACCCGGGGATAGTGTAGCTTCCCAACAGTGAAAGACTTTTTTTAAATCGGTTCAGTAGTTTCGGAGCCTATTCAATGCAAACAAACAAACAATCAAATCTTTTCTATGTATAATATTAGTATAGATAAAAAAACCGTACGAAGCGCTTTGGGGATGGGGGGTTGTTGTCTTAAAATATGCGGGAAGTGAGAAAGCAGGTGTGCAGAATAAGTTACCCTGGTCCAGTTTGTTAGCCTGGTACATGACGAGCTCGAAGCCGCCGACCGCAAACAGCGCCATGTCTTCACCCCATGCTATGGAGTAGACCCCGTTTGTCAGCGCAGTCTGTAGGACTTTGGCGGGACGGTCGCTCTTGCAACTTGCCACGTCCAGAAGGCCCACCTACATCAAACAAGTAGATTATTAACACGTGTCTTGATCACAAAAAAGAGAAATAAATAGAACGGAAATGAGAAGGAAAATCTGTCGCCAGGTATTATGACAGAACCTTGCTTGAACATTGTTATTTAGATCAACGCGTCGAACTCCGCATCCAAAGAACTTGGGCCTTACCTTTTTGGGTTAGGTCTCAAAGTTCATTGTCCGCACCACAGTTGATAACTGATTTCGAATGACTGACGTTTCGTTTATATGGGTGCAAATGGCTACAACAAATTTCTTACAAAAATACCTTGACAGCCGTTCTAATTTAAACAAAAAACAAATTTATATTCTGTGGTCTTGAACTATCATGGGTGTTTACGGTTGTGGTTAGACCTTCCGATACAACAAACCAACAGATTATGATTTTTGTCATCTCTTAGTGTAGACATTTTAAATAGAGGATTAAGTATATAGACTGTAGTAAGTTGAAAGGAGGTCATTGTACTTGTCATTATGAACAACTTTTACTATGAGACCAACACTGAAATCGCGAAACTAAACAAATCAGCTGTTCCATAGAACAGTCTGTGATACTCGATAAAATGTATAGAATACATTTTTTTTTGCGGTTTCAGGGTTGGTCCCATAGTAAAAGTTGTTAACAATGATGAGTACAAATGACCTCCTTTCGGCTTAGTACAGTCTATATGTGTAACCTTGTATATTTCCTTTATATTCTTTCTATCATTGTCTACCTGTTAAGTTAGCAATATTGCTATACTTATCCCATTTTTTGTTAATATGGGAGAAATTGTGCTTTGGGCCGCCGGTTTCTTTTCAATCCTCTCCCGCAAGTCCCGCATGCTTACCCTAGACTCGGCCGTAGAGAAAGCCAGCAGGTTCTCCTTAGTAGGATGCCAGGCGCATTGCAGAATCTTTCCTTGCACATTCTGCCAGTAGCAAGACACTTCGCCGAGCGTGAGCTTGCTATCTTCTTCGCCCGTCGTTTGGTTCTCCCAAATACGAAGAGCACCATCACCTACGCCTATTGACAATCTGTGAAAAATGCAGATAGCTTTATAACTGGTTATTTTTCTAGTTTTGTAGAATAACAGTTGTGTCAGACCCTAATTTCAGCCGTACGACGTCTACTGCTGGACACAGGCCTTCCCCATCGATCTCCAAAAGGGCCAGTTGGAAGCTGCCTGCATCCAGCGTTTCCCTGCGGTCTCTTTTAGGTCGTCTGTCGATCTTGTGGGTGGACGTCCTACGCTGCGCTTACCAGTCCGTGGTCTCCATTCGAGAACCTTTCGGCCCCATCGGCCATCTGTGTTCTTATCTCCTTCTTATTTTAAGTTGTACCACAATGTAAAAAGGAGTAATACTAGTATAGAATCGAATCTCTTTTTATGTTGAGCAAAGCCGACAATTTTTAATACTGGCCTTTATACGCGACGCAAGTAATCGATCAAGGACATTGGATTTGCTCATACTGCTCATTTATTTCTAAGGGGCATCCAAAACACCCGACGCGTGCGCCGCGAATTGTTCGCTACATAAGGCCGTTGCAAACCATGCGTATATAGTATAAGTAGCAAGTGCAGACAGTAGCATCGTCTGCAATGGTTTGCTTAATGCAAGTAGCAGTGAAAGTGCTTAGTAACACTTCGCGCCAGTCTTTGCGCAAGTGAAGCTTCGTTTCTTTTTCGAAAAAAATCGTAAGTGCATGCTATATGGTCATAGTCATAGTCATAGTACTTTATTGGTAACAAATAAAAGGTACACGTCACAGAAAATAAACAATAATAAAATAATTTAAAATTATTACAATAATAAAGGAAATTACACTTTCACGCAAAAACAGATAAACAATATTATATTAATAATAGTCAAAATAAAATAAAATAATCAAAATTAAATTAATTTCATCCTTATCACGTCGTTGAAATTATAGAAAGCCTGTTCGACAAGCCAGTTTTTTAATTTTTGTTTGAAGGACTCCCTCGATGGAGCACCTCTTGCGGTAGCCTATTGTAAATGCATGCAGAGTCAGAGTTGAAATTGACCCAAAGTACATTTTTTACCGCCTGAAGCCTCCAACATTTCGTCTTAACCATTTTTTTATTTAAGACAAACTGAGATGTAATAAGTTAATGTTAAAAAATCATTTTCAACAACAAGCTTGAGGAAAGAAAATGTAATCTGCTGTCATGGTTGTCACCTGTCATGACATAGCGGATATCAATACATATCATGACATAGCGGATTACATTTTCATAGGATGGGTTATCATAACTCGCATTCGTATTCTCAGCAAGTCCTTTCATTTGATACCCATATTGTAGGAAAGCATAAAAAACATAGTCCGTATTGGATTTAGAGTGATGTCACTTTATTTTTCGAGTTATTCTCTGCAAGACCTTTCATTTGATACCCATATTGTAGTAGTGCATTAAAAATAACTTGTCCGCCATTTTAGGTGTTCCGCCATGTTGGATTTAGAATGACATCACACAGCTAACAACGCATTGTTATCCAAACTAAACGTATATACAACATTTCAGCTCAATCGGTTGATGATATCTGCTTCAAAGTTGAGTTGCAAGATTCCACCCGAACAAAATTAGTTACATACATTGCAAGTTAAATAAAAGCTTGTAAAATAAAACTTATCTCCTGATTCACAGTTGCAATCAGTTGTAAAGCCATTATTAATGTACGACGAAACAACATTTATTTTTATTTTAAGTTATATTCATGTATGTATGTATATGTTTTTCATGTAAGTGAAATGTATTTCTTTATGAGAATAATAAATATCTTTAACCATTTAATTCTACGGTCACCCACCCGAAAACTAACCAGATCGCCTGTTGCTTAGCATCGGTGATCTCTTAGAAACATCTAGTACCCTCGTGCCACAAGCGTTGACGTACAGTCATAGGCATGAAAAATCTTTCCTAAAACTATACTTACTTATTATACTTTATCGTGTTGCGCTATTATGGATCGAACTGCTAATTAACATAGGACTTGTCAATGATTCTAGCTGTACTCACTTTCCAGCGTCATAGGGGCACGGTTTGACGTCATACAAGAACCCCCCACAGGTGCTGAACTTGGCCAACACCTGGTGGGTTTTCACGTTATACTTGATGAGATATCGATCTTGCGCCACGGTCCACGCGCTCCAGAGGCCCTCATCTTGAGGAGTGTCAGCAGTTTGCACGCGCGGAGCGTTTGACGTCACGTAGTACAGGCCGCGTCGGTGCGACGAGTGTAGCACGCTCCAGTGGAGCCTGTTTCTGCTGTAATAACCAATAGATAATGACTTGTCATCCAGACAGAGAAGAAGGCACATAAAACTGCGCGAAATACCATATCAAGTAGTATGCTATAGTTTGATTTGATTTGATTTGAGGTGGCCTAATACTTGTTAGTGTTCCAAAATTACCGCCATGGAGAGATAACGAAATGGATTTAGAGAAGGGATAATGTACTTCAGAAGTAAGATAATAACAATGACGATTTATATTTTCTTTGGTTAATAATGAGCTTAACCGCAGAAGCAGTGGAAAAATTTCATTTAGGGCCTCTGGGAGGTTTTTTATTTTCTCTCCCCCAATCTGACAAAGCGTCAAACAGTGGACAACATGAACAGTTGAGGTGATAAAATTTTAACAGAAATCTCTAAAAACTTATGTTGACAATAAAGACAATCTAAAAACCTTATTTTTACAAGAGTGCCAAAAAAATAATATATTATGTTTTTAGGCGTTTCTTATGCAACCATAACTCCTGACCGATTTTGAAGAGTGGTATTGTTAGAATTCTTCCATTATCTGAGAATTATCATTCATCATGATGATTCATTGTCCTTTCATGTTCCTGCTGCTGGAGTACAGGCCTTCTCTCAGAAAGAGAGGATAGACCCTAAATCACCTAACCTAAATCCACCATGCTGGCCCTGTGTATGTTAGTAAATGTCAAATGTCTTTTGAACTTTCTAGGTCCATGAAAATACAAGAGTGTCATAGACTAGAACAATAAAAAAAATATTGGTACGACTATAGGACATAAATAAAGATTATATTTGTAAATCCGAATGGAAACCTTTACTTTAATATTTTTCTACAGTAATATTGGCTGCCAGCTACAATCTTACGTTCCAAAAGCTAGTAAAGTTAATCAGTTTTACAATGTTATGGCAACTGTCAGATGCATTCTTTAAGTAGGTGCACTATATGTAGCAAGTTAAATGTGGTTAGCCACAAGTAATAAAAAAAATTGTTGGCTAGCAAAAACTCACCAGTCTACCTCCAATGGGTTGCATTCCAACAGGTGCGTCTTTCCATCGACAATGAGCAGTGACTCAGGCTTGTACCAATGTAAATTCGCACTGTGCGGCACCTTGTTAACGTAAGACTTGTTATTGTTATTTTTTGTGAGTACAATTGCACAACTGGCCACAATCTTTCCAGTCTTAGACCAAATGCGGACACTAAAACTGTAAAAAAACAGAATTAATTAACTGTGATCCAACATATGGTAAGGTGCGAATAATTACACTGATAAATACACATTATGTGTTTGTTCTATATCTGGGTGTTAATATCTATATAAGTATGTATTTAAAAATATATATGTCTGACAGCCATAGTACAAGCTTAGCTTAGTTTGGGGTCAGATGACAGTGTGTGTAAAAATGTCCTGAACATTTATTTTATTTATTATAAGAATCCACCTTATGCAGTTGAGGTTAAAAAAAAAACTTAGCAAAAATTTAAAACAAAGGTATAATGGACCGACATACAGATGAACAAAGATGTTGTTAAAAAGTTTACTAACCCATTCTTACTGATAGAAGCTAACAAATGCTTATGTATATGGTCAGTTCCATCTATTTGCATAAGTTTAGAGCCACTCGCGGCAAGTGATGCTACACCACTAACTGGTTTTGCTTCCTCTTCTGGATTCTTGCTGTCAGAGGGCTCATCTACATGGGCTTTATCCATAGCCTCTACAAGGGTCTCGATAGACTCGTCCTCTTCTTCTTTCTTTTTCAAAATGTGAGCTTTTAATTTCTCACACTCAGCTAAGAAGTCATCCTTTTCATCATCAGTCTTTTTCTTAACAACAATATCTTCGGGTTGATACTTTTTATGTCCAAACTCATTAGATTCGTGATCTTTGTAAATATCAAACATGTCGTCTTCAGGAACTATGACGGACTCATCGAAGCTATCTTCTGGGAGAGTTTTGACAGCACCAGAAGTATCAAAGTCACTCGGTGGGGCACTCGGTTCTCCTTCATTCTTTATTTGTTCAAGTCTTTGGGTTGCTAAACTCTTTTTCTCTTGCAATGACTTTTTGAGGGTGACTTCATACTGGGGGCACCATGTTACTTGTGCTATTTCGTCATCCTGCCCGCGGACTTTGTATAATATTTTACCTTTATCTGTAATATTTGAGACCAATATTATGAAGGTACAATATGGTTAATGTTAGGCACACATATCAGATCGCAGCTTGGCATTGACTCGCTGTCAACGGAACTTCTACTACTAACCGAATGTTTCCGCACTTCCTAGGTGTCGGCGCGGCTTCGGCAGGGTGAATCAGCGCGTGTCGCCCACGGCGAAGGTGATTACAAGCGGTCTGCGCGCCATTTCAGAGTCAACGTTATACATAGGAAATAGAGCCCAAATTTTCACCAATGCCAAGGTGGCTCAAGACTTTCTGAAGTGTGGTAACTGAATTCGGTCTGGGCGCCATCGCAGCGTCGACAGCAAGATATAACCTGGGCAACGACCAGTCAGATGCAGATGCATGCAGTTCAATTGCTTGTCCTAAGGCAGGCGATGCCGTTACAATGTTGATAAGATTGCACCACTGTATGGAGCTTAGTAAAAATATTGTTTGTTTAACTCTTGAGGTTTAACTAGCTTTTATTTACTTTCCTCATATTCGAAATAGCAGATTGATTAACTCAGGTGAAAGACTTATTTAGGCACTCGAACTATTGGCGCGCTCGCTAATTTCGTGCCTAAATAGGTCCCGTTCATCCCTTGTATAACATCATCATCATCATCAGCCAGACAACGTCCATTGCTGAATATGTTCCTCCCCCTTTAACCTCCACACTGAACGACAGCCTGAGCGGTTAGAAGCAGTTGACACCGAGTTGATAGGAGTCGCTCATCTGATCCAGAGAGTGAGTGTATGTGTGAGCACAACAGCTGAGACCATCAAATTGACATCCATGTTATAATTACTCGGAAATGTCACTCATTCCACATATTGCAGGTGTGAGGCAAAAAAGATTGTTACTATTTTTTATTTTTGTTTTTTAGTTTATGACGCAAGGGTTATAATGTTAGTATGACCTTACCATTTAAATTCAAAACAAACACCACTCCCTGCTTAGTCCCCACAGCTACCACCAGTGCGGAATGAGGGGAGCAACTCATGCAAGTTGCTTTAAAGTGCCGCATGAAACTGTTGAAGGTCTTTGTTCTGTTGGTATTCAGCTCCCATGCAACTATGTTGGAGAAACTTCCAACAGATATGACGTGGGTAGCCTTGCTGTAGCCTACACCAACAACTTCCTATAACAAATAGTAATTTTACTAGCTAAGGTAGCGTTCCGATCTTGGCGACTGCGACTGGCGGCAGCGGCCGCGTCGCACGACCCACTGCTCATTATGAATTTATATAGAATGCTAAACAATGCAAGCAATCCACACGTCACGCGACGCGGACACTTGCATTGTTCAGCACTCCATATAAATACATACTGAGCAGTGGGTCGCGTGTGCTGCAGCAGCCGGTCGCTTTCGCCAAGATCAGAATGCTACCTAAAAACAAACAAGGTTTTGACACATTTTGTTTTTAGTGTGAGACAAGTGCGGTTAGCAGTTTTTCTACTTGTTTAAGGCACATAGATATTTAATGCTATGGATATTGGGTCAGCACTCAGCAATGTATTGGGTAAACTCATACCAATACTATTACGGTAATGTCGGTATTGGTTAGTCTAAATTTTTTGTTAAAACAAACAAGTTTTTGTCTTAACAAAACATTGTTAAAACATAGGATTTAAACAAGTTAGCTTGTTGGTTTTTCTAAATTACTATTTTTGAAGTGAAAACTTCTTTCGGCACGTTAGGCACTTTTTGCCCAAGTTGTGTCAAAAATATCTGAACCAAAAGACACCTTACTAAGCTTTAAGGCAATCTGTGCATTTATTGCAAGCTTAGACTCATAATTTAATTTTAACTTAAAACTAAGTTAAAGTTTCATTCTGGTTTTTGTTTTAAATAAAAGGTATCTTTTACTGCAGCTGTCACATAAAAAATACTTGAAACAAGTATAGTGATGACAAGAAAAACAGACTAATGGTACTTTGCATATATGAATTATTAGTGTAATCCGATAATAATGTTGGTTGTTAACTTTTTACTAAAACCCAATTTATGAGTCACTTCGAGCTATGGAACGTCACCCTTATGACAAACCTGCAGAGATATTAGTTGTGGGTAGGACGTAACAGATGAAATTTTTGTGTCTAAGATGTCGCAAACCTTTTAAATACTTAATTTATATCGATAATCCATGTAAAAATAGATACTCAAATATATCTGTCAGACAAATCTAGTCTAGTCAGATAACATGTTAGCACGTTTTTGTTTAGGAAAACAGTTAGGACAAGCCTTTTTATCAGAAAAACATGTTAGGACAAAATTTTAACAAAAATAAGGTCAGAAAAAGTACTGTTTTTAGAAACACCAACCTCCCTTTCGGTTGCATGTACATCATGAGAATTAATGTTTTTGATGGACAATTTGTTGGCCACTTGTGTAATGGTCCAATCTTTGACTGATCCATCACTGCTTCCAATGACAAAATTCCTCTTCTCTGGCCACTCGGGAGAAATGTCTACGCTTGTAACCCTGGAACAACAAAAAAAAAATAGTTTGAATTGGAGGCAGTCAGACAAACACTTCAAGAACGCTAATGAGAACCCAACATTTTCTTCAAGGATTGCCGTGTCTCATCATTGAAATATTTTAATTTAGCTCAATGTAATAAACTCAAACTCCTCAGTGCCCGTGACAGATGGCTTTCCTCGCACCTCAACTGCTACTTGTAGATTAAGTATCATTCTTAAGATTCTACAATAAGAGGAGTAAAATACTTAGTTGTATAATAGATAGCTGCTTTGGTTGCCACAACTCTACTATACCTACTCTCTGTGTGCTCAATGCTGTGTTTGACTGATGTTTGTGATATGTTAATTATCGCTGTGGGTGTGATTTGAAAAACGCGCATGGTGCAACAAAGCAAGATATATCATCGGTGTTTTTATTGTTGTAGGAAAGCTACTTTCCTCCCTAAACTTACAATACAATACAATACAATACAATAGCCATTTATTCCGAATAAGATATTAACATAAATTATTTCTACAGTTTTATAAAATGTCTCTTAGTTCAGTGTGCCTTTTGGCATAGGCCTCCTCCAACTGTCTCCATTGCTCTCTATCATGTGCCACTCTTGTCCAGTATGACCCAAGGGTCAGTCGAATGTCATTATCCCATCTTTTTGTTGGACGTCCCTGTCTTCTTGTGCTGTCCCTTGGGTACCATAGAGTGACCAGCTTACTCCATTTATTTATATTACAACATAGCATGTGTCCTGCCCAGCCCCATTTTTGATGGTCAATACGAGCAAGAATATCGGCTTTGGTTCTTTTTCTAATTTCTGTGTTTTTTATTTTATCTTTCAACTTTACTCCCAACATACTTCTCTCCATTGCTCGTTGACACTTTGCAAGCTTCATTCTGTGGTTTTCTGTAAGGGACCAGGTCTCGCAACCATATGTTATGCAGGGAAGAATGCAAGTGTTGTAAGTCTTCTTTTTAATATGAATATTTAGTTCTTTACTTTTCATGATTTCTTTAAGCGACCAATATTTTTTCCAGCCACTAGCTATTCTTTTATTTATTTCCTTGGACATTGGATCTCTGGGAGAAATAATTTGCCCTAAATATACATACTCGCTTACATAATCGAATCTGTTTCCATTCATTACTATATTGACCTCTGTGGAGTTAGTCATCATTTTTGTTTTACTTGCATTCATTTCGAGTCCGTTTACTTTACTTTTCTCGGCCAGTGTTTTTATCATGACTTGTAATTTGTTAGGATCTGTTTCCAGCAAGACTAAATCATCAGCAAATCTTAAATGATTTAAGCGGGTACCATTTATGTTCAGTCCATAGTCGTCCCAGTCTAATTTTCTAAATATGTTTTCCAGCACTGCAGTGAACAGTTTGGCAGATAAGGGGTCTCCTTGTCTGACACCTCTGTTTATGGGGAATGAGTTGCCTTTAGATTCTAGTTTTATTCGGCTTTTACTTTGACTATAGATGTTTTTGATTATGTCAATATAAGTACTGTCTACTCCTTGTTGACTTAGACTTGCCCAGATGCAGTTATGGTTCAGTCGAAGGCTTTGGAATAATCTATAAAGGCTATGTATATAGACTTTTGGTATTCATTGTATTTTTCCATAATTTGCTTGATTGTGTGAATATGGTCAATTGTACTATAGCCTTTCCTGAATCCCGCCTGTTCTAGTGGTTGGTTTTCATCTAATATTTTTGTTATTCTTTCTAAACTTACCTTTGCAAACACCTTATAGACGTTTGATGAGGCTCTCCCTAGACTTACCTTTCTTTAATGCTTCTGTGGACCACGTGAGCCTTATGGCGATGGGTGCTGTCTATCACCCCATCATAATCCGGGGGTAAAGGCTCTAAAACGACTAGGGTTCTGCCAGGACCTCCGTACACCAACCAACCGTCTTCAGAAACTACTAACACCGATGGCAGAAACCAATTAGGAGATGGATATAATATCGTTTCTTCCATTACTATTGTATTGGTCAGATATGCAATTTATGTTTATATTTATTTTTAACGTTACCGGCAAAGGAAATACAATAATTATATTATATAAATTTAATACAGCGTAAAATTATAATAGGAAAATAGCCGGTAAATAACGTACGGTCGCACGCAAGCCAGTGTTTCCGCTTTCAATTTTGGTTTTTCCCTAGTTTGTCTAAGAATTATCCCTAAAATTCCCTAAAAAAATATTCTAATTCTTTGATCTTATATCAACCATATCGAGCTCCCATACATAACCATAATATAAAATAAAATATTATTTGACATATTTGTTAACATAAAATACCTAATTTGAAGCCGAAGCATTACTTTTACAGTTTGTCGCTGTACACTGGTGGGTTCCAAAATTAAGCAATAATTTTTGCTAGCATTCTCAGCTCTGTCACACAGAGCTGGAAATGCTGAATACAAGCTGTTAAGGGTTTCGTTATTTAGTCTATTCTTTTTTCTGCTATGCAGAATTAAAAACAACTGTTCTTATACCAATACAACTTTGTTCCTATGTATTCTGTAACTACTGTCATAGCACAAAAATAATAGGTTAACTAAAACTTAATATTAGTAATTTTTCCCTAAAAAAAAGGGAAATCCCTAAAAGTGGAAACACTGACGCAAGCTGCTCGCAGTAGCAGTAGCACAGGCAGTACATGAACCTACGCAGTCCCGTCCGTTGATTTTGACATTGACAAATATTGAAATATGACAGCCAAAACTAAAATCGAGCACGCAAAATACCATGGAATCATGGAAGTTTCGGGTATATATAAGATCTTTGCATGGAATTCGGTATGTAAAGTTTTTTTTTGTATTTTTTTTATATCTTTATTTGGTAGATAAGGCAATTTTAAGAAACTAATTTCAATATTTTTGTTTTCTATTGAGTAGTTATTTTACAATATTTTTTTGAAAATTGAAATTATGTGACGTCACCATATAGCACAAAATTTCATTGCGTTGAGTACCCAAAAAAAGCACCCCATATTGGCAGCCCTGAAAAAAACCAGACAGTCAAACCACAGAAATGAAAAAATATTCTATTATGTGTGACGAACAGAAATTAGTTTCTTAAAATAGCCTTATCTACGAAATAAAAATATAAAAAAAATACCAAAAAAAAACTTTACATACCGAATTCGGTATGCAAAAAAAAAATTACCTATGCCAATTCCAAAACCATTTCGAGATTTTATGTTACCAACCCTTATTTTTCTACTCTGACTTTTTAAAACGATAAGATGCCATTTATTTTAACATAAAACTAAGAAATCATTCGACTTTCATTGACCTCTAAATGACGTCACATTGTAGCATTTTATTTTCTGTGCGTTTTAAGAATAAAAATATTATACATTTGACACACTGTTCGTCACACAGAATAGAATATTTTTTCATTTCTGTGGTTTGACTGTCTGGTTTTTTTCAGGGCTGCCAATATGGGGTGCTTTTTTTGGGTGCTCAACGCAACGAAATTTTGTGCTATATGGTGACGTCACATAATTTCAATTTTCAAAAAAATATTGTTAAATAACTACTCAATAGAAAACAAAAATATTGAAATTAGTTTCTTAAAATAGCCTTATCTACGAAATAAAAATATATAAAAAATACAAAAAAAAAACTTTACATACCGAATTGGCATAGGTTTTTTTTTTTTAGCATACCGAATTTAGGGTATATACAAGATCTTCGGGAAATAGTTACTAACCGCACTCGGAAAGATTTTTGAAAATGAGGTGAGCTTCCGGTCCCCAAGGGCCCAATGTCTCAACCCCAAACGTCTCAAATATGTAACCACTCCCGAAGTTAGCATATTTACGTCACTTGTGCTGCTCTGCCGAAGTGGCACTTTAGCAGCCGCACTAGCTCTGTCTTGTGTCTCAGGAAGATGTGACGGCGCCAAAGTATCGACACAAGTTGCGTCCCATACAAAGGGCTGCCCGAACCTCCAGGGCACAAGACAGTGTCTCTCTTACTATCGTCACGCGCAAGACCGCTCGGTTCCAGTACAGCTACGATATTGGCGGTGGAAAGTGCCCTGTGTATAATATTCGTTCAGGTTGGCGTGTAGGCCAATACGACCAGCCTTAGAATAACTACTCAGAGAAGGTAGGTTTGCAAACAACGCTTTCTCAAAACGTGAGCTACAAATAGGGTATTTGACTACTTTTGGGAAACTATTGCACATTATTGTCTGATATAAAATAATGTATACTGCATTTATATTTTCTGGATATCAGTCGTATTTGCGATATAAATCGATGTTAAAGTTTGAATAAAAAAAGATCGCGCCAAAACGCAGACCTGCGTCATAGCTCCGATCACGTGACTAATTGACGTCACACAAAACAAAACAACTGCAGCCAGGCTGCAAAAGTTTGATGATTAATTAATTTCTAATAGAAGTAATGGTTTATAAATATTGTGTAGTGCCAAAATGTACAAATACTTCCATAAAGACACCCGAAAAAAGATTTGTTCCTGTTCCAATGGACCCAAAACTCCCCATAACTCGAAAAAAGTGGTTGGAATCAATCTAAGGTTGGAACTAAGTAGCTCGTAGAGAACCCAAAAGTATTGGAGCTAATTCAAGTGTTTCTATGTGCGAAGATCATTTTGAGGTACATATTTGAGTCTATATATTTCTATTATAATTTGTGTTTTTATTGCATTACTATTTTATGTACTGTTACTTTCTTTTTAAACATTGTAAAGCTCGACATAACCTAACAAAATAGTGATATCCACCTACTACAACATACTTTTTGTACAACTTGATTGAATGTTTTGCTTGGAGAACAATTAAAAATTAATACTGACATTGTAGTTTTTACGTTTTGAGTTCTGCAGCGTAGAAACAATGACGTGGATTATTATTAAAGAAATATGCAACCATAAAAACATTAATTTTGGGTAAGTTACTGCTGTCTGCTTGCACAAAATGTTTCTCCATTCTTCTCACATTTAACCTCCGGACTGTTTTTGGTGAAAATTTCTGGATAAATCGCTCTCAAAATAGCTTTACAACATTAAATTCGCAAATATCAATACAAAATCTGTTTGTTTAGATTTGTGTGACGTCACTAGGGATGAAGCCAGTTACAGACCGTTTTCGATCACGTGATCAAATGTCGAAAATACAGTTATTTTAATCGCGTTTTTTACAAAAAATAAGCATATTTTTATCAAAAAATCAATGAAATATGCTTTTTCATTATGTCATGTTTATGGATGGCGTCAATTGGCATAATATTTTTAATACAGTCAAGTACCCTATTCGCTTTGTAGCTTACGTTTCGATTGGTATTTTAAACGATTTAAGCAAGAAAATTAATGGATTACCTGTGGAATGTCACACCATAACTCTGCTGCTTTTCTGATTTGTTGTGGTACGATTTCACCGCGCAAATTGTCATAGTAAAATTTTTATATTTTTTTTGGAGCCATATATGACTCCATTTGAATGGCTTAAATTTTGCGAATGTACTTGGTTTCTATGTGTAGTTATTCTAAGCGACCAGCATTTTTCGAGCAAGAGAGCATGGTGACCGAGCCGGTCAACTGCACCCAAGCGTAAGCTGACAGCTAGACGAAATGCGGTTGGGTCTAAATGGCTACCTGTGTTAGAAGAGGGCACGGCTTGCAATCAAAGTCCCGATTCCCAACATGCCAAGATTTAAATAAAACATTACATTACTACTGTCAGTGTCATGTGGGTCAAACTCACGTCAAACTGACATCTGATTGCTATAGATATTTGTTTGTTTTGCATTTGTTTCAGTCAGAAATTCAGAAAGTACCAAGAAAGTACCTATATTTTGAGCAAAACGATACAACAATTCACTAAAATTTTTGTTTTCGTCTTTCAGATACATCGTTTTCTTAAGTTCTACAAGGGTTTTAAATATATAATACGCAACCATGGCTCACTACAAAGGTGCAGCTTCAGAAGCTGGCAGAGCCATGCACCTGATGAAGAAGAGAGAGAAGGCTCAACAGGAAATTGAGCTACGAAAAAAGAAAATCGAGGAAGATTTGAAGATAGAAAACATAGAAAATAAGTTTGCCACTCACTATGACGCCGTAGAACAACAGCTTAAAAGTTCTACCATAGGTCTTGTAACCCTAGATGAAATGAAAGCTAAACAAGAACACATAGTGAGAGAAAGAGAGAAAAAACTAGCACAAAAAAAAGCTGAAAAGGAGAAAGAGAGACAAAAGGAGATTGAAGCAAAACAGGCTCAGAAAAATAAGCAGAAGAGGCAGGTAAGTAAGCCTGTCAAGATGTTTGAATGCTAAGTACATACCTACTCTAAAATATTGGCTAAAACTGATTGATTCGAAAGTTTTCCAGTAATAGCTGTCATTTTGTTTCCACCAAAGAACATAGTGCAATTCACATTCTTGATTGAATTGACTATTTGCTAGGCTGGTAGAGCCGGTTTAAGCACAATAAAATTCTAACTAGTAATGAATTAATTCCGTCGCTGGCGACAGTGTGGCTGTACCTATGGAAATGTATTTTCATACATCTTCAAAGAAAATGTAAGGTTGAGTCTTTCGCTGGGGACAAGCAGCTCTACTGGTTCCTATACATTTTCTTTGAATTTGTATGAAGATACATTATGATAGGTATGGCAACACAAGCAAGCAACGGACTTAAGCCTTAAAAAAGCGTAAATGAAGTGAGTGCACAATTTTTAAGCCTTTTTTAGAATTTTGTTTGATTAGATATTACATACAGCAAGTGTGAAAGTTCTTAGCTGCTCTTGTTCAATATAGATCACATTATTGTCATGGGTCACAGAAGTATGAAAGTAAGTCAAAGGCCCACTGCCACGCCTTGAAACCTATTGCCCAGAATACACCTCCAAACGCTACGCCACTTACTCCTATCAGTGGGAATTTATTTCAATGTTCAACAATGAAGGTGCATCTCTAAAACATTTTTGGTCAGCATGATAATATACAATTGGGCAGCTCTTAAGTTCCTTGTATTGCTACTTGAGACTTTTTTATTTAATTTTTTATTTTATAGCCTTTTATGCTGGTCAAATTTCTTGCTTCTCATCTTGCAATGATGTCAATTATCTATTTTACTGTAAAATTAATTAATTATTATATTTTTGTTATTAAAATATTTTAGATGTCAGATTTTTATAATATTATTAATTAGTCATTGACATCGACTTGAGACTTACTGACTTTAAATTGTATAATATAAGACACAAACAATTAAAAATGTAGTCTGCTGTGTAGTTATTTATAATTTTCAGATTGTTAGAAAATATTACTAACCCATTGCCATCTGTGGCCAGAAGGGTTTTCGGGTTGTTTTTAACCTACTGTCATCTGACATTGCAGCTAATCAAATAAATTTTCAGTGGGCCCAAATAAATAATTTTGCTGAATTTTGCTTTCATTTAATTTCTGACCACGTTGCTGACAGAATTTGTGTAGTAGATCATTTAATTAGTTCCCTAATATTATGTTACAGATTCAAGCACTATCTTTTGACATGGAAGAAGAAGAGGACGATCAAAATGACAGTTCCAGTGATGATGAAAAGCAACCAGAAAAGAGTTGGCAAGAAAAAGAAGAAGAGCCAGTAGGTCTTCTTAACTATTTCTCATAGCTTTCCTAGTCTAGCCCCAGATGACAAAAACGTCATAGTAGTGCAATAGTTACTTTCCGTCTTACCACAAAAGATTTAAGAACGCTTTAGACACGTGTTTAGCAATTGTTTCACTGCGAAAAATATGCTAAATAGTTGTCTAAAGCGTGCTTAAATCTTTTGTGGTAAGACGGTTTATGTTTTGTCGTTGTCTCTTAAAATATTTAGTTGAATAACTAATAAATAAAAAAATAAATATGAAAAATGTGAACTTCAATAGATGGGATCGAAGTTGGTTCGCTTAGCTTGTGTTATAGATACTTTAATGAGGACTGCTCTGATCGATTTTATTCCTCGATTCCGGTTTTACCACCGATCCAGCTGCAATCACCAGAAATTAGAGGTGTGTCATTCCGGACTGATATATTTCCTCTAGTGGAACGATATCGGTGCAATCCACGATGTCGACTGAAGTCGGACCGCATACTTCGCATAACCTAATTGGTGCGAGTAAGCTAACGAACTTTGGACCACAACCTCCGCACCGAGGGAAGCCTGCTGACTCTGAGGCACCAACCCGACAGTCTATGACCGACGGCGATGTTTCACGAACCTATCCGACCTTTCTCTCTCTATGAGCGAAATAAATAATTTTTACTTTTTTACGTTCTATAATAATCTTTGGTTCTACAAATTAAGGTCGATACTACTAGGGCGACAACAAAAAAGCGCACATGTTTATTAGTACACTAGCCATGCCCCGTGGTTACACCCGCGTGGGCATTATCTCAGGATTAGTCAGGGACCGTTTTCCGGGATAAGAAGTATCCTGCCACTCTGGCCCTCCAACTATCTTTATGCATAAAATCACGCCGGTCCGTTGCTCAGTTGCTGCGTGAAAGAACAAATAAACCAAAAACAACCACACTTTTGTATTTATAATATTGGTATGATATTGGAACACGTGCCATCTCTTATGCTGCAAGTGCTGCAACAATGAATAATATGACTTTTGTACATGTGTTATGGTTGATACTTGATTAGAAAAATTCCATCCATAAGGAAGTGGTTAAGTGACATCTTTAACAACAAACATTTGTGAAAATTGATTTCTTAAAATGTTACGTGCAGATCTTAGTTTATTTATATTCTATTGTTTCTTTTTTATTCTAGCAATATCCCACCTATCTTTAAGGGTTCCGTACCCAAAGGGTAAAAACGGGACCCCATTACTAAGCCTACGATGTCTGTCCGTCTGTCCTACCTATTAATGGCTGTATCTTTCAAACTGTATTAGATATCCAGTTGGAATTTTCACAGAATATGTAATGTTATGGCGGATTAATTAAAAAATAATAAAAAGTCAAAAAGTAAAAACGAAATGGGGGTCCCCATAAAACCGTATTTTTTTAACGTATTTTTGTATTAGCTCTAATGTAAAAACGGTAATACGTACAAGCGTCAAACTTGGCATGATTATATATAGTACACACTCTAGAGTATAACAATAAATAATGGTCAAGTGCGAGTCAGTGTCAATTTTCTATTCACCACCGATTCTCGTATACGATCACCGAACTGGAGCAACGTCGGGCTCGGCCGGTACTTGGATGGGTGACCGCCAGGGCGTTGATAGGATGTTGTCTTTTTGTACTTTAGTAGCTAAAAAGTTATGTGGTGCTACGGAACCCTTAGTGCGCGAGCCCGACTCGCACTAGGCCGGTTTTATTCTGTTATTCTTTCCTACCTATCAACATTCTATTTATGCACATGTATTTACCGTTCATATAACATACTCTGTTTTTTTAAAGTAGAAACTTATAAATGGCTTTTTAGTCTCTTGCGAATTAGTAACTGTTATTTATAGCCGTTAGTTTATCTACGATAATAAAAATAAAATAATTCGTAAAAAATCACCTGCAGGTTTTGAAAAAGATAAAAAAGAATCCTGATGTGGACACGTCATTCTTGCCGGACAGAGAACGCGAAGAGGCTGACCTGAAGCTACGTGAAGAGCTCCGACTGGAGTGGGTCATGACCCAGGCTAGCCTGAAAGATGAGCCTATTACAGTCACATTCAGCTACTGGGACGGCTCTGGCCACAGAAGAAATGTTACTTTGAAGAAAGGTAGGTTTTGAGAACGCTTTTACGCATATATTTCCACTGATCTATTATGTGTGGATGAACTTTCAAGCGGTGGCGGCCTTCTATCCTTCATCCGTATTTACGGTGACGTGCGCAACGCTTGGTTTGGTGTGTTCGAATTGCCAGACTTCAAGTCTGAAACTTGTTTCTGTGCATTACCTTTTTTTTCAGATATAATAAGTGCCCTATGTCAATCAGGCCTAAAACTAGGTATCTATAAAGCAAAAAAAAAATTGATCTGTTGCTGCATGAGAAAGAAATATACAATCAAACACACTTTCGCATTTGAATATTAGTATGATAAATGGCTAGTAGCACTCGCGCTGGTCCTTGCGCAAGTGAACGTTAGTCTCGTTCGAACACTCAAGCGAGTACGTTCTCGCACGCGAGTTGTACGCGTCACCGCGCGAGTGGCGAGTGGTCATTTGAATGCCTACTTGTACTTGCGAGCTACTTTGCATGGTCTGCAACGGGCTTTAGGAAGTTGTTTTTTATGCCTAAAATATAGACGAAATTCAGTCTAACCTGAGTTCCATTTTTACAGGAAATTCCATCTACCAATTTCTGCAGAGATGCTTAGATACCCTGCGGACTGATTTCAGTGAACTCAAAACAGTCACCGCTGATCAGCTCATGTACGTGAAGGAAGATCTTATACTGCCTCATCATTACACCTTCTATGATTTTATTGTGACAAAGGTATGTAAAAAAAAACCTATTAAAATAATAAGCGTCATGTACAAACCAAACGAGTCTTTGTCTACAATCAATGAATCAAAATAATATTATAAAGAAGTGAAGATTGTGACTTTTTATGTTTGTAGGTAATCTCTGAAATTACTGATCAGATATTGAAAATTCTTTCCTTGATAGAAAGCTACTTTGCCTGAGTGATATAGGTATGTATGGCTATGTTTTGTTCGCAAAGCGGGCAAAATCTACCATCACAGAAATTTCCATATTACAGTGTTCAGAAGGACAGTATACATAGTAATACGATTTTTGGTGGGGAAACAACTTAGTTTTCCCACTGACATCCTTTTTAACAGATTTCAAAAAAGGTGGGGGTTATCAATTCCTTTATTTTATTTACTTTAGAACTTTGTTACCGATAACCGATGGGGAAGAAAAGTTCTTGAGTGGCGACCACGAACCGGAAGACGTAGCGTAGGTAGGCCTCCCACTAGATGGACCGACGACATTGTGAGTCGCGGGCGTCCAGTGGATGCAGATGGCAGGCTATCGTTCAGTGTGGAGGTTAAAGGGAGGCCTATGTTCAGCAGTGGAACTCTTCTGGCTGATGATGATGGCCTCAGAACTCCGTCATTTATAAATACCACCGGTCCACGGAGGGAGCCGAGACGCCGCCGGTCGGATAGTACCGGTAGGATGCTCGTCCCTCCACCATCCTTGGGGGCAGTGTCCCCCAGAGCCCGCGATGGCGCGGCGTCGGGATTACATTGAAGACGGAGTTCCCTATTTCAATTGATTTGACAGATACTATCAATATGGTGTATATTTTTTTACGGCATTAGGAGTCTTCCATAAATGTCTGTTTACCATAAATATATTGTTCCTGACCTCAAGAGCAATATTATCAAACGTGCTGTGCCTGCAGTAATCTGTTGCTCCACATAAGTTATGAACCTACGCCGTAGATAATGTTGAAAATAGCTGCCCCCCGATTCTACTAAACAAATTGGCTTTAAATTGTAATTGTTACGATTTTAATTGTTAAATAATTGCCTCAAAGTTGACAGTTTAAAAAAAAAATTACACTAAGTTATAATAATAGATGGTTGTATTTTTCTAGTATATATTTTTTTTAAACAGGTAATTTTGAGGCAGTTATTTAACAATTAAAATCGCAATAATTACAATTTAAAAACAATTTCTTTAGTAGAATCGGGGCCCTGGTTTCATGTTGTCTACATGTTATTTCCTTTTCAGGCTCGAGGCAAGAGCGGTCCGTTGTTCCAGTTCGATGCTTCAGACGACGTCAGACTGGTAAACGATGCGTCGCAGGAGAAACAGGACTCTCATGCGGGAAAAGTTCTGCTCAGGTTAGTTGCAGGCAATAATAATCTAATTTAGATTAACTGCACCTAAAAAAACTGGCAAAGTCAAATCAGACATTCGTTGGTCACCCTTCAGTATGTGTATGTTTCCTTGGCCTATCAAAAGACATTGGCAAAACGCGGCAACACCTTAGAAGCCACATAAAAGATGAAGATGACATGTAACTAAACAAATATGAATTGGGCTAATGCCGGCTGCACACTCAAGGCGAGACAGGTTATATGAATTAATAAACAGGTCACTCTCTCGTACTTGCACCTATGCTTGCGCGGTGTCTGTTGAGTTTTGATATTTTGCGCTCGACTCTGCGACTCCTTTGTTATTGGGAGAATTATGAGTGTCTACGAGAGTACGCGTAAATAGCCAGGGTTTTTTAATATAGAAATGGGTCTATGTCTGCACCCATTACTATTACTACCTACTTACCATTACTACCTATTTCGGGCTCCTTTATAAATCCACAATTTCCATACATACTGCCTGATTCAAATGTCTTCTCCAAGAGATCGGCGCCTTAAGTGAAGGAGCGTCAATATGAGAAACGTGTGTGTGATGGTAAGACTGCCTTGGAGGCGAAGCGCGGCGTCATGGGAAATAATATAATATAGGAGTTTCGACGCCCGGCATAGTGGAAATAAACCGCTAAGAGAACTCACGCCTAATTCACCTTAAAAAAAACTGAATCAAAATCGGTTCAGCCGTTTGAGCTACGATGCCACAGATTACACATGTTTAACTTTTAATACCCCATTGTTTGCGTCGGGGGTTAAAAATTAGTAGGAACGGTTGCAGTATAGCAATATAGTTGCTTTTTGTGAATGGTTGTACATTTGAAAATTCCTAAAAATCCACAATTTTAGTTAGGTTTTATTGGTAAAATTGAATTTATAGTTTTAAATATGTTTGGCAAAGAGATTGAACTGATTGATTTCTCTATATATGCAGGTCCTGGTACGAAAGAAACAAGCACATCTTCCCAGCCTCCCGATGGGAACCCTATGATCCCACTAAGACATATTCTAAATACACAATCAAAGGAAAATGAACTCTAGCACCCATTATAGTTAATTTATTCCTAATTTGGAAAGCAATGAAATTACACAATAATCTTTACATTATAAATAAATATAAGTAACTTATGTACATATTATAATGGAAGTTCAATTTTAACTCCAATAAATTAAGTATTAAAATATAGTAACTTATGTACATATAATGGAAGTTTCATCTTGACTCCAATAAATTAAGTATTAAAATATAAGTAACCTATGTACATTGTACATATAATGGAAGTTTAATTTTAACTCCAATAAATTAAGTATTTCAACTGCAGCTAACTAATTTTTCTAAGTCTTTCCACCGTTGCGTCTCCAAGTATTCTATGAATTTTTGCTTGTGTTCACTTAGGTGTTCAGTTTGTTTAACTTCTGGGCCGTACCGTTGGTAATGTATGATGGCGGCCAGCAGATTCCAAACTGAGAATTCTGGCCATAATACGTCACTGAAGTAGAGCACCGTATTGGATACCTGAAAAAAAAAACTTGGATAAATATAAGTTGTTCTGTGCACACACATATTGGTAACAAATTATATGTTTTCATAAATCTTGTTTATTATGGTGATGATGCCGTGCCCTTATTTTCACACAATATGAGTCCCAGAACCCAAAAAGTCCTACACCACAGTTTCACATAATCAAGAACATACCACAAACTAAAAATTATTTAAAAAAACGATTTTTTTACATTTTACTACATCTGCTACCCTATGTAGAGGGTGCATGGAGACTGAAGAGTCAGCGGCGCTGATTTATTGCTGGAGTGCAGCAGCGCGGCAGAACAACGAAACATTATCCTCGGTTCACCGAGGGTGCTTTGCTTGACTCTGACTTGTTTGACGCTATTAATACTATGTAAACTTGTTTAATATAACAACTAAAGATATATAATATAAAAACTAAACAAACTTTGTAGCAATGGTTATGAAAAAATGTTACAAAAAAAACCGATGGGCGGCGTGTATGCCAAGTCTATGTAAGTCTTTGGACATCTAAAAGGCTGATTATGCTTTATTATTATGATTATAAGCAACAAGTTTTTTATTTATTTATTTCAAAAGCATGTAAATAGCAGCCTCAAAAAATTAAAATACAAAACTTAACAAGGTACTTTAGTTTACCTACAGATTTAATCAGTAAAACTGCAGGTAAATAATTGCATTTACGTGCACATAACTTTAAGAATATCTTGTATTTTATATAAGATAAGGACAAGTAATGGGTTCAAGGGTAGGGTTTACAACAAACATTCAGCACTAAAATATAAGCTGACGAGGTGAAGGTTAAGTAAAAATACTGGTTTTACTATAAAATATTATTTTGTTGGACATTTAAAAACAAATACCGTCAAAGTGCGAGTCGGACTCGCGCCCTGAAGGTTCCGCACCCAAATAATGTGTTTACTTTCATTGGGATCTTTAGTGCACGTCCGACTCGCACTTGGTCATTGTTTATTTTTGTTCATATGCCAAGTTTGACGTTTGTACGTTTTACTGTTATACTAGAGCAAAGACAAAAACATATAAAAAATACGTTTGTTGGGACCCCTCTTTATTTTTTACTTTTATTGTTATGTATTAGTTATTCCGCTCCAGGCCCGAATCCGTCCCGTAATCCACTCTTCTTCCGTTTCGGCCTTAACGCGTCAGCTCCGTAATCTTCTTTATTACAGGCCCGCATTCCACTTCCATCGGACAAATCGGACCGCGCGGTATTAAACAACTAACTCTAACTCTGTGGCTACCTTGTCCTTGTGGCTACCATAAGCATACAAGAAATAATAGTACAACCACACCGAATGAATTTAGCACGATCCGATCTGTTTGATATGTGTATGGTATGCCTACTGTTATAGTGTAGTTTAGCGCAAAACCATAGTTTTTTCACAGCTAATACTAAAAAAAAACGGCTTAACCTTAGAATAACTACTCAGAGAAGGTAGGTTTCCAAACAACGCCTTCTCAAAACGTAAGCTACAAATTCGCTTTGTAGCTTACGTTTTGATTGGTATTTTAAACGATTTAAGCAAGAAAATTAATGGATTACCTGTGGAATGTCACACCATAACTCTTATGCTGCTTTTCTGATTTGTTGTGGTACGATTTCAACGCGCAAATTGTCATAGTAAATTTTTTATATTTTTTTTGGAGCCATATATGTTGATAGTTTAGAAACTGAATATTCGCATTCGCGAATTTCGGCGGCAGATATTTGTATTCGCGAATGCTTAATTTGTTTTTATTCGTCACATCACTATGTGACGAATAAATGTGGTAGTATGTGGGAGGTACATAGTTTGTTCCAAAAATTGTTAGCCCTCTTTTTTTTCTTGAAATTCACGTATGCTTACCTGCCACAGCATGAAGTCAGACAGTCTAACCTCTCCCGACGTTCTAATTAAGAGTTCCGGCTCCCCAAGTTCCATGGTCTGTGACATGAGGGTCTCGTCAATATCCTCTGCTGCTATCTTTTTACTTTGGACTGCATCAACTAAGTGTGACGCTGCACGGCTTATTTCATCCCGACCTGATTAAAATAACATTAAAAGTATTACATTCAGGAATTCACATTCACTTTTTATTTATTAAAATTCACTGCAGTTGTTGGAGCTAAAAGAAACTTTAATTGAGTGTAGAGTAACTTTTTAACCGAAAGAAAGAGGGGTTCTCAATTCTGTTGGGGTTTTTAATTTTAATTTTATAGTTTCTTACTTCTGAACTCCTTAATTTATAAACCGATTTTTAACTTCACTATCAAAAGTTTACTTTATGTACTTATATCCTTCATTTACATGTAAACCTCTTTGGAAATAAACAAAATTAACTTTACTCAAGGCCTTACTCTCTTTCTGCATATGAAAATTTCCGTCCGCGTAAAGTTGACAATAATTTCAACTTTAGCTGTTCGTAGTAAGATCGCAAGTGGTTAATATGTAATTAATTTACTTATAAAATACATTTTAATAGCCCGTTGGTCCAGTTGGTAGTGAACTTACCTTCTGAGCTTGGGGGCGTGGGTTCAGATTCCCACCTTGGACAAACATTAATATGATGAACATTTGTGTTTGTTCTATATCTGGTTGTTAATATCTATTTAAGTTTGTATGTATTAAAAAAAAAATATATATGTATGCATATCAGTCTCAGATAGCCATACCACAAGCTTTGCTTAGTTTGGGGTCAGATAACCATGTGTGCAAAAATGTCCCAAATATTTAATATTTACCTGTATAAGCATATGCAATGTTAAGGCGAAGCTTGTCGTGGTGTCTAGTGGCCACCATAACACGTGACAAAAGGGTTCTCAAGTCATCTGGTAGAAGAGACAGTCGCCCAGCGATATGCACCCTAATACCCCAATCTTTTAGCTGATCTCTGGAAGTAGATTTTTTTAATGTACAATACACCCCACGTATGCACAATACACCCTAAGAATGCCCAATACAACCCAGGAATGCACAATATACCTCAAGAATGCACAATACAACCCATGAATTCAATACACCCCAAAGCAGGACATCAGTGCAGGACTTATCCCCTCCACATCGAATAAGAAAGTTACGATTATGTATACGCATTACGCCTATCTTATTTTCGCACTTACAGTTAAAAGAGTTGATATACAATGTTGCGACATGTATGTTAGGTCTGCTAGTTGCCTTCATATCCATTTGTAAAAATCATGTTACATTTCTTTTGAAATTAACTTTTGGATTAAGTAAGATATCAGGCTTATGGTCAAAGCACACTAAGGTACCAATAATGATGATCTGCTATCTCAGTGTGAATTGGCCCTTACTTACAAGGCAACAATCTCACAGGGAAGTGTTATTTTTGCTTTTTTTTACAAGAAAATCCAAGATGTAAACAAACAAAACACGTACATTTCCTCCAGCAGTCGTGTGAATTTCTCCCGAGCTAGATCCATCAGTCCATCAACCTCTTCTTTGCTTCTCTTGAAGTTTTCGATGCTGAATGCGTATACTGTGACTTCAGGTATACCAAGGTCTAAACACCACTGCAAAATAAACAGTATTTTTTTTCCATATTAGAACAATAGAATTAAACTGAGATTAAACAGGACATGGGGAAGATAGTCACGCAGTGGGGGTGCCTGATAGACGACCCAGTCTAGGAAGGCCTAAGAAACGCTGGCATGACAATCTTGACTCATTCCGGAGTTTGCCCATTAGGCCGTTGGTCATTCAAGAAGAGGCAGAGGACCGGGATTTTTGGAAAGAAATGGGGGAGACCTTTGTTCAGCAGTGGAACAGTATAGGTTAAAAAAATATATTATAGTAATTATATAGTATACAAATCCAATGTCGCCAAATAGGTATCAAAATAATATAATAATAAATCATATCTACACTATGTCAGATATTAGCAAATCAGTTCATTAGCATAAATGAAACATTAATACAATAATAATTACTGCTATATAGCAATACAATTTAAATTAAGTCTTCATAGCTGTAGGATGTCTGCTCGATAAGCCAGCGTTTGATTTAAATGATTTAAAACTGTCTAAGCGAGATGACATGTGGAGTAAGATTTTAACAGAGTGGTGGCCGAGGCAAGGTAAGAGGAGCGTTGGTCGTCCAGCTGCAATATAGGTCGAAGATATTATTACTAATAAAGAAAATAGGATCTATCCTAGACGAAATTGTACTGTTAGTATATATTTTTTTTGGATCAACAAACAAGAAAGTTCTATGATTATTTTATAGAATGATGGTTAGTAACACCTAATAATTACATAATCAAAATTCTTATTGCTGAAATCACATCATGATAACTTATCAAGCATATTGTTTATCTAGGTTGATCAAACACCAGAAGTTTACAAAAAAAATAATGAGTATAAAAGGTAATGTCTTTCACAATACTTTAAGGTTCCGTAGTAATACAGAACCCTTTGAATTTTATTAAATTTTTCAGAAACTTTGCACTATTACAGTTTCAGTAAAAATCTCACATTTCAAAGTACAAAAAAATGCATTTTAGGGTGGCTCTGATCATGTGAAATGGGGATGTTTTTTTTTTCCGCTGCACCACTTGCTTTGTTGTGTGATATCGTTGAATAGATTTTTCTTAAATAAAGGTAAGAATTCATACATCACTCTATTATCATGTGTATTTATTTGCAAAATATGGCCTGCCAAATTGGCAAAAAGATGAACATTTTATTAACAATTTTCAAGCTAATTGGGGGTGATTAGCCCTGCGTTAACATTGGGATAATGTAGGGGAAAATATGCAATATAAAAAAAAAAACACGCAACGAATCATAAATAATTTCAACAAACCTTTAAAGCCTCAGAGAGTTTATCAAAACCCTTTTGATGACCATTTGTCGTGTTTACATTATTCTTCTTTGCAAACCTGCGGTTCCCGTCCATAATAAAGGCTATGTGATGCGGCACGCGCCCTGTCTTCACCACTTTGATGCATAGCAATTGGAAGAATGAAACACAGTTCTCTTTTATCCATGACATTTTCTAGAGGCGTGTTTGTTTCTCAGTTAGCAACATGAACTGCATTAGCTGTCGACATTCACGAATTTATATAAACAATTTGTTCCCCGCGCTTACGGTTTTGAAGGCAGAATTCCACGTCACAATTATTCGCAAAAATTGGATGGAGTTGCGCAATTAATATGATTTCGTTTCAGTTTTTTTTAATCGGCAATTTTAATCGACATTCAAAGCCCGAGGTTACCGAGGTAGATCTTCGAAATGCTTTTTGACGGACGACTATGAGCATTGAACAGTAAGGTAAGTATTCCGTGGCATTGAAAGATTGAGCTGCAAAATTTTATTGGCATCCGCAAGTTAAGTAAATATATATGTATAGATAAATCACAACACTTCACAATATGACTACTCACTAAAATACTTTCCAGTTTTGTATTATTTCTCCTCATCCATTCATAAATTTCTTCATATAATCATCATCGCCATCGAACTAAAAAACATCGTCGGCAGCGCCTCCGTAGTACCTATATATTGTAGTCTTTGTGCAGCACAGCACTTTTTCTTTAATTTGGTTGGTTGGACCAAAGAGTACTTTTTATTTTATAATGGGTTGGAGTGGAGAGGACAAGCCGGCCAGTAAAAGAAATTGATTTTGGGTCCAAAACAAAGATCCAAAACTCCAAACCGCGGCCAGTCGTTTTTTTTTTTTTTTTTTTCTTCTTCCCCGAGTTGGGGCTTTTGGCTCCGCATGATTGATGCAGTTGCCATATACAAGTCGTATGAGTTTAGTTTTAGAATACTCGTAATATTAAACAGTTTACTTTGTCTTAATAGCGTCAAACAAGTCATAGTCACAGTCAAAGTCAAGCCAAGTAAGCCACGGCCAAGTCGAGCTCATGCCCCTGTAAAGTGGTGGAGACTTTACAAGAGGCTCCTATGGAGTTTTGGAAACAACACGAAAAGACACGTTTCACCTCGTTATATCACTTGCCCACACTCGAGCACGTTTACGAGCACTTAATGAATAATAATTCACCATTTAGTACACATTAACACTCGAAAATACACAAGTTTAGGAAAATAATCCAACGAGCCGACATGTTTTTTCCGCGTTGGCGCCAAAAAACCGGCCAGTCGTTCATGACATTTATTTTATTTATGACTCGTCAGGTGACAGCACTGGCAGATACGTTAGACATCACGTCATGAGTTTTAGGCATAGATTCAGTAACGGTTTTAGGTCTTTTTTTTTTCTTTCCTCTTTTGAAGATTTTGGCGTCGCACTTCTTGTGCATTTGCCAGTGTCAAGTATTGAACTGTTTTCAAGTTGTTTACAAAGTAAGTCACGTTCAAGTCATACTCATGCCCCAGTAAAGTAGTGGAAGCTTTACGAGAGGCTCCATGGAGTTTTGGAAACCACCGCAAGAACGTCTGGCGAGAGCCCCCGGAGTCCGATTAGCTGTCTGGGCGAGTCCGGTCCACGGCTGAGTCATACTAATGACTAGGTGGTATGGCCATAGTGGCTTTAGCTTGCTCAGTAAAGGGTGGAAAACAAAAGTATTCCTTTTTTTTTCTAGTACTTCAAAATATATATATTTCAAAATTGATTGATTGGAATAGAAATTGAAGCTTGGTTGTGTTTTGCGGTTACCTATTTATTTTTGAGTAAATCGCCGAAAATACATTAATTTCGCTATGAGTAACATATTTAAATTAAAGCTACAGTCGCTAGGTCATCCCAATCCCGATAGTTTTAACTGTGAAGGTAAAATGCAGTTTACTATTAAATTACAGGAGTACCCTTAACTATAATTTTACAGTCGCTATTTCTAGCTCCTTTTTTACGCCACCTCTTTTCCAACTTTCAGATGAAAAGGAATATAGAAGCGTTGTCCTATGGCTCGAGGATCAAAAAATCAGACACTATAAAATAGAGGAACGGGAAGGGTTGAGGAACATCGATAACACAGAAGTCTGGATGGAGTCTTATGATACATATCAGAGAGACCTAGTCAGTCCAGCTGTTAACCTGTCCCCCAATGAACAGTTGAACTGGCTGCTCTCATATGCTGTGCGATTAGAATATGCCGACAACGGTATGTGACATGATGAAATAGGTTCCCTTACTTGGTCTAAGTTTGTTGTATTTTGACACCTTAATAGATTTTGAAAGTAAGATTGTGGCTGGTGCAGTGAAATAAAATGTTTTTTTTTAAATATTTTAACAATGGTAATGCAGCTGATAAAGTCAAAAATATTGGACCATGTAAAATTAATCGTTATTATTTGCCTATTGTCAATCTCAAGAGTAAATAAGATGCACACATGTTTTTGTCATTCAAAAAATCCCTGTTAAGTGATATATAAATAAATTTGTTTAGTTACTCGCAGTTTCCTAAAGGTTGACTTTCGTCCGTGCATTAGACAACTGACGTCGCCATACATTGTCATAGTGCTTGTACTTGTTGTTGTCGCATCATCATGGTTCAACGGCTGCGATGCACGGAAGTGTACCTTTAGTGTGGATGATTCATTACATCGTTTGGGTGCCTGCATCAATGGATTCTTATTGTTTTAAGTTAATATTGTGCAATAATGTTCTCCCATATTGTTTCAGTTGATAAGTATAAGGATGCTAAAGTGGAACAGCCCAAACAAGCAACACCTAATGTTATATCCTCTAATCCACTAGACAATCTTGATTGTAAGTATATTTCAATGCATTATTTGCACTGACTCATCAATGTCTACGTATAATTTATGTATACAATATAATTATGTGTGTATGGATAAAAAGTTGCCTATGTCCAGGGTATAAGCTATATTTATTTAAATTTGTACAGGTTTTGCAGAGTTAAGTAGGAACAAAAATAACTGTAATCAATCTCACGCAACTCAAACTTTGGCATTTATAATCTTTGAGTGTTATTTACTACTAGTAACCAGGTGTATGTTTTATTATGTGTAAAAACCTTCCGTAAAAAATTATCTAACTGATGGTGAAAACCGCATCAAAATCTTTTGCATGGTTTAGGATGAGTTAGCAGATATACAGACAGACAGAAGTGGAAAGTGACTTTATTTTATACTATGTAGAGATGTCCATTGGAACTAAGGATTAATAAATTTTTGGCCCTTTGCGTAGCCCTAAACTCTGTCTTTAGGGTAGGATTGGCGATTTAGTCTTACAACTTATTTTGCTATTGGAAAAGAAAGAAATTTTAATTTGTCTGTTACAAAAACAAATCTAATGCGGTTGAAACTATAGTCGGAGTGACCGGCTTTAATCTTACGTGAGTAATTCCCGTGTAATATAAATAAAATTATCTGTTACAGTTTCAAGCCCTGCTTTCAAGGCAGGCGTGGAAAGAGTCTCAACTATAGCTGGCATTGGACCCCATACTGACCCAAAACTTCGGTTGGCAGCACTCGCTAAGATCCTGAAGACAAGCCCGCATCCTGAGCCATCGACTTCAGACAATGTTATCATTAAATCACCAACAGATGTCATGAAGCTACTTTTCATAAATGATCTTAGAGATTTACAGACTAAAATTAACGAATCACTTGTATCTGTACAAACTGTCACTGCCGACCCCAGAACTGATACTAAACTGGGGCGTGTTGGAAGATAAAAGTTCTTGTTACAAATATACTCATTACAACAGTAACATGACCATTTAAAAAATGTAGAGACAAAAGTAAAAAGACCACTAAAACAACTACTAAAAATAAACTTTTACAAGAATGGGATTGGCAACTGTCAAATGGCATTAGCATAGCTTGAACCTATGTTATGGTAATATTGTCATTATGATATATTTTGTTTTACGCCCATTACTAGGCAAGCTTATTATTATTTTATTGAGTGTTCGACTACAGGAAAGTGATATAATGAGGTGAACCATGACTTTTTGTGATGTTTCCAAAAACTCCATAGAAGCCTCTAGTACCACCACTTTACTAGGGCACGACTTTGGGCCTACTTGACTCAATTTGATGGTACTGACTCGATGATGATGATGGTACTTGACTCGATTTGATGGTACTCTGTTTGATAGTACCTGATAAAACTTGAAAGTATTTCAATACTTGACTCTTGCAAATGCACAAGACGAGCGTCGCCAAAATCGCCATCGCAAAAATTACGCCATCGTGCGCCCAAGTCATTGATCGAGGAAGGGGTTAAAAAAGCCCCAAAACTCACTATGTGCTACCAAATAATTAGTCATAACTCGGCAACGGAAAGGTTTAGACGAGTTATATTATGTGCATAGAGTTGACACCTTGTAAGCCAGTTTGACAGGATATAATATGAAACATTTCATATACTTTATTAGGTAATAAATGTAGAAGTTATGATGCTGTCTGACATCCAGACAGGTGGTACATCAATCTCATAAGGGTTCCTTATACTATGGAACCCTATAAACAGAACTAAGCAATACTAACGCCATCTGAGAAAAGCATCTACTGACCAACCCCATTGCTACTATTGTTTATGCCATTTACGTAAACACAAAATGGGCCAATGAATGGCCTAGTTGCGGAAAATGCCCGCTATACAAGCCAGTACAGTGCAGTAGGGTTTTATGTATGCAGTTTAATGGTTTTCTACATAATGATCATGTTCTGTTGGAGTGTTTTGCATTTTTTGACAGGCATCTCTCACATTCACATAATACCATTGCGTAATACTGTTACCTGCAACTTTGTACTTGTAGATTTTCATATAAACTATCAACTATTCTTCCAAAATATTTCTTTACTGGAAGCACCCCATATGAAGAAATTTGTAGCTCAAATTTCTTCAATAGTCATTGAGATTTTATGATTAGTCAGTCAGTGTGTAGTAGTCAGTGTTTCGATTTTTATACAGCACCCCGCGGTTTCACCCGCATGGACATTTCCTCAGAAACCATACATTATGCTAGGATAAAAGTGTAGTATAAAAAGTATGTCATCACTTTCTAGTCCTCCAACTATGTATATTATTACTAAAAATCACATCTATACATTGCTGTGTGTAATAGACAAACAAATTTTCGCATTTATAATATTGTATGGTAGCCACTGTTATGTGAATGTGACTTGCTATGCCACAAGATTCTTTCATTATACTTGTATAACAATAACTTTAACACAATGATTTATGCATGCAGGATGCGTTCCACTCACTGAGCTTATTTTATTCTCACCTTTTTTTCAATCTTCTTAAAGATCTCATTTGTTTAATTGTAAACTGTCTCTCTCGCACTTCGCGTATTTTGACAGTACTGTGCATAATATATACTTTGGTAATTTTGAATTTCCTTGTATGGAAACTTAGGCCATTGAGGTAAGATAGATAATTGAACAAACAATCTCCTTCTTTTGATGGTTTATCCCAGTGCGTTGCATTGGCGACCCACTCCACAAAAGAGGCCATTAAATAAGAGTTGAAGTTGCAAGTTACATAAACGTTTTCGCGTGGAACGCATGCGCCGTGTCACAGATATGTAAGCTCCATTACAAACACAATATAATGTTGGGTTAGTAAAAAATTCATGACAAAAAAAATCCTGCATGTCCCAACCTGGTGTACTAACCCGAAGTGAGTGTTAGTCTCCGACACAAGAGAACATTAGACTATTGGAACCGGTCTATTTCTCGCAAGTCTTCTAGATTGGCATCTTTCCAGCGATATCTAGACTGGTTGTCGATGAAAACTCCAATATTTCCTTCAATTCTTGACATTGCTCTACCTATATCAATTTAAATGCTTATAGCAAATGCCAACAAACTAATCGCAACCTTATGTTGTTATTACCATATCTAATTTAGATCGTAGCAAATGTAGAATTGTTTGACTGATATTTTTCAGAAAACCAGTTATTTTTTTTATTGATCTGCACATAATTGTAATGGAACTGATTTGTATTTATGAGAATAAAACTATTCATTGAGTAACATTATCATTGAGTTTTATTATATAACTACACTGAACAAAATTTTACACAATAGATTTTGGAAATTATATCATATTCCGTTTCATGTGTATAAAATATAAGTATGTCCTTTTCAAGCACTCAAGTGCATGAATTATAATTAATAGAATGTGCGCAAAATTCAGTGGCTTGCTAGCAGGTACAAAATAGTTTTCGTAAAGAAATAGTACTCACAGAATGAATACGCCATTCTGTTCTAAATGTTCATCAAAAAAATTAATAATCTCACGGACAGAAAATTCACTACCAGATTTATCCAAATAAGAGTACAAGATGTAATGCCACCAATGGTTTTGTAAAAAGCAACATTCATACTAACACAACTTTCACATAAAAGTACCCTAATCTAACGGGCTTGAGCCTTAACAAAGAACGACTTCAATGCATGCCACCTCCTTTCTCCAGCATCTGTGCAAATCTATTGGTGATAAGAAGTGAGACATCGATGAATCTCTCCACGCAGTTTGAAATACAAGTTTCGGTCCTTGAGTCCAATTTCGCTCCTGGTTTGTCAACACATTTGTCCCAACAAAAGTCGTTGAATTCATGGATCTGTAAGTAATTAAGTATTGATAAGGTTTTGCATGGAGAAAAAGCTAAATAGCATGTTGCCAATATTGGGTGATGTAAGCTTGTGCAAATATGAATTGAGTTATTTAGGAAAGAACTTATGTTTTAACCTGTACGGTTTTCTACTAGTTTAGATTTAGTAGAAAATAAATAAAAGGAGAAACCTATACTATGATAGTAAAAAATACCTGAGCATGAAATTGAGCTTTTTGTTTTTCAGCCATCAAAAAGTCTTGCAGCTCAGAGTCTGCTCCCTTCGGAGCCGATAAATCCATATCGCTCATTCTGATTTACTTGAATTGGTTAATACTATTTTAATTTACAATAAAAAATTATCGAGTTTCAGGAGCAAAACGTCAAGTTTGAGGTTAGAAATAATGTTAAGTGTTATGTTCCACTTCTTTTCCGTTCTCAATTCATTGATCATAACGTAGCATTAAAATTATTCTATCTCCATTTCCATTTTTTATGCGCTTTCATCTTTAGAGGATTTTGGCGTTGCACGTCTTGTACATTTGCCAATGTAAAATATTTTCAAGTTTTAGTGGATATCGTCAAACAAGTCAGAGTCAAGCAAAGTAAGTCACAGTCAAGTCAAAGATATGTCATAGTAAAGTGGTGGAAGTTTTACAAGAGGCATCTAATATTTATCCCTTGAAACGTTGAAACAAGACATTGGCAAAGTTGCGGCAGCACCGCACCAAGGAACATTAGTACTCCTACCGGCATCGCACACAAGCCATGAACAAAAGTTGAAGCTAAACTGCGTCAGTAGTAGCCGCATTTGCATACGGGCTGAACCTAAACCTAACAGCTAGCTTAAGCTGTCGGTGCAGGAAAACATCACGAGGAAATGCCATAGCGGTATTGGTATGGTATTTTTTTTTATGCCGTAGGTGGCATACAATCTGACGTGCCGCCTGATGGTAAGCGATCACCGTCGCCTATAAATACTTGCAACACCAGGGGCATCACAGATACGTGGAGTTTTGGCGCCAACGCGGAAAAAACATGTCGGCTCGTTGGATTATTTTCCTAAACTTGTGTATTTTCGAGTGTTAATGTGTACTAAATGGTGAATTATTATTCACTAAGTGCTCGTAAACGTGCTCGAGTGTGGGCAAGTGATATAACGAGGTGAAACGTGTCTTTTCGTGTTGTTTCCAAAACTCCATAGGAGCCTCTTGTAAAGTCTCCACCACTTTACAGGGGCATGAGCTCGACTTGACCGTGACTTACTTAGCTTGACTCTGACTGTGACTATGACTTGTTTGACGCTATTAAGACAAAGTAAACTGTTTAAGAGTGCGTATAAAGCGAGGAAAATTTCTGATTTCACCCGCGCGTCTCGCATCACCCGCATTAGTGTGAAACACAACCACGGCAGCGCGGCAGTCGCGCGCAGCTCCAGTACACATAACTCGCGTAGTCGAACTCGTCATGCGGCAAGGAGTAATAAACACAGGATAAGCATAATGTTGGCGTTTTGGCGATTAGCTGGGTTCGGTCGCGGCGCGCAAAACCGTAAATTGTTTATTTCAATTTTCAAAATTGTGTTTGTTGTATATTTTTAAACTTAATTTTTAAGTTTTCTACAATATCAATATAAAATTAATAAATTATATAAATTAAATTGAAATTGCCTAAATTAATTTTCAAATTAAAATTTTACGCTTGAGACAGAGAGTCAGAGATCGTTAAACATTAAATCAAACTAAACTAAACTAATGCTATGCTATGCTATGCTACGCTACGCTATGCTATACTATACTAAACGAAACACGCGAAACGAAATACCCGAAAGCCCGTTGGTCCAGTTGGTAGTGAACCTACCTTCTGAGCTTCGGGCGTGGGTTCGATTCCCACCTAGGACAAAATTAATGTGATGAACATTTTGTGTTTGTTCTACGAGTATACCTGGTTGTTAATATCTATTTAAGTATGATTTATTTAATTTAATTTAATGTAATTTAATGCAATGCAATTCAATTCCATTCCATTCAATTCAATTTACTAAAAAATATCATCATCATCCTTCACAGAACCTTCCTCATTATTTGAAGTCGGCCTAATATACCTACTGTTTGACCTACCAGTACCTACCCGAGCCAACCCGGCCGGTCTAACAGTAGGTATTACTACTTACCTTTTTATCCGACTTCAAATAAGGAGGAAGGTTCTCAATGCGACTTGTATAATCATAGTGTCTCTGTCTACTTGGTCCACAGTGTTGCACCGCAGTGTTGTAAAGCAGTGTTGCACCGCAGTGTTGCAACGCAGTGTTGCAACGCAGTGTTGCAACGCAGTGTGGCAACGCAGTGTTGCATCGCACTGTTGCGCCGCAGTGTTGCAACGCACTGTTGCACCGCAGTGTTGCAACGCAGTGATTGATAATTTTATTGCATACCTACCTTGCCAAAAGATTCGCTTTTTTACCAGCTAAGGAAACATTAACTTTTTTCTGAGATTCGCCACTGTCAAGAAACATTTTACTGTTTAAAGGCAAAGTTTATTTTTATTGTTTCATTCAAGAGCAATGTTTATAACCTCAAATAAGCCACAAATGACAGCACCAGCGAAGGTGGCGCCATCTGAGATAAGTTTTGCCGTGGTTTGCCTGTAGCTTCTCATTACCCAAAATGTATGAAAAATACTGCGTTAGTTCCCTAATACTCACCCTGTGAAATCATTTACCACTGAATAAAACTCAAAATATGTAGTGATGGTCAAAATATTTTCGGATTTGAATTAAATAAAGAAATTTCGTTAGTGAAGCTACTTCTCAAAATCTCTGAAATATTGGTGCCGTCGTTTGGCTTTAGACCTCAGCAGCCATAAATCGATGCCACAGACTTAAAATATTCAAGGATGGCTGAAATATTTTCTGATTTAACGTCTTCACTGAAATATTGAAGATGTCTTCTAGTATTAGAACTGAACAATCTATAATCACCGTTACTGATTTAAAATATGCAAGGATGGCAGAAATATTTTACGATACAAGTCATGATTCTCTGAAATATAAGAAACATTTTACTGTTTAAAGGCAAAGTTTATTTTTATTGTTTCATTCAAGAGCAATGTTTATAACCTCAAATAAGCCACAAATGACAGCACCAGCGAAGGTGGCGCCATCTGAGATAAGTTTTGCCGTGGTTTGCCTGTGGCTTCTCATTACCCAAAATGTATGAAAAATACTGCGTTAGTTCCCTAATACTCACCCTGTGAAATCATTTACCACTGAATAAAACTCAAAATATGTAGTGATGGTCAAAATATTTTCGGATTTGAATTAAATAAAGAAATTTCGTTAGTGAAGCTACTTCTCAAAATCTCTGAAATATTGGTGCCGTCGTTTGGCTTTAGACCTCAGCAGCCATTAATCGATGCCACAGACTTAAAATATTCAAGGATGGCTGAAATATTTTCTGATTTAACGTCTTCACTGAAATATTGAAGATGTCTTCTAGTATTAGAACTGAACAATCTATAATCACCGTTACTGATTTAAAATATGCAAGGATGGCAGAAATATTTTACGATACAAGTCAAGATTCTCTGAAATATAAATGCTCTCATCTAGTGTTGGACGCAAATCACGCAAAACCTCACCTAATCCTCAAAAAAACCTATGTTAACCTATGTAAACTCACCTATGTTTCCAACCAATTAGTTCAAAATATTCAAAAATAGCTATTTATTTTTTGATATAACTTCACTTTGCTGAAATACTGGTGGTGCCACCTAGCGTTTGATCTGAGAAACTCGTATTTTATGCTACTGATTCAAAATATTTAAAGATGGTACCGCACTGTTGTACCGCACTGTTGTACCACACTGTTGCACCGCACTGTTGCACCGCACTGTTGCACCGCAGTGTTGCAACGCAGTGTTGCACCGCATTGTTGCACCGCAGTGGTGGACTGCAAATCAACCAGTATAAAAAAATACTGGTCGAATTGAAGGTACTCTAAGGTAAATGAGAACCTTCCTCCTTATTTGAAGTCGGATAAAAAGGTAAGTAGTATTTGACTTTGACTAAGGTAAGTAGTCCCGCTAGTGTATTGTGCATTTCCCCTTACCAGCACATACCCGAGCCAACCCAACTGGTCAAACAGTAGGTACTTATGTTTTTAACCGACTTCAAAGAAGGAGGAAGGTCCTCAATTCGACTAGTATTTTTTTATACCGGTTGAATTGAGAACCTTGCCCCTGTTTTGAAGTCGGTTAAAAACATAAGTACCTATTGTTTGACTTTCCACATTTAAATTTTTTTTTATTAGAAGATGTTTTTTTGCTTCCATTATTACCAAGCTATTTTTGTCTGTTAAAATTGAGAACCTTCCTCCTTTTGCAGAAAGCCGCTTCTCGTAAAAACGTGAGAAAATGTGGATGGAACTCTCAAGTCAAATTAACCATCACATTAATTTAAATGATTTTTAATTTTAATTTTATAAAATTATAATGAATCTAAATTATTTTATAATGTCATTTAATTTTTAGTTTTATCTTTCTGACTCTCTCTCTCTGCTTCTCTCCGTCTCTCTCTCTCTCTCTCTCTCTCTCTCTGTCTGTTTGTCTGTCACAAAGAAACACTCCGACTCTAATAGTTATATTACTGAGCATACATAATAATGGATTCGTTAGGGCCTAGTCGTATCCATTTTATTTGTATCTATGTTATTTTTTCGTAGTAGCTTTACCTAGTCTGTGCTCTAAGGTCATTGTCACCACTTGGTAGCCGCATCAAGTGGTCGCGTTCGAGCCATCGATTTTTTATATTATCCTTTGTTTGAAAATACAGTAGGTGTTGATATAATCGCACTCGGAAGATAAAACCAAGGCGAAAAGCAAGCGCGTGCGTCCTTCCCCGTTGAGGCACAGTGCGGTACTGAGGTTAAACGGAGCATGTTTCGCTATTTAGATGCAAAGCGCAACAGAATAAGACTGAATATCGGACTTGCCGTTTGACCGAATAGTTGCTTAGAACTAAAGGACGTAAGTCTCAAATCGAATATAATTTATTATGAGAGTACTAATTAATCTAGGTAAATTTTGTCTTAACACTGGAAAACAAACTATATTTTCCTTCGGTGAGTATTTATTTTAGATATGTAACTGAAGTACTTTCCAAGTAAAATCAAAAAAATTAGCAAAAAGGCACCATTTTCAAAACATTAAAGTATCGAGTAAATATCTTGCTATTATGTTTCTGTCTTAATGGCGGAAAGAAAATGAATTGAAAATTCACATATATCAATTATTACGGTGATCGGATATTTGGTTTAGTTAGAATATCATGGCAAATTAGCATAAAATTTCGGTTGCCCCCTCTTAATATTACGAGTAAAGGACATTGAATCCACGCTCATGAAGATTTTAACAAAAAAAAAAAAAAAAAACACATATACGTTGCCGACCTTTACTATTAGTTACCGACTATTAACTTTCTAGTACTAGGTTAGCTCTAGCTACCACCATCTAATGTAGATAGACTGAGCAGCCATGTTTACCATCTCCAACCACACTTTTACATACAGGTGAGATGTGGTCAAACGCCAACCCTAACAACCATAAAAATATAATATATTATAAAACATCTTTTAATTTATAATTGCAACTCAGTAAATTAATTAGTAATAAGTAAGTCAACCTTATCCACAATGACAAAAATTTAGAGAGCTCTATTTGAAATAAATTTTGTTAGCTCCTCATTCAAAATTGCACGCTTATCTTCTGCAAAAATATGTTGGCAAGCATTAAGTGCTAACTTCGACAACTGGGATTGGTTTAAATGAAACGTTTCTCCGCACAGCCGGTACTCCTGAGATAGTGACGTGGCAAACACACCTTTGTCATCAGTCTGAAAACAATACAATTTTTTGTATAAGTACCTACCTATTCATACAACACTACCTGCACTTTGAAATGTTTCTGTTCGGGTTGGCTATAGATATCTACCTGATTTTGGGGAGGTTGGAGGGGGAGACCCCTCCCCCGCCCTTACTTTCCCCCAAAATCAAGTAGCTGATATCTCGAGTTTACCCATTACTTTCGAATGAATATTAGTACCTATAAACTTTATTTTAGCAAGTACATAAAAAGTGGGTTAATTTATTTAGGTAGGTACACAAGTTACAATAAACGTTACATAACATAATAATGAACTAAAATTAAAAAACTTAAACTACTTTAAAATATTATATTAAAACTAAACTAAAAGGCTACAATATTTCCATTCGTTTATTTGCTTTAACAGCTGCAATAACATTTTAAAAAGCTGAATAAAAGCACTTGCCTACATTAAAAAACCTAGCAAAAGTGATCAGAATTTGTGGTTTTCATTTGGCTTTTTACAGGGTTATTGCAGCTGTCAGAGCAAATAAATGCTTAGACCGAGCATAAAAGACTAATCTAAAAGTCCCAGGAGAGGCCAAGGAAAAGTAGCCAGAATGCTTCCAGCATTGCCACATTGAATGACAATGCAATTTTTATGGCCAAAGTAGTAGTTTGTTATTATATTTTATTAATGTAAAGGATGTAAGACGTCCACCTACAAGATGGACAGACGACTTAAAAGAGACCGCAGGGAAACGCTGGATGCAGGCCGCTTCCAACCGGCCCTTTTGGAGATCGATGGGGGAGGCCTATGTCCAGTAGTGGACGTCCTACGGCTGAAATGATGATGATGATGAAATATAAATATTTTCTATAAATTGTAAGATACTTACACAAATAATAATAGGTATTTCAGCTTCATAGAGCTCTTTAAAATGATGAGAATCGTAGTCCGGAGTAGATTTCGTATTAACATTGCTTGTTAGGCACACCTCTGAAAGCAAAATCATAAAATTATAGTAATTACTCAGGACGATAGTGCAAGTCGGTGACAAATTTTTGTTCACCACCAAGTTAAGCAACGTCAGGTGTGGTTGGTACTTGGATGGGTGATCGCCTGGGCGTGATGTGTCTTTTTGTATTTTGTAGTGGTACGGAACCCTCAGTGTGCGAGCCCGACTCGCACTTGGCCGGTTTATTACATTTGAGCAAATACAAAAATATTTTAAAAAATCGTTTGTTGTATCGGGGCCCTAATTTGAATTTTTACTTTTGACTTTATTATTATTTCTTATTTAATCCACTGTAACATTACATATTATTGTATATTTTAACTGGTTATTACGGTAAGGTAAGACGGACAGGCAGCATAGGCTTAATAGGGTCCCGTGGACACTCTTTACTTTGGGGTACGGAACCCCAAAAAGCTGTTATCCTGTGTAATTTTTTAGTTCTGCTCATATTTGGTCAATTACAGATAAGTTGGTCGATCATACAACGTAGCATGGACTAACCCACAGGTATTTTGGATTCGCAAAGCAGTGCCCATGTCTCGTCAGTGCCTCCAAGTCTCGGGTGAACACAGGTGCCATGCCCTATTCTGTCGGGCTTAAACTTGAGCATTGCCAACACTTCATCAGGGTTGCACACTTCTCCACAGTGTAAGGTTACCTGTAAATTAAATATGTTTAAAAACAAGCACTGTGACAAACAGCTGCAGAGTCGAGTGACGGTTACAACACCATAGTTTCCTAACTACACTTATAGTATAATATTCCATAGTACATGAAGGTGTGGTAGGTCCCTTTAGTTCTTATCCATACATAAGTTAGTAATAAGTTGATAGCTGAACTATGGGACGACAGATGAAAATATTTTGTTGCCAATATACTACTTTTATGTTTTGATCTAATATAATATAACGGATCAATACTCTAAATTCGTCACCTAACTTTTTAATAACTATAGTATGTCCAAGTTTTTTAACTCTGTCAGCTGCAATAACATTGTGAAAAGTTGAGTAATTTTTTTTTACTCATTTCTTTGTGATCATTATCATTATCAGCCTTTCATGTTCCCACAGCTGGGACTCAGGCCTTCTCTGAAAGAGCTTAATCCACGATTCTGGTCCAGTGTAAGTTGGTATTGTTGGTGAATGTCATATGTGAAAGTTAAAGTGAAATGTTTCAGCATTTCACTTTAACTTAATGTTTCAATAAATTACTACCAACACCAAAACATTAAAAAAAACCTATTAAAAGTGCTATAATATGTTCAGTATAATGATAGTTACCTTTAAACCAGCATCTCTTGCTTTTACCAATAGCGGGACAAAGTCTTCAAACTTTCCTACAACAGGATTCCCACTAATTTCAATACCCACAATTACTTCTGGGTACAGTTTAAAAGATTCTATAGTTAGATTTGTTATCTCCTCAGCTTCTATTAATGGCGAAGCTCTATTTATTGAAACTATTAGTCGGGATAACATTGTCAGATTTAGTGATGATTTGCTGGAATAAAAAGACACCAATAACTTAGTTCAAGATATTTTTAACCCCAGATGCAAAAAGAAGGGTTTTATAAGATTAAAAAACATATTGTGTATCTGTTTGTGGCATTTTAGCTCCCAAACAGCTGAACAGATTTAGATTTAGGTTTTGTTTTGTTTGAGATGGTTTGACTACTTTGAGAGTGACGAGTGTTCTGGTTATGAAAAAGGAAAATCAGTTCAGCCGTTGAAAAAATGAATGACAAGCTTGATGGCAGAGGGTGTTGGGCTTAACTTGTTTTGGTTTTGGGCAAGGGGTGTTTTGGTTTTGGGGCAAGGGTACCTCGAAAGTACGAACCTCGACTTGGGCCGTCACCGGGAGTGGGGGATCAGACTTGCCCTGGCACCCCAAAAAGGGTGTGCCCTAGAGTCAGCCATTTGAAGATTACCAGCTCTTTTATTAGGTTTTTCTTAATTTTTCGTTTGTATTTGTTTCGCTTTCAAAGTTGTAGTAGATTGTAAAAAGCCCCTAAAAATTCTGATTCCTTTTACTAGGTTTTTGATGGTAAGATGCACGTTATTATGCATATTATATAAATATATATAATAATATAATATATAATATAATATAATATAATAATATAATAATAATGAAATAATAAAGAAATACTTTTCATTCAACTTTGTACAATGTTAACACAGTTGTTAGTATGGTTATTGAAAAAGTTGAGTAGATATTTACTGTACAGGTTTTTTGTACACAATAATAATATGGCAAGGTATTAAATAGATGGACTTGTCTTTTCAAAGATGTTTCTACTTTTTATATAGTTAAAAAATAAATTTCACCTACTGAATAGCTTTTATAATAGTTTCCAAATATTGCTCTTTGGTCATGTACTCAGTGCTGCGAGGAGTGCTTCTCAGCTCTATGTAGCAGCAACCATCGTCTTGGAACTCTTGAAGAGTAAGCGTTGCAGCCATCTCTAATGCCTCCGGCATGCTTGTTAGTGAATGTGCAATGCCAAAGACTTGGAAGCAGCTGGAAGGCATAATAAAGGTATATAGTGAGGAGTGAATCTATGAGAAACTCTTTTCTTATTTCTGAAGAACTTAAAACTATTACAAGGCTGTAACAATAGTTTTATTTTAAGCTGTTATAAATAAACATCATGGGAGAGACCAAAGCCAGACTCTGCCTCTGTTGAGAATGGGGGAGGATCGCAATGTCAAATGGCATATATTGAAGTTTCCAATGGCCAGCCGATGGGTTGGCGACATCGCTGGATATAGTCGGGCTTGCACAAGCTCCAAGCTGTCAATTGCCGAGAGACAGAGCGAGATCCGGACTGATGGTGCTCTTGTGTTGAAGGTTATGTTGAAGTAAATAAGTATCTAACACACTACACATTTCTTTTTCTTAACTATACTGTCCCACTGCTGTGCAAAGGTCTCCCCTGCTACCTTCCATAAATCCCGGTCATCCACCACCTTTTACCATCTTCCTGAATGAGTCACTATCGTCACACCAGCATTTCCTTCCTTTCCTTCCTGCCTTCCTTGACTGTGTTGTCCATCAGGCACCCACTGTGTGACGATCATGGCTCATCGGTCGTGATGCATATGCACCACATAGCCTGCCCCAATCCCATTATAATCTGGCGTCTAAAGATGTAATTTTTGAAATTCCTAAAGATATTTGAGTTTGATTGTCATCTTGCCTGATTTTAATGTGTATTTAGACCATTTGTCATCAGACAGAAGGTCTATGCAGAAAGGTGCATGCGTGTCAACATCCGGTACCTGTATTGAAATAAACTTCTTGGGCCAGCTGGGTGAGATCAAACGCTACATGACTCTAGCCCAGCATGATCAGTGCCGCATCCAGCACCGCACACAGATATCACGTGAGCCTAGTAGTCCAAATCTCTACTGTGTAACCTTTGAATACAAGCATAAAGGTTTAAATGTAAAACCTTACTCGGATAAACTTCGTGTGTCCCCAGCGCCAATTTGAAATTCATCGAAGAATGTGTTGGTTTTGTCAACGATTCCCTTGTCGGCATGGTGTCTCTGTAACTGCAGCATCGTAGCACGGCTCAAGGAACCATTTAAATGGGCATGCAGCTCCTGCACACGTGCAATATTATAATTAGGACGATTTACCGAAAACCTTTCCTGATAGGTTAACATGGTTATTAACTTACAACTTTTGGTAAGTCACGACAAAATAAATCTAAATCCATTGTACCAATCTACTGTTTTATTACTACTAAGAATAGCTACATTAACAATGTTTTGAATATTTAGGCTTTTTTATCCGAATCGTGCAACTGCAAGCGATATCATTTGATTTGTTTTCAAATTTTTTCAAACAAACAAATCGCTGTCAATTCAAGCTGTCAAACTCGGTTATTTATTTTTTTCACCCACTACTAAGTCGGCTAAATCTATTAAAGCCATACTGCCTCGCTTGTCCACACTCGAGCACATTAAAAAAGAGTTAATCATTACGTAAACGTACTATTACCAAAGATAATTTGCTATTACGTAAACACTCGAAAATACACAAGTTTAGGATATTATTGGGAGACGTTTTTGTACTGAATCTATGCGTTTTTGACTATTTGACCTTTTTCAGGGGTATTTGGCTGACAGTCAGGTGGTCAGTTGATTTTATTCATGTCTGTCATTGTCTCTCTCTGTCAAGTGTCATCTGATCTCATTTCAATGATTTCAAATTCATTTTGATTTTCTGATTTGTTGTGGAAAGAAAACGCCGATTTCAAACAATGAATAAAATTTTGTTATTTTCAGTTCTCTGTAGCAGCTTTTTTGTAGTGATTAGTGATCCCAACATTCCTATAGTGATAACAACATGGTCTTTTACCAATTCAACTAAACGAGGTTAGTGAAATATTCGCCTATCCACAATGACTGTTTTAAAAATTACTTACACCAATGCCTATCCAGTATTAAATTTGTTTATTAAAACTTTACATACCTTTACTTATGAGCTCATGACTGCTTTTAGCTTGGGAAGTTCTGGAAAGAGGTGGTACAGTATTAGATGCTATCGAACAAGGAGCATCGGTGTGCGAGGCACAGCAATGTGACGGGACAGTTGGCTTTGGTGGGAGCCCGGATGAGGATAGTGAGACTACACTGGATGCACTTATCATGGACGGGTCAGTATTCTCCTTCAAGTTATGATCTGATTAGTAATTTAGTTCCTACCTGGAAAAACATTTTACCGCTCGTGTTAAGTCTGCTAGTCCATCAAATATCCAGTTTTTCTAAAACATGAAATGTGTACATAAAAATTTAAAAAATACATCAAGTATTGCTAAAATACAAAAAAGTATATTGAAATTATCAAATTTCAATAAAAAGCCAACGAAACTTCGATTTTTTTTCAGTTAAAGCTATGAGCTATTTGCAGGGTACCTTATGTTAGAATATGCAGACATTTTTGCTGTGCATTTGCTTATTTTTTGTGGAAAAACATAATCTTATTGCACATAAAAATATTGTGTACATTCAAAATGAAAATTGGCCATTAATTTGTTTAGGAAAGGTCGAGACATTTAAAGTTCAATTTTGAATTTGTCAGTGTGTTTTCAAATTATGCATGTTAATACCATGTTTAAGCAAAAGTTATTTAATGAAAGTTTTAAAGATAAAAATGTTATATTTTTTAGGCGAACAATGAATGTGGGTGCAGTTGGTGCTTTAAGACGCATCAAACACGCCATATCAGTTGCTCGACATGTGTTAGAGCACTCCAAACATTCTTTTCTCGTTGGGGAGCTGGCTACACAGTTTGCTGTCCAGATGGGCTTCACAGAGGAAACTCTTACTACACAAGACTCCAAAAAGTTGTGGATGAAATGGCGCAATGAAGAAAATTGTCAGCCTAACTTTTGGATGGTAATATTTTTTATTTTTGTTTCCTCTTGAAAGTATTACCAGTGTCAAGTATCATATTATTCATTCACAAGTTTTATTAGAAATCTTCAAATGATTAGAAATTATTAAATAAATCTAGCAAATTAAGTCAAAATCAAGCCCTAGAGTGCTGTTGTAACTAGTGCTGGAGGCTTTACTAGAAGCTTTTATGGAGTCTAAGCTTTAGAAACAACACAAAAAGCCATGTTTCAACTTGTTATATCACTTGTCCACACTCGAGCATGTTCACAAACGGTTAATAAAGAATAATCCACCTAAATAATATAGATTATACAGATGACATGTTTTTTTTATACAGTGCGCCAAAATTTGAAAGCCCCAGACCAAAGCTGTTTCAATATTTTTTTTTATATTATAAAGACTACATGATACCTCGACCTTTAGCTCCCGAATGGGCTAATTTAGCCATGAGCATAGATGTATTTCGGATGCTACATCAATAATCACTGGTAGTTGAAAGTATTAGGCCAAGCATGCATGGGGCTTTTGTCTCCACAACAGTTTTGTCGTTTTAGTTCTGTTCATGGAGGCAAATGAAAACACAGACAAATTAAAAAAAAAAAAAAACATCTTTCTTGTCTTAAATTCAAAGTTGCAAATCTATAAGCTAACAATCTTAATAAAAAAACTGATAAACCTCTTCAAATTCAATTTATCTTATCACAGAATGTGTACCCAGATCCGAAACATCACTGCGGCCCGTACAAGCCTATAGGCGGGGGATATCATGCTGAGGACAACACTCGAGTCAAGGTGGATCGGTTTAACCATGACACTATCGGGATGGTCGCTATCGATGATAAGCAAGACATCGCTGCTGGCACCTCTACTAATGGAGCGAAATTTAAAACGCCTGGGTAAACAAACAAAAATCTGGACTCGTTTGTTTAAAAACAAGCTAAACAGATGTATAAGCTTGAAGAAGGTTATGTCAACAGACAAAATACTAGACATCTTCGACTACATCATCGCTCTTACTAGGTGAGATTGTGGCATATAGCCATTTCACATCACAGTTCAAATTACGAATAAGCCCGCTGTTCTGTGATACTAATGCCGATTTGTTCTTGTAGACCTGAGACCTTCAAAACTCTGTTCAGTCCATAAACTGAGCTATGACTGAAAGGATTTTAGTAAAGTTCTGGTATGGAGGTACAAGACTGACACATAGGCTTACTTTCTATCGCGATAAAATGTGCGTTATCTGTAGGATTGCAGGTGAAAACAGCAGGTGCTTCTAGTGTACTAAGCTGTTATACCGAACTTAATGAGGCAGTTTTTTTAAATATAAAGAGCGGCAACCAAGCTTGCTGTTCGCCTGATGGTAAGTAGAAACCGCCACCTATGGACCTGCAACACTAGCGGTGTTGATGGTGCTTTGCCAGCTCAGAGAGGTAGTTGTAGACACCTTTTTTAATGCTTTATGTTGAAGCTCGGCGGGAAGGACATTTCACACCTTGAAGGCCTCTTATTCATGGAGACAGACATGCGGTTACACAGAATGGTATCACCATTCTGTTCCATTCCTAAGCCGAATTGATGTCATTGCACTTATTATTACAAACAACTTTTACAATGTCACCAAGCCTGAAATCGCGTAAAAATTGTCAATAAAATACAAGTCCATACATTGGTTAGGTGTATGGGACAGCTGGGGGTCTAGACAAGAGCCACACATTGTTAGCGTTCACGCCTGCGGAATGTTGAAATTGTATGAAAATGACATTAGCTTCAGATAATTTATCTCATGCTAATGTCATTGTCAATGCCTTTCCGCAGGCGTGAACGCTAACAGTGTGTGGCTCTTGTCTAGACCCCCTGATTTTGAGTTGAGTGTGAATGACATTTTCCTTCTAGCTTAATACCATCATTTCGTGTCATCATCATCATCAGCCCTGAGTGACCCACTGCTGGGTATAGGCCTCCCATTGTTTATGCCACTCTGCCCAGTCTCTCGCTATTCGCATTTCATGTAACCCTGTATAATTTTACATCCCGGTAAAATGTATGCTTTTTTTAGTATAACAGGAAAACAGCAAATAGTGATCTGTATAAAAATCTTTTTTTAGGAGGATTGGTGACTCTCCAATTCCGGGGTCTGGTGCTTACGCTGACAACGCGGTAGGAGGTGCAGCGGCTACCGGTGATGGTGACATTATGCTCAGGTTTCTGCCAAGGTAAATATACCTGCCATTCGAGACTTGCTAAGACTAATAACAGAGGACGACGTTAATGATGGGCAAGGAATATGACGTGAGAGAGGTCACAGGGTTTTTCTGGGTCAATATTAATTTATCATGAGTGACTGTGACGACTGTGACAGTATCGAGAACTAGAGAACGCCAGAATTTTCATCTGCGTAAATTTGACAGCAAGAATGGTTATGTCCTCAGATCAAACAAACACGGGAGATATGTCCTTAGTACAATTATCGTTTGTGTGCAAATGTCTCCATGTTTCACCCACTTTTATCACTACCTATGTCACTTTAAGCAAAACTGTAACAAACTTAAGTACGCGTAACGGTACGAAGTAACGGGCAGCAATATTATCTGTAAGGTGAGTTCGACTAAAGGCATCAAGATGATGCGTTCGCACCCGCCACGCCGTCTTACCATATCTCCCTTGTTTGTCTGATCCACAGAAAAGAGAAGTAGATAGAACGGAAAAGAGAAGGAACATCTGTTACCAGGCATACGAGTGAACATTCTTATTTACGTCAACGCGTTGAACTCCGTATCACAATTGCTAACTGATTTTGAACGCGTAGCTGCTCCATCGAATTTATTCCACAATGCATTCTTGCGCTGTAATTACGTGTCGCCTAGCTAGCAAAGATTTTATTTAAAAAAAAGGAAGCATATCCTATCACCGGTATGTCTAAATTGTTTATAATTTTATTATTTCACCGTGTTTTAATTACAAAGCTGTTGACAAGCCGTTGACAATAATAGTGGTTACCATTATTTTATCGATATCGATACATTTAGATTTTTCTTATAGTACTAACAGACGTATGGACCAAGTCCGTCTCGTCTATTAGCACTATTACATTTCCCGTAATTTTCTATTGTATAAATAGACATTGAATTTATTACAGTTTTCCAGGCAATCCGTCTACTAGGCAAAAATGGATTGATGCAACAGGAAGACGTGATTGGATTCCTACTAAAAAAGCACAATTTGTTCAAAAAAAAATTTTGGACATATATGTATCACGACAAATAAAAGATACTTGAAGCCATTAGCAATATCACAAAAATAAATTATTTATTTACATTCAGTGGTTAAAAATTAAATCATATCACCAACACCAACGTCTTCATACTACTCTCAGACAACCTCATTTGAATCTCCAAAGAGACTTAAAATAGCTTCACCTGCCTGTTCAAATTCTTCAACTCCCAAGAAAACGCAAACTAAAGGAAGTTATAAAGTTATAAATTATTTTTCTTTATAGATATTTGTGATGCACATTTGAGACTTCCGTAAAGTGACGCCTGATTCAATCAACTAACTTTGATATTCATTATTGATAATTTTATTCAATAAAAAACCTAGCCAGCTTCAATTGCGATCCCGAAACATTAAACTCCACTTTTTAAAATATCCCGGTTGTTCACTATTTAGTTGTATGATTACGGAATATTTACACATTATTTATAACGTTTTTGAGTCATTTCCTGTGCCGAAACATTAGGAACTCCATATCCACAACATAATCACGGTAAATAAGTCGTTAATAATCATACAACTGTACTAAAACTCCACGTTTTTAAATAAGTCACACCCACGATTCCATAATATTTAATGGTATAGACAGACGGACAGACTTAGTAAGTTAGTAGACTTAGACTCGTAGGCTTAGTAATAGGGTTCCGTTTTTACCCTTTGGGTACGAAACCCTAAAAAGTCAAAAAGTTAAAACGAAAGAGTCGTCCCCATACAGCAAACGTATTTTAACGTATTTTTGTATTAGATCTAATGTATATGTAATGTAGTGTAACGATAATACGTACAAGCGTAATAATTGGCATGAATATAGTACACAGACACACTCTAACTAAAGTATAACAAAAAATAATAAATAATGATCAAATGCGAGTCAGTGACTAATTTCTGTTCATACGAACGAAGCAAGTCAATCTTGCTATTTTTTTTAATCGACTAGTGGAATTCCTACCATCTAATATGCTAAAGTATATAATAGGCATGTGTCCTAATGTTTAATTTGTTACAATGAACCGGCTTAGCGATGAATATAACTAAATAAATTACACATAGGTACTGATAAAATAAATGAAATTGGCTGATAAATCTCTGAGATATGAGTGTTTAAAGTTTTAGGTGGGGATAGAGAGGGGATGCTCTATTCATTTCTCGCAAAGCGTGTGTTAGTACAGCATTTGTATGGCGCTCCTGAGGTGTGACGTCACGGCTCAGTATAGTGCGCTCTCTGTCTAGCACGAAATTAAAATGTTTATATCTCATTTATGTTTGAACTAATTTTTATTTTGTTTTCGATGATGTACTCTATTTATGATCAGCTTTTTTATGAGGCAATAAAAAAAAATAGTCATCATGCCTATTAAGATTATCGATAAAATTAAAACTGCACACAAAACTTTCCCATCACTAGCTGTGATACCACATTCTAAATTTTAGGATGAGGTTTTTTTTTTAATGGCTCCTCACGAAAATAGCATTTAACCGTATCAAGTAATATATTTATTTTTCTACCCATTTAAAGTCACATAAAACGAACTCTAAACATAGCCTACGTCAATATCATGGTCAAATCATGACCTAGTAAGGTCATGGAAACTTTTTAATCAAGTTTCTATGGAGTTTTGGGGCAAAACAAAAAAATCACATTTGCAACTTCCCATTGTTTGCCTACACTCACGCAAACCTACGAATTTGCCTTAATCTTATTTAACGGATAATAATTCAATATTATTACACAAGCACATGCATTAATACACTAGTTTTGTTAAATAAAAAAAGCAAAATCGATGAAAAACTCTTAGCTAAATTATTTTAACCCTCGTGCTTATCGTGCAGTTTAATTTGGAACTATTTTAACTATGTCGTAGATAAATTTACGTTAAGGACTGTTGAACTCATACTAGTTTTTTGAACTGCACAAAAATCGTGCAGTTTTTTTGGAATAGCAGCATTTACCGAAATAATTGCGCAAAATGCACAGGGAACTGAACCGTATTGCACCACGAGAAGGTCAGTTTTAAACTTTAACAAAATGGCGTTCATAACCTTTTGGATTAATAATAATCTTGACGAATTATTGCATTCCTTCCTATGTAGTTATATTATGACGTTTCGTTTACATGTGTGCAACTGGCTACAACGGATTTCTTGCAAAAATGCCTTGACAGCCGTTCTATTTTAAAAGAAAAAATTTTCTCTTCTGTGGTCTGATCTGAGGTTAGGGGGCGTCCATTAATTACGCGAGGTGTTTTGGGGGAAGGGGTCGAGCCGAATCTCATTCAATCTCACGAAGGGGTGAGAGGGGGTCTCGGCAAATATCAAGAAAATAAATCCGCAAGAAAGAGTGTAAAATTGCGGGAAAGCTGGGTTAAATGAAGTAAAACATGTTTCCACTAAAATATAGCTAAATCCTATACAACGTATTAAGGATTAACGTACACACAAAAAACACGCATTTAGAAATATCTCACGTGGGATTATGGAGTGGGGGAGGTGGTCAAGCCAAATCTCACCAGGGAGGGGGGAATCGCCAAAATCACCTTACGTAATTAATGGACGCCCCTTATATTAGTCTCATTCTTTCAGAATGATAAGAGTAGACAACATTTTATTGCGGCGCACTAGGGCAGGGGCAAAATATAGGCTAGTGCCTTGCCTTAGGTTGTTATTTTTTTTTTGTAAATCCTTGTTTATTTATTTTTAGTTTCCTAGCTGTAGAAGAAATGAGAAGAGGGTCATCTCCCGAGCAAGCTGCAGCAACCGCAGTTAGAAGAATCGCGGAACACTATCCAAGTTTTATGGGTGCAGTGGTCGCCCTAACGAAGGATGGGCGCCACGGGGCGGCGTGCCACGGCATTTCAACTTTTCCCTACGTTGTTCATGACAAAAGTGAAGATGATTTTAGAATTGTTAAAGTTGAATGTATCGATAGTTATGAAATAAAGTTTTACCGTGATTAGAATTTGGTTGGAGTTCCCGATGTTTCGTCGCAGTTACATGCATCATGTTTACAGGCAAACCAAAACCACATCCTAATCACGGTAAATATCCTGTAAGTAATCTTAAATCTGTAATACTTTTATTTTAGGATTACTGGAAGGACATGGGGGAAATCTAATTTAAATAAAACTTGCAATTATTATCATGTTACCACCGTAGTTATTTCCACTTTTAACATCTTGCACAACTAGTTGTGTAAATTTGTTGGTCCACGGGGACTACCTCTTGCCAACGTGATATGAAGAAAGAAAGGAGCTTTATTATCAGTACCTTTTTAACTATAATACCTTAACTTATAAAATATAATTTCATACTGAAAGAAAATAATTTCAAACTTTTACAGTATAATAATTTTATTTACATAATACAGCATCAATATTTAAGAGCTTGTTAATACTGCTATAATATTTAGCAGTTTTTCTCGGCTGGTACACTTATCCCTATCAAGGTATCCCTACTGGTAGGGATAAGTAAAAACACTTAAGAGCTACCGGTAGGGATAAGTAGAAACTAAGTTAACTTATCCCTACCAAATAAAAATAATCTGACCTGACCTCATCTGTGATCCATTACTGTGATCATCAGATTTTATTTATTTATTTTATAGCATTCTATGCTGGTCAAGTTGCTTGATTCTCATCTTGCAATGATGTCAATTTATCACAGAAAAGAAAAACAAAAATATTTAACAATGTATCAACTTTTCTGTTAAATTGATTATAAAAAAAAATTACTTTATCTAATTGGTATTTAACCATCGTGGATATTTATAAATAATAATTAGTCATTGATTAGTTCCTTTGTATTCTTACCAGCTTGCCTTCCGGCATATTATGTCTCTTCCTGGGCCAATCATGTTTTTTTTTTAATTTATTTTTTACTAATCATACAATTAGGTACTTTAATAAATAAATGTTCTTTCCATCTGTTTTTTCTCTATATATAAATATTTTTCAATGTATTCAATTTGATTGTTTGCTACCATAATTGGTTTCCTTGTTTTATTACTAGGTAATTAATTTAGTTTTGTCGGTATTCATACATAATCCAACCTTTCTGCTGCTAATTCTTGTAGGATTACTTGTAATGTTTCTGGATCGTTTGCAAGCAGTATAATGTCATCACAATTAGTGGTTTAGCAGGTCTCATTTCTATCTAAGTCTTATTTTCCCAGTCGAGTCTTCTAAATATTTCAACATTTTTGTGCGGGCTTGGAGTGTTCGCTTAAAAAATCTTGGGGGACATTGGGTCTCGCTTGTCAGATTCCATTCTTTGTTCTGAATGTTTATAATCAATATAATCATCATTGATTTAGGCCCTCCATAGGTATTGTTCCTTTGTTCGGATTACCACTGGAGTATCCGAGTGAAGGAATCATTTTCTTGTCGAGTACTTGATCCACAGAAGGCGTCACCTAAATCATATTTTTTTAAATCGTAATTACGAATGTCTATAACAAAAATATACATGTTGCTAGCAAGGCAAAAGTCCTAGGTTTCATATTTAGACAAATAAGGACCACTGAAATCCAGGCTCTCTTTGTTTTCAATAGACCTATTTTCAACGAGATGTTGAGGTACTTTTGCCAGGCCTGTTTGCTACATATCTTTATATTGCAATGAAAGTTAAAATTAGGTATGCGTAAAAGCAAGCGATCAGTATTTTAAGTTTATCATGGCTATAAGTATAGCGTGCAAAATCAAAATCATAAACCAATTTTCCGCGAGAAGCTAACACTGCATCTGATGTCCTCCGACCGGCCAATCTATAAACAAAATATTTATTACCTTGTAACAAGTATATTCCTTGAATTGGCCATATTATTTATTATTTTATGATCCATTGGGAGTAATAGTGTTCTAGTTCCGTGACCGCACCGCACCAAAGAGAATACAATAGAGATAGAACACAGAAATTCACAGAATACACAAGCCATGAGTTTTGGCGCCAACGTGGAAAAACATTTCGACTCCTTAGATTATTTTCCTAAAGCTAAACTTGTGTATTTTCGAGTGTTAATGTGTACCTACTTACTAAATAGTGAATTATTATTTATTAAGAGCTCGTAAACGTGCTCGAGTGTGGAAGTGATTATAAAGAGGTAAAACATGTCTTTTCGTGTTGTTTCCAAAACTCTATAGGAGCCTCTTGTATAGTCCCCTCCACTTTACTGGGGCTTGAGTTTGATTTGACCACGGAACACTATTACTCAAGGAGTGGATTTGATCGTGACTTACTTTGCTTTACTCTGAATGTGACTATAACAATATAAACTATAACTTGTTTGACGCTATTAATACTATGCAAACTTGATTAATATTACGACTAAAGGACGTTGTATCCACGGTCATGAAAAATTTAACACACAAGCCATGATCTGTGCAAGCCATAAACAAAAGTTGAAGACTTGAAGCTTGAAGTTGACCTTTGGAAACACAGATCTACTACGAGAACACGTTTCCCCGCATTATATCACTTTTCCACACTCAAGCACTTCCACGAATATTTAATTATTAACAATTGTTAGCATTTCGGCCAAGAAATCACCTATTGAACTATTTTACACACAATTCGTTTACACTTGTTATCGCTTCGAGGTTCGAGCAAAGAAAGAGGGCGATTGCAATGCAACCGCCACTTATATACTGTGTTCGTTGGCAGTTGACAACAGACTGTCAACTGTCAACGAACACGCGTGAACTTCGCCAATACAGTTTCATTATAATGGTGTTGTTAGTTCATCTATACATTAAATGATTAAACTAAAGTTGTTTTACATTCGGCCATCCGACTCAATTACACGTCCTCGTGTATACGTGTCATGTATTATATGATAATAGACATTATACGTGTTAATTAAATGTGTACTTTACAATCTTATTTTGAAGTCTTATACTATCGTTTTATGTTACATAATATCAGAATGCAACTGCATACTGAAAAGCACATCATATCATACTAAAACCGAATCTGGTTTAGTCAAGTCAGTACGCAACTGCGTACACTGTCTCTTACGCATCTGCGTACATCGGTTCTTACGCGACTACGTACACCGGATCTTACGCAACTGCGTACAATATCTCTTACGCAACTGCGTACACCGTCTTTTACGCAACTGCGTACTGGAGGCTCCGCTGCAGGCTCCGCTGCAGTCTCCACTGCAGGCTCAGCTGGCAGGTTCGACGGCAGGCTCAGCCGCAGGCTCGACAGCAGGCTCGACAGCAGGCTCAGCCGCAGACTCCGCGGCAGGCTCCGCCGCAGACTCGACCGCAGGCTCGACAGCAGGCTCAGCCGCAGGCTCGACGGCAGGCTTGACAGCAGGCTTAGCCGCAGGCTCGACGGCAGGCTCAGCCGCAGGCTCGACAGCAGGCTCAGCCGCAGACTCCGCGGCAGGCTCCACTGCAGGCACCGCTGTATGCTCCGCCGCAGACTCGACCGCAGGCTCGACAGCAGGCTCGGCCGCAGGCTCGACGGCAGGCTCAGCCGCAGGCTCAGCCACAGGCTCGACAGCAGGCTCAACCGCAGACTTCGCGGCAGGCTCCACTGTATGCTTCGCCGCAGACTCGACCGCAGGCTCAGCCGCAGGCTCAACGGCAGGCTCGACAGCAGGCTCAGCCGCAGGCTCGACAGCAGGCTCAGCCGCAGACTCGACAGCAGGCTCAGCGGCAGGCTCGACAGCAGGCTCAGCCGCAGGCTCAGCCGCAGACTCCGCGGCAGGCTCCACTGCAGGCTCCGCTGTATGCTCCGCCGCAGACTCGACCGCAGGCTCGACAGCAGGCTCAGCAGCAGGCTCAGCCGCAGGCTCGACAGCAAGCTCAACGGCAGGCTCGACAGCAGGCTCAGCCGCAGGCTCGACGGCAGGCTCAGCCGCAGGCTCGACAGCAGGCTCAGCCGCAGGCTCGACAGCAGGCTCAGCCGCAGACTCCGCGGCAGGCTCCACTGCAGGCTCCGCTGTATGCTCCGCCGCAGACTCGACCGCAGGCTCGACAGCAGGCTCAGCCGCAGGCTCGACAGCAGGCTCAGCTGCAGACTCCGCGGCAGGCTCCACTGCAGGCTCCGCTGTATGCTCCGCCGCAGACTCGACCGCAGGCTCGACAGCAGGCTCAGCAGCAAGCTCAGCCGCAGGCTCGACAGCAAGCTCAACGGCAGGCTCGACAGCAGGCTCAGCCGCAGGCTCAGCCGCAGGCTCGACAGCAGGCTCAGCCGCAGACTCCGCGGCAGGCTCCACTGCAGGCACCGCTGTATGCTCCGCCGCAGACTCGACCGCAGGCTCGACAGCAGGCTCGGCCGCAGGCTCGACGGCAGGCTCAGCCGCAGGCTCAGCCACAGGCTCGACAGCAGGCTCAACCGCAGACTTCGCGGCAGGCTCCACTGCAGGCTCCACTGTATGCTTCGCCACAGACTCGACCGCAGGCTCAGCCGCAGGCTCGACAGCAGGCTCAGCCGCAGACTCGACAGCAGGCTCAGCGGCAGGCTCGACAGCAGGCTCAGCCGCAGGCTCGACAGCAGGCTCAGCTGCAGACTCCGCGGCAGGCTCCACTGCAGGCTCCGCTGTATGCTCCGCCGCAGACTCGACCGCAGGCTCGACAGCAGGCTCAGCAGCAGGCTCAGCCGCAGGCTCGACAGCAAGCTCAACGGCAGGCTCGACAGCAGGCTCAGCCGCAGGCTCGACGGCAGGCTCAGCCGCAGGCTCGACAGCAGGCTCAGCCGCAGGCTCGACAGCAGGCTCAGCCGCAGACTCCGCGGCAGGCTCCACTGCAGGCTCCGCTGTATGCTCCGCCGCAGACTCGACCGCAGGCTCGACAGCAGGCTCAGCCGCAGGCTCGACAGCAGGCTCAGCCACAGAATCGGCGGCAGAAATTTGCATATATAACAATAAGTACACTAATCGGATATATAATCTGAAGAACTTTTAACATGAGCACAGTTATTTAGTAATTAGTATTAAATTAATCATTAGTAAAGAAATTATAATCAAGAAAACGCAAGGAATAAAACAGCCACTTTGTACAATAACTATTAATTAGGGCTCTAAAAAAAACATGACTAGCAAACAGGTTTTGAACCACTTAACAAAAGACAAATTACACTCTGTGGACATGGGAAAATAAGAAGACATCTGTAACTTATTAATCCCGATTCTGATTTGTTAGCATTTCGGCCAAGAAATCACCTATTGAACTATTTTACACACAATTCGTTTACACTTGTTATCGCTTCGAGGTTCGAGCAAAGAAAGAGGGCGATTGCAATGCAACCGCCACTTATATACTGTGTTCGTTGGCAGTTGACAACAGACTGTCAACTGTCAACGAACACGCGTGAACTTCGCCAATACAGTTTCATTATAATGGTGTTGTTAGTTCATCTATACATTAAATGATTAAACTAAAGTTGTTTTACACAATCCACCATTATTACGCATTAACACTCGAAAATACACAAAATAAGGAAAATAATAGAACAAGACGACATTTTTTTTTGTTGGCGCCAAAACACACTTATTTATACACGTTACATGACTGTGGTTCAACTACAGGTTTTATGGCTCTGGCAGCTGCGATATTGTAAAAACTCAATGAAAACATTTTCTTATAATACCGTTTTTATTTTATTTTATTTATTTATTCATATTACAACTATCATTACAGGAATGTCCTAATTCAATAGCGTTTTAGTGTATTGACTAATCTAATCTTATTGCTTATAGACTGGGCAAGTGCCTTTATTAACTAAACAAAATACAAGCTACGTTACATGTGGTTCAACTACAGGTATTGCCAAGTGCCTTTATTAACTAAACAAAATACAAGCTAAAACTAACACTACTACTAAAATTGCTTAAAGTGAAGATACAGATAGAGAGATAAATATTAAACAAATTTAGTAGCCAGCCAAATTAAGTAATCAACGCATATCTCGATTCATTCGTATTTACCGCTTTTTATTCAGACGTGATTCAGACTGAATTTGATTGGAGGACAAACACGTCAGAAAAAGTTGACTGTGCTCTGATTGGCTTTAACTATGCATATAGAACTTTTTCTTCTCTCTGTATTACCGACGCGATGCGATTGGCGCATTTGCCATCTTCAAAACAATGGTTTTGTCTATGACTCATAATTTGACAGATGTTTTGACAAGTAATAAATACTTACTTTTAAATGCCATCCCTCTCTAACACATCTTTTTTGTTGATAGTTGTCTTTTTTGCATGCTCAATACAAACGTTTCAACATGAACTCGGAACAAAATTCTAACTTGTGAAGAATTATTTCGGAACTTCGGCCATTTTGTGTTTGATTGTCTCACTGCGCTCACTGTTCAACGTAAGTTTTTTCGATGTAATAATTTGTCAAGATATTGAAAATTATGCCTATGCCTAGCATAGCTATAACAATAATGTCTTTCAAAGTATGGATTGGACTTATGTATTTTTAATATTTCCTACTTTTCTGAACGTTCTGTAATAATACTCTTAGAATGCGTCACCACGCCACGTGGTGATTTTTCATGATGAAAACCAAAATTCATTTCATTCGTGGTATCCGCCATAGTGTTAACACGGTGATGGCCTTAAAATGTCTGATTCGTCCATAGAATCCACTTCTAACCTTAAATACTAGACCATGTGTTTAAAAATGATTCATTTCACAGAATGGCGGACGCTGCTCCTGCCGGTGGACGTGGCGGTTTTCGCGGCGGTTTCGGTTCTCGCGGCGGTGACAGGGGCCGCGGTGGCCCACGTGGGCGCGGACGCGGTCGCGGTCGTGGCCGTGGGCGCGGCAAGGAGGACCAGAAAGAGTGGGTGCCGGTCACCAAGCTCGGCCGCCTTGTCCGCGAGGGAAAGATCGACAAGCTCGAGAGCATCTATTTGTTCTCTCTGCCCATCAAAGAGTTCGAGATCATCGATTTCTTCCTGGGCCCATCCCTCAACGATGAAGTTCTGAAGATCATGCCTGTTCAGAAGCAGACGCGCGCCGGTCAGCGCACGCGTTTCAAGGCGTTCGTAGCTATCGGCGACAACAACGGCCACATCGGTCTGGGCGTCAAGTGCAGCAAGGAAGTGGCGACCGCTATTCGTGGGGCCATCATCCTCGCCAAGCTCTCTGTCCTCCCCGTTCGCCGAGGTTACTGGGGTAACAAGATCGGAAAGCCCCACACCGTGCCGTGCAAGGTAATTACTGTCATAATGCCTGCATTTTCCGTTCCTACCAATAATCTAAATGATGTAACTGATAATCATTTCATTCGTGGTATCCCCTGAGGTTTCCTATGAAGCTTTTAGCATGTCTGATTCTATCTATACAGATCTTATCCACATACATTGAACCCAACTTGTTACAGACAGTTTTATTTATTATTTCAGGTGACTGGCAAGTGCGGTTCAGTCACGGTGAGGCTGATCCCTGCTCCCCGTGGTACTGGCATAGTGTCAGCTCCTGTTCCTAAAAAGCTTCTCCAGATGGCTGGTGTCCAGGACTGCTACACCTCCGCTCGTGGCTCCACCGGCACTCTTGGCAACTTTGCTAAGGCCACCTATGCTGCCATAGCAAAGACCTATGCCTACCTCACTCCTGACTTGTGGAGGGACATCCCACTGACCAAGTCGCCTTACTCTGAATTCAAGGCTTAGACAATTTTCATTGCAATTAAATAAAGCAACTTTTGACTTACTATTGTATTTTATTTTTACAATAGAAATATATTATGCTATAGATTTTCACAATTTACATAATGACATACATATTTACTTAATGACTTAGGTTTTTGCTACTATTACACATTGAAATAAACAATAAATTTTTGTCATATTAACTCATCGGATACATTGAGTATTGGTCCATTGGTCCAGTTGGTAGTGAACCTACCTTCTGAGCTTGGGGGCGTGGGTTCGATTCCCATCTAGAACAAACATTTGTGTTTGTTCTATATCTGGTTGTTAATATATATTTAAGTATTTATTTAAAACTATATATGTATGTATATCAGTCTGTGGCAGCCATATCACAAGCTATGCTTAGTTTGGGGTCAGATGACCGTGTGTGAAAAAATGTCCTGAATATTTATTTTATTTTTTTATCTGAGGAGGTATATAATCCTCAAGGTGATGTAATAAAAATTCAACCTGGCGCAAAACTTAAGAATTCTGGGCACTGAGTGACTACTGCATGCATAAAATAATTGGTTCTTGTAATGAAATAAATTCATATTTCTAAAAACATCCGTAATGTAGTCTACATATGACCATGGCCACTGCAAAAGTGCAAAATTAGGAATTAAAAAACTAAAAAAGAGAAAATCAGTTTGAAGTAGGTATTTAATAAAAAATTAGTGATTATGTATCACTAGTACCTAGTACCTAATCCCTATAATGGATGACAGCATAATGGTACAGATTTCAAATTTCTGACTGGTTAATACTACCATCGCAGTTTATAAGCACCTGTTAAAAAATTGTTCTTTTTTAGCTCTAGTACCTAAATAATATGCAAATCAGTATATGCATCAGTTATAGGTACCTACTTGTTTGCAAACCAAGATATGATCTCAAGATACTATGGTGTAAAAGAGAAAGAAAGCCAAGGCTTGGTTCAGAAACCCGCTTAGCATCCCATTTCAGGGGTGGCAGGAGATTATTAGACCAAAGAATCTAGAAATCCCATTCACTTTTTATTTTAAACATAAAATACCTAAATGGTTAAGGTGATTTCTAGGTTTTTTGTCTAATAATCCCCTTCTGCCACACAAATGGGGAATTTCTGAACCTAGCCGCTGCTGCTGTGATGGTGGAAACAAGCGGAGCGGAGAGCGGTATTGAACGGAATGTGCAAGAATTGGTCATTCACATTGGTTGAAATCCACATCTGCTCCACTACAATGGAAAAAGTCAGTGGAACGAGAATAATTGTATCAAATTGTATGGCAAATTAAGTAGTGCAGCAGAGAGGAATGGAGCAATCGCCGCACAGAGCAAGCTAAAAATAGTGGTGCGATGCTGGTGGAGCAGATTATAGCAGAGCAGGGTGAGCAGTACATCAGTATTCTAGCAGAGAAAAATGTATGATGTGTGTGCTGTCTGACAGATGCTGTTACATTATGTACATGGTACATAATGTTTAGGGTCATGCTCTTCTGGACTTGGTTAGGTAGGAGAGACGTGCAATGCACAACCCGCCTTAGGGATTTTCCCACAAAAATTATAAATGTACTAACATGAGCACACTATAACTGTAATAATAATAATCATTTTGTCTAGTTTTTAACATAGGTTGCAAAAACAGAATTAGAAAGCCATTATTATAACTTTATTATATACATTGACTTCACTTTTATAGAAAAATAAATAAACAAAATAATCATGTTTTGCAAAACTCTTGCACTTCCTGCTCAAAGAGGTTTATTGTGTGATCACAAACTTTTTGCAAGTCCTTGAGACCTCGTTTCAACACTTCCAGGGATGGTGTCTCTCGCGTTTGTATTCTGAAGTGCATTTTGGACTCGGCCGGGTGAGGTACGGTGTATCCACAGAAATCTACATCTTCACTGAAAATTATAAGAGAACTGAATATTAAACGATGAGCATTGATTTACAAACACATTAATATGGGATCTAGTACAAAATTCACAAAAAAGTGTCGGGAGTTTATAATATATAAATATCAACAAACCAATTTAAGTTCTATATTAGCTTTTATGTAGAGTATATGCAGATTACTTATTGTTAAGTAAATAAATAAATAAATTTGTATATTAGCTGCAAATTATTTAATATTAGAAAAACGAACAAAGCATATGAAATAGGGATGTCACCCTTTAATCAATTACTCGGAAAATTTATTCTTTGGGGTCAGAAAATCCGTTAGATCAACCTGACAAAGTGGATTGATTCACTAGAACTAGATCGATCTTTGAAACTCGAGAATCTGGTCAATTAATATTGTTAAAATAGAGCCACTTTTTAGATCAAATTGAAGAAGTAGGTCAGTGTGTTCAACTTAGAATCGATAATAGTTTAACATATTTATGAAATGAAATGGAAATTTTATTGTTAACAAGTCTTCTCAATAAATTATAGTACATGTTGCAATAACATAATTTAATTACATTCTTGGTGGAAGTGCATTGGTGGCCAAACTCCGATATAGACCGCATCATTGCTTAACATCAAGCTAGATGGCAGTCAAACACTAGCCAATTAATAAAAAACTAAAACCTGTGAGATAGCATACCAATACCCTTCGCTGAACAAAGGTGATGTGACTATCTATGAAATCGATTTACTGGATCGATACAAAGACATATCTATGATGTAAAAGTTTGTCAATAAGTCTGAAGTAATTGCATTTAATCCTGCTCGTACCAACATACTCATACTATGTGTGCGTGCAAATGGCAATCGGTAACTATCAGAATCATGAACCAATATCCATAATAAGATCAGTTTAAAGATGATTTAATTTTATGCTAGACCATGGCTGGCACGAGCATTGTCCCATACGAGGCAACTAGCTACTACTGGGGTACTAAGTACTTACTATCTGTTAATAATACATTTTAGAGCATTTCCCAATGTGTGACTTTCATTTTGAAAAACATAGGTTCTGCATGTTGGCCCTGAATCTTCATCTCCTGGGAGCTGAAAGAAAATAAAAAAATAACTTTACATTTATTATAACTTTAGATTTACATTAAAAGTTTCAACGAAATATTTCAGAAAAATCATACACAGTAACACTATATTCTGCTTTGATTAGATGTTGAGGTTAAGGCTATGGTGCGGTAATCTCAACTTAGCTGCTATAAAAGTTAGTAATATTCGTGTAAAAGTTGACTCAAGTTACCTCAGATATCTTCATTGCGTATGGTGCCTCTATTGTATTTCAAAGTTCAAATAAAATTTAAAGCATAAAAGTAAAATATGCTCACTAAGCAACAATAGAACTTTTAAAAATACCTGGAAATATGTAAGTATGTACTACGTATGAGCAATAGAACAGACTATTATACTCTATTGGTATTTTTATAATAAAAAATTGTGTAATCTCTGTCGAGACGAAATTTTAAATTAAATAAAATCACAAAAATAATAATTTGTAAATGTAAACAAATCGATCAGAAATTCAGAATAGCGTAGCAGAGCAAGTTGACATTGACATTATATTTAGATATGACAATGACAATGATAAATAGATTGACTGTCATAGCTATTTTTATTAAGCGTTCAGTGGGCTAAACTAAAGTATTCTAGGGCATATCTCCTTGTCTACCGTAGGTTTTCTTTGGTAGGTCATACACCAGGGCACACTACTATTACGCTTCATTTTCGTACTTTTAGGGTTCCGTACCCAAAGGGTAAAAACGGGATCTTATTACTAAACATACGATGTCAGTCTGTCTGTCCGTCTATCCTACCTATTAACGGCTGTATCTTTCGAACCGTAATAGATAGCTAGTTGAATGTTTCACAGAATATGTAATGTTATGGCGGATTAATTAAGAAATAATAAAAAATATCAAAAAGTAAAAACGAAATGGGGGTCCCAATACAACAAACGTATTTTTATACCAATTTTTTATTTGTTCTAATGTAAAAACAGCAATATGTACAAGCGTCAAACTTGGCATGATTATGGTTCACACTCTAAACAATAACAACAAATAATAAGTAATGGCCAAGTGCGAGTCGGTGACATTTTCTGTTAACCACAGGTTCTCGAATGATCACCTAAGTTAAGCAACGTCGGGCGCGGTCGGTACTTGGATGGGTAACCGCCTGGATTGTTGTCTTTTTGCACTACTTTTTTGTTCTTTAGAAGCTAACAAGTTATGTAGTGGTACGGAACCCTCAGTGCGCGAGCCCGACTCGCACTTGGCCGGTTTTATTTGTTTATGTTGCTATGCTATTTGTTTAATGAAATGGAATAGTTTATTGTCAGATTTGCACCCATAACATAATAATTCACATACAAATTAAATCAATTAGGTAATTGACCAATGACTAATTGATTACCTAATTGATATTTTTATGCGTTATTTGCATTGATTTCAAGAAAAAAAATGTCGCGTTTTATTTTCCTTACTTATGTTTTGTCCTAATATTTATAAATGCTTTGAATGTTTCCTCAAGTCAACCATAGTGCCTAAGGTACGTCACGTACCGTACGTGTCGACCACAAGCATAATGAAGCGCTTATAACCCGCAGAGTAATTTACTTATACGGCCTCTGTCACCCGACTGGGAATTTATCTCATCATTGCGCTCGTGGATGTTCTAAACGTGATGTTTCTCCGTATAAATTAAGCTTTGTGGGTTGCGCGTCATTATCACCATGATCACAACACATAAATATCAAACCAATATGGAACAGGTTTTAAGCAAGGGCGGAGACTCGATCCATGAGTTGTCATACTTAAAATAAACCGGCCAAGTGCGAGTCGGGCTCGCGCACTGAGGGTTCCGTACCACCACAAAATAAAATAAGGTCATCACTACAAATAATATATAATGCTAAGTGCGAGTCTGTGACAAATTTCTGTTCATTACCAAGTGATAATACTCGAGCGCCTGTAGCAAACTGCGTAGCAATTATTCCGACAATTTTGGAAGGCGTTATAATAACTGGTAATTCGGTTACTTGGACAACCTGTTGGTGGGAGTTGGTGGGTTGGTGGTTTTGGCGCCAACGGTGAAAAAAATATCGGCTCGTTTTTTTACAGTTCGGCTATTATTTTATTACAGTTCCTCTCTGTCTCCAGAGTCTGTTACAAAGATTATGAAACTACGAGTATTCGTTTTCCATTTGTTTTTGCTGTTTTTCGCAAATGTCTCTCTGTGATAATGTTTGTCTTAAATGAGAAAGCTACGGTAAGCCACACCTCACAATAAACTAGCACCTATAGGAGATATCTACTAGCGGTAGCGGACATAACATCGGGTGATATGTAGGGGGCGCTATAGTCACAGCTCAGAGGATTTAATAAAGCGAATTCCAGGTGTGAGATCGTACTGTAGGTTTATTTAGTAATTTGCCTTTCATTAGAGACAAACACAAAATTGTCTGTTGACAATATTTATGTTTGACTTGTCTTGAGGTAGGTAAGCTATAAATACCTAATAGCTACAGCTAGATAAAATATAGGGTAGATTGTTCTGAAAATAAACCGGCCAAGTGCTAGTTAGGCTCGCACACTGAGGGTTCCGTACCACCACAAAATACAATAAGGTCATCCAAGTAACCGAATTACCAGTAAAGTTATAATAACGCTTTAGGATATTTGTAGAAGGCTATCCTAAATGTATGTGCGTGGGTAATTGAAACTCCAGTAGATGAATTAAGTACGTGCGCTTTATTTGAGCGCCGGCGAATGACTGGTTAAGCATTGAATGTTGGTGCGCTTTTATCAAAATGTTTATAATAACAATGACGTGATGTAGGTGGGACTCACAGGCCCTACAACGCCTTCCAAAATAGTCGAATCAATTAGCCACAGTCAGTTATTTTGCTACAGGCGCTCGAGTACGTATAACACAATTATAACTTGGTAATGAACAGTGTCACCGACTCGTACCTACTTGGCAATTATTTATTATTTGTTGTTATACTAAACTTCAGAGTGTGTACTATAATCATGCCAAGTTTGACACTTGCACGTATTACCGTTTTTAATACAAAAATACGTTAAAAAACACTTTTGTTGTACGGGAAACTACCCCCTTTCGTTTTTACTATTTGATTTTTTTGCATTTCTTAGGTACCTAATAGTAATCCACCGTAATATTGCATATTCTCGGAAAATTTCAACTGGCTATCTAAAGTTCTCGGTTCGAAAGATATACAGCTGTTAATAGTTAGGGAAAGACGGACAGACGGAAAGACGGACAGACATACATCGTAGGCTTAGTAATAGGGTCCAGTTTTTACCCATTGGTTACGGAACCCTAATAAGTAGCATCTAGCTCAATAAAACAACATGGAAGCTCCAAGAACGCTGCTATAAGCGGACTAATTAGTGGTGCAAGGGATGTGAGCTGGCAATACTTACATGATTTCGCTCTCTTTGCGTTCTCGTTCATCCGCATTTAGCCACATTCAGCGAGCTTTTAAACGGAGGCATTACGCTAAATATCTACGACGCAACGAAGGCATAAGGGGATTTCGTGCTTCTAGCTTTAGGTACGTAGGTAGGTAGGTACATAGTTATTTTGAATGACAAGAGACACCACAGAAAAGAGAAGAAAATAACCTTTATTGAACATTCTTTATTATTTATTTTGTTTATAGTCTGTAAGTAGTTTTACTTATTAATCCTGACATTATGAATATTTTATTATTTTAATTCATTTATTTTGACAATTATTGTGTGATATTTAATTTAATTTATATAATTTAACATGAATTTTTAACTAATGTAATTGGTATTTACCGTTTTAGTTAATAAACAATAATAATAATAATAATAATAATAATTCTTATTTGGATCAACGCGTCGAACTTCGCATCCAAAGAACTTGGACCTTACCTTTTTGGGTTAGGTCGCAAACAAGCCTCAAAGTTCTTTGTCCGCATCACAGTTTTTTTTCTTCTTCCCCGTGTTGGGGCTTTTGGCTCCGCATGATTGACGCAGTGGCCATATACAAGAGCATCACCACAGCATCACAGTTGGTAACTGATTTTGAGTGACTGACGTTTCGTTTATATGGGTGCAACAGGCCTTACAAAAATGCCTTGACAGGCGTTCTAATTTAAACAAAAGAAGAAGAAAAAACTGTTCTGTGCTAGACGCACAGAAAATTATTAAGAAGTTGATAACTAAGTACGTGCGGTATTTAAGAAGGTATAGGTACCTACTTAACGTATTAATTACCTGTAATAGCATAGGTAATTTTCTTATTGAAGTTTCCACACTGTAAATAAGTATGGAAACCTCAATTAGACACAGTAAGACCAACTATATCATCATAACCGTTCATTTCTTACATGAAAAAGGTCTCAAAATTTTGGAACAATTTTTTTGATGTCATTCGATCCCGTTGGTTATGTATATCTTCGATCCTATTCCTTTTAAGTAAGGATTAAAAGTTTTTATGTGACCAACTTCAGTGCCTTACGGACAACAGCTAATTGCGGCACTTAATCCGCTCAGTTGGAAAATCACGCGAACGTGTACCTTATCGCGCCCAGATACGGTTTGCGGTCGCGTGATTTTCCAACTGAGCGGATTAGGTGCCGCAATTAGCTGTTGTCCGTAGGGCCCCTGCATGGAAACTTTAGAAATCGCCAAAAATCATTTCACTAGGATGTTCCTAAAAAAATGCCGTTCGTTTCTGTTCCCTAAAATGATCTTGTTGATATAAGCTTTGGTACTTTAGATATCTATTGCTATGCCATGAACTTGCAGTTAATCTGGACTGAAGTAAAACCACAGGTAAAACGTTCCCAATGCATATATATATATATATATATATATATATATATATATATACCAAGTTATTACCTACCTATATATATATATAGGTAGGTAATAACTTTTTCATTACTCATACTCAGAAAGTAGGCCTGAAGTTGCCTGAGGAGCGGGTTGAAAGTAATACATTTCAGCCCTAGGGAGAATCACTTTCAAATGATAGACACAAAAAAAACTAGTTCTATTTTCACATTTGTATTGAACCATGATCAAACTTTTTTTTCCTCCTCATAGGATTATGGTCCCGCACTTCTCGAGCATTTGCCAGTGTCAGAATGTTAAAAAAATCCGATAAAAAAGGCGGGAATCCGATATTCATTGTAGAGTTTCGTTTATACTTACGTATAGCAGATTAATTCACTCATATTTTCTTTAGTCAGTTCATGTTTTTATTTTTAGTTTCCTTGTATTCGTAATGAAAAGCACCGTGTTTACGTCGGGGTTAAAGGCTTATTTAGTCCCTCGAACTATTAGCGCCGTCGCTACGCTCGGGCAAACCCCGTCTCGGGTCTAAATAAGTTACTTTCACCCCTAGGGTAACAATGTACTATTTACTAAGTTTAGAGGTACCTGCCTCTCACTTGCTCATATTTCTGAAGGTTCATTTGGTACACACGTCTTTCATAACTTCATAACAGTTGATTTTTGCGTCAAACCCACAAAGTTGTAGGTAGTCTGTTTAGTGTAAAGCAGATCGTAAAAGTTAACGGGCGGGCGTAACCGTGGTAATGGGGTATATATAGGCAGGTTTATTAAGAGGGGAGACACAGCATGGGTCTCACTTAGCCATTTGCCGAATAGCGGGGATTCTGCGGTTGCTCAAAATGTACCTACAATAAACGCGACGAACTTAACCCAGGAGGATGCAGACATTGCAGACTCGCAAACTAAGTACCTACCTACCTAACTTCATTACTTCACTTCACTACATAGTATAAAACAAAGTCGCTTCCCGCTGTCTGTCCGTCCCTATGTATGCTTAGATCTATAAAACTACGAAACGGATTTTAATGCGGTTTTCAGCATCAGTTAGATATTTTTTCACGGAAGGTTTATATATGTAACAAGCGAATCGCTCCGGCTTCGCACGTAAGTTACACCCGTGCGAAGCCGGGCGGGCGCGCGGGTCGCTTGTACATTCTTATTTACTTACATTGAATGGAAAAAACTCACAAAGTCAAATAAACCCTTACGTGTCGAGGGTCTTATACCTATTTAGGACGACACAAATTGCACTCATTGCCCTTCCTCTGTATCCGCGACTAGTACGTATAAGGTGACATAAAAGTACTTATGATGTGAATACTTAGATTGGTTATCAATACAGAGGGCGATCACGGTCATGATAGGTATGCACATGTAATACAGGATTGTAATCAGTTGGTTGTACAGGACGGTAAAAGGTATCTTACCGTTTCTATAAACAACACAAGAGTTCTTTTGTGTAGATATACTTAATTCAAATAAACAAACAATTATGTTTAGGTACTTATGTAATATAAATTATTATTGTGAATGGTAATAGCCTGTGGTAATAGCTTCATCTACTATATAAAAATAAGTCGGGTTTTCCTTCCTGACGCTATAACTCCAGAACGCACGAACCGATTTCCACGGTTTTGCATTCGTTGGAAAGGTCTCGGGCTCCGTGAGGTTTATAGCGTATAGGTTTATAGTAGCGAGGCCGAAGGCTGAGCTCTACGCGTACGTAGTAGCGGGATTCAGCTAGTTAGATATATATATTCATCATACTTACATGTATATGTGTGCAAGTGGCTTTATAAAACCTTTGTAAGCTACTTACTGCATTATGTATTGAGGTCACAGACTAGGTAAAGCTTAAGTCTTTGATTGAGGTATATATAATAGTCCAGCCAGTCAATCCTCATAATCATTATTGTTATTTCGGTTATTCCTAGACGCGTCACTCTCATTTGGACAGAGATGAAAAAAAAAAAGGTTATTTATATATTTATAAAAATGTAAAAAAAAAAAAATTTCTTTCTTTCTTTCTTTCAACGAGGACAGAAACAATACGTATCTACTTATATTGCATGCACAAGTTCCAGCCAATGGATTAGTACATACAATTTACCTTTGACAAAATTAAATATAATGTAGGTACCTGCAATCTAAGCAATTTACCTACTTTAGAGCTAAATCTATTTAATGTTTGTATTTGTGCAAAAAAAAAAAACGGAATTTATAGATTTGTTTTTCATGTTTTATTTTATTACTAGCTGCGCGCCGCGGTTTCACCCGCGTTATATACCTACCTCCTTGAAGCAACCTCCTTGGTAGCGACAGCCCCCCCCTTACAACCTTACAACCCCCTTACTTACTTACGACTTAGGTAACAATTTTTTTTTGGTCTAGGTATTATGTAATCTTATTAGAGACTAGCTGACCCGACAGACGTTGTCCTGTCTTAGAAATGAAAAACACGCGAAGTAAAAATCGTTACTAAGTTTTCGGAAATTTACCAATTTTCTTAATTTTTTTTTTTTTTTTTTTTTTATTATTTAATCCACCGTAACATTACATATTCTGTGAACATTTCAACTGGCTGTCTATTACGGTTCGAAAGATACAGCCGTTAATAGGTAGGACAGACAGACAGACGGACAGACATCGTAGGCTTAGTAATAGGGTATCGTTTTTATCCTTTGGGTACGGAACCCTAAAAATATTAACGAAAATAAATAATTTGGTGAGTCTATCATTACCTATAATTAGTTTTACAAGTTCTACGCAGAATATACTTTAAAAAAAAAAAAAAAAAAAAAGTAGGGAAGTACTGCGCTTAAGTTCTTACCAAATAGCTTATTTATTGTACTTTGATCGCCCCGAATACTATTTTAAGATATAATTTTTATGTAAAGCAAAAAAAACAAAAAAAAAAACTGCGAGTTAAACCACGGGCAAAGCGAGTGTGAAATGAAGTTGACTTTGAATGACCGCATTAGCAAGCAAATTGCAACTAGTCAAACCACATAGCTGACCAGTTACGTTCTGTTGCATGCAAGTTATACAGAATACAGAAATGTTTATTTTGCGATAATGAAATTAAAGGCAAAAAAAAAACAATTATAAGTAGGTACATTATCACAAAAACCAAAACAAGCTAAATAAATAATACCTTTATGTATATGCACTCATTTGCTACTTGAGGCTGGGTCTTATTTTAGACAGTCCTAGAAAAATTACTGGGATAGTGACGCCACACGCGCTTGAAATGAAATTGGTTCGTGACTGAATATGACGTTTTAATCGGACTTCCCGACATGGACCTTTACGCAATTATATTATGTCCCAATCATAATAATAGTTCTACCGAAAGATATAAAATTTCATCATTATCAGCCCGTCCTTTTCCCCACTGATCGCACAGGCCTCTCAGAGAGAGAGATAGAGAGGATGTGCCTATAGCACGGTGGATTTACGATAATGTTGGTAAAAATTTCACGTACTTGAACTTTTTGAGGATCTTGGACATAGGTACCGTTTCCTCACGATGTTTTCCATAGATCTGTATATGTTTTCTTTCACCGTTTTTTGAGTGATGCCTTCGATACTGCACATAATTTATTTCAGAAGATACTAAATATAGTAGTCATTGGTGCAGGGCCGAAGATTGAACCGGGTGCCGTCAGATTGTAAAGCGCACATGCTATCGCTCGGCAACCATCGCTCACTATACAAATATCTTAGGTTCTATGCCTATATTATAGGTATCTGTGTTATCTAAAGTATGTCTGAAGATTAATAAAAGAGATATATTATACAATGTTCACATATCGAAATATACGCAAAACCTGCACAGTTTGATCAGAATCGGGAGTAGGTACCTACCTAAGTCGATATAAGATAATTATATCTAAAACTCTTCTCTTGCCAAAAAAAAACAGTTTTCGTTGCCTTTTTTCGTCATAAAATGTGAGAGGACTCTTAGGTAGCTAATAGACGTGACGTATTTGGTTGACGAACCGCCGTCTAAACAACGGGAGAGAAAAATTTATCTTTCTCGCCCGTTGGCCAGGCGGTGGTTCAACGTACCAAAACCACACGTCTGAATATGGCTAATCAATTCCTAGATACCCTGGAATAAGTATGGAACAGCAATCGTGTATTATTAAATTTTAGAACCAAAAATACATAAACTGCGCTATAAGCTAGTATTATTATTTTTCAATATTAATTGTAATTTATAACATGCTTTTGCTATTATTGATGTTTTACCAATATGGTTTTAAAATCGTTATCTGGAAAAGGCGGCGATTTTTTATCCAACTCCATGTTGAGAATGTCTTCATTTATGGTGTCATATGGATCATGCATATTAAAACCCAGGGCACACGTCATCTGCACCCTGGGTAAACTATGACGTGAAAATAAACCTGGACCGTCCAATCTATTCTCTAATTGTACAAAATTCTTATAATTGACAATCTTTATCATCTTTTCCAAAGGTGTTCTCCAAATTTTTGTTTTAGTTAAAATTGCAACCTGATATTCAGGAACTGGCAATCTTACGAATACCGTTACTAAATACAGGTGTTCGGTTGTTCGATCAATAGGTGTTATGATGTATCTGCAACTTCTTATTCTATGGGTCCGTTCATTCCAGCACATCGGCGAATTGATTGCAGCGTCCCAGTCTACTTCATTCCTAACTTCTTTAAGAACTTTTCTGTCAATCTTTCTCTTTACCATATACTGATGAATCGGAGCCTTACTCAGGATTTCTGTTTCGTTATTTTCATTTACTCCAATAATTTGAACAACTTTAACTTTTTGAATTGTATGATTGTGTGCGACTAAAATACAACTGTTTTGCATACCAGTGTCGGTGATTGTTATTTCGACGCATGATTTAGAGGGTGGCTGGTTACCGTTGCTGCCAGTTGCAGCAAGGATCCATTTACCACCATCTTTAACGAGTTCATGAACCAGATCTATAATATAGGGATTTTCTGGTATTTCTTTTTGACTGGTTACTGTTTTCAGAATTACTAGGATTAATAAATAATAGAGCATCTTCTTGTGGCTACAAAATCTGCCGTAAAATACATAATTTGGGTAAAATTCACATATAATTTTGACGGGGACTAAGAAAACTGTGGGCAGGACTTTTTTAATGATTCTCTTAATATCCATAAGTAATATTTTATTCTATGGTTAGATATTACGAAACAAACATCTGGTAAAATCACCTTCTAAATTGATCCAATTGGCAATACTAATAGTGGGCACAAAATGGCAATATTTAATGAACTTACTTCGTTCCTAGGCCCCCTAACCAAATATTTACGGTTTTAAACTAATCTGAATTCAAATAACAATTTAGTTCTTGTACATAATATAGTATTTTTATGTTTATTTCATGTTTTCATCGAGTTTACAAATATTTTATTGCTGATTGAAATATTGAGACACGTATGCAATATACCTAATAATATACTTATATACCTAGGTACTTTTTATAGAATAAAAATAGTTAGTTTTTAATAGACACTTTGAGGTGCAGGTAAAGGTACTGTAACGCACAATTAATAAATTGTCAAATGAATGGCTTGTGATTAGACTCATCCCGCAAAGAATCCTTGAATCGGGCTTTCTGTGTTGGCCGATTTCGGATAATAATCAGTTGCACACTTGACTGTAAGTTTAGGGAATTCATTTTTGAACATTCGCTCAAGTTTCTCTATAATGTTTTCCACCTCGAATTGAGAAGTTTTTTCTTTTGTTAGTATTGCACTATGCAGCTCTGAACGTGGCATTCTACAATTTACTCCAACAAAGTAAATGTAGTGGGATTGCTTGGCGTTCTTCGATATAAACGGATCTTGTGTAATAACTGTTGCTGTAAATGTATATGACTTGATCTTGAACGTCTTTGGATCCCAACAGATCGAAGACTTGGCCATGGAATTGAAGCTCATGTTTGATTGTGTAGAAACTAGCGAGGTATCCAACCACTGGTGAACAGGCCCGACACTATATATTTCCGTATTGTTTTGCTCGTCTATTCCAACAACTTTAAGCATTTTAACTTTCCGGATTGTATGGTCGTAAGTGTTGAATAAGCAATCACATTGGCTTTTAGTGACGCTCACAAAGAACTCGACGCATGATTTGGAAGGTGGCGGGGCGTCAACGGCATTACCGCCTGCTGCAGCAAGGATCCATTTACCGCCGTCTTTGCAGAGTTCATCAATTAGATTAAAGTCGTATTGGGATCTGGTTATTTTAACGAAGAAAATAAAAATGAATAAATATTGCATTACTTTTTTAGAACGAACCGAGTAGTAGAACATGCTGTAAGAAAAAAAAAATTAAGCCACGAATTACTCAATCAAGCCACACATTTTGACGGTCATAGAGGGATCGGAATGAGTTTTTGTGTGCAGATTTACCTATGTACAGAATGTCGTTTGATTTAAGTTTTTTGACGACGAAAAAAGAGAGGAGTTTCTCGAGTCGAGGTTCGCAGTCGTGGTTTATATTATTTATTAATGGCCACGCTTAATTTTTTACTCAGCAGTCCGGTTCTCTTTTTATTTATTTTTATACTACCCAGAAACAGGGTAATGTTTTTCAATTGTTTATAAGTAGGTATGTGTCCTACTACCGCCTAAATGGTTTGACACATTTTGGAGTGCGAGTTGTCAGTAGGTTTTTTCTGAACTGACTTCAGGAGGAGGTTATCAATTCGACTGTATTTTTTTTTCCCCAAGAGCCCAATGTCTCGACCCCAAATGCCTCAAATATGTAACCACTGCCGAGGTTAGCATATTTGCGTCGCTTGTGCTGTTCTGCCGAATTGGCAGCCGCACCAGCCCTACCTTATGTCTCAGGAAAATGTGACAACGCCAAAGTATCGACACAAGTCGCGGCTCATACAAGGGGCCGCCGCAACCTCCAGGGAACAAGTGTCATACCGTCAGGCCCAGTTAGGCCTCTTCCCATCGTCTCGCGCAAGACCGCTCGGTTCAAGCACAGCTGCGACATTGGCTTTGTTAGTATAGGTTAAATCTTGCAAATTGATTTGAATATAGTTATCCCCAACCGATAGAGTTGAAACTTTGGATACACGTTTAGTTTGGCATAGTTAGCTAAATTACGTCATTCTAAATCCAATATAGCGGACACCTAAAGATGACGGACAAGTTATATTTTATGATCCCCAATGATATGGGTAACAAATGAAAGGGTTTGCTAAGAAGAATACGAAAAATAAAACGACGTCACACTAAGTTCAATATGGTGGACGCCCAAAAGCTAGTTATTTTTTTATATTATTAAAAAACTTTAAAAAAAAAAATGCACTCGTTGATCTGACCACCTACCGTGACGGTAGTTGCGCCTTATTTGCATGTTTTCCGTCACATTTTCGAGCTAATATTTACTAAAACATTTAGTTACTTTAAGAGAACAACTTACTTTAAATTAAACACGTGCTGTGTTATTTGAAATTGAAACAATAGTAGGTAAATATATTTATGGGTTACCTATACAAAATTTTATTCAAATTACGTAAGTACTAACTTACGTACATAATTTTATTCAAACATAGGTAGTGCCCTTATCAAACGAATCTGTGAAACGAAACGACGCATGGCGGCGAGTCAAGACGTCTTTTACGGCTGTGAGAAGATTGTGTTTTATTTTTGGGATTTTTGTTTTACGACCCTTCTGACAATTTTATTGACAGACACACTGTAAAATAAGATAATTTTGAAGTATGAAACAGTAGATACTTTCGGAAAACTTACTTATGAAAGACTTTGAAAAGGCTGATGATGATGATGATGATGATGACTAATGATCATAATCATCATCTGCCTTTGAACAGTCCACTACTGGACTAACAACACAACAACGAAACAAACACACACAAACAACAATGAACGAAACATTTAATTCAATTCTTTATTTATTTAGTAAATAATTTTACAGTTTTGTACCATGCCATTACTTATGTTTATAAACTAAATTAACAATGAGTAAAAATGTAAACAACAATAAAATTAATATAAACGATTTAAATATAGCTAACTCCTTTTTGTACATCATGGAACTTTTTATAAATAACAAGCAAATATGTCGACATGTCGTTGTGAGGATACAAGCGCATGTCGACATATTCGCTGATAAATTGCTCGTTATTTATAATACCATTATATAATATACATAATACCAATAGTATATAATACCCATACATAGGTTATACATTTTATCGGGAGTGAATTTTTTTTTTGTATAGTCCGGTAGATATTTTTTTTCGCGAATTTTAGAAAAGTCTTTTGACAGAGGTCGTCGGTTTTGATGAACCAACCTTTGACCCCGTTATGTATTTGTTTTTAGGGTTCCGTACCCAAAGAGTACAAACGGGACCCTATTACTAACTGTCTGTCTGTCCGTCCATCCGTCCGTCCGTCCGTCCGTCCGTCTGTCCGTCTGTCCGTCTGTCCGTCTGTCCGTCTGTCCGTCCGTCCGTCTGTCCGTCTGTCTGTCTGTCCGTCTGTCCGTCTGTCCGTCTGTCCGTCTGTCCGTCTGTCCGTCTGTCCGTCTGTCCGTCTGTCCGTCTGTCCGTCTGTCCGTCTGTCCGTCTGTCCGTCTGTCCGTCTGTCCGTCTGTCCGTCTGTCTGTCTGTCCATCCTTCCTTTAAACGGGTGTATCTTTCGAACTGTAATAGATAGCCAGTTACACATTTCACATAATATGTAATGTTTCGGCGGATTTACTAAGAAATAGTAAAAAAGTTAATAAGTAAAAATGAAATGGGGTCCCTATACAACATACGTGTTTTTTTTAAACGTATGTTTGTATTAGCTCTAATGTAAAAACGGTAATACGTACAAGCTTAAAACTTGGAATGATTATAGTACACACTCTAAAGTATAACAAAAAAATAATAAATAATGGCCAAGTGCGAGTCAGTGACAAATTTATGTTCATTACTAAGTTAAGCAACGTATTTTGCTATTTAGATGACCTTATCATTCGTCTCACCGAATCGAAATGTCACTTTTTGAACTTAATTGTTAATTATTGTATTTTGTGGTGGTACGGAACCCTCAGTGCGTGAGCCCGACTCGCACTTTGCAGGTTTATTTTTTGTATCTCTTACATCACTTAGAGTAAAGTCCACTTACGGTAAGTAAATTGTACATATTATCTTTAAAGATAAGAGGGTCGTTATTACTCGTTGACAAAAATTATGAAATGTCTATTCAACCGATCTTGGCAGTCACAGTCACACACACACACACACACACAGAAAAAGAAGGTTACCTTAGCCGTATGTACCTACCTTCGTATAAACAAGTCCGAAAAAAAATCTATCATAACCGCGGGTCATGCTAAAATTATTCTTATTTATTTATGATAATTATATTATAAATTTTTATAACCTAATTATCAAATAATTTAATAACTGCATATATTTTTTTCCAATGACTAATCTGTCGTCATACATACTTAATTTCTTTCGGGTTTTATTTTTCATCGTCCCATCAATTCAACCCGCGTCTGGCGGGTTGAATTGATGGGACCTGAGGCCTTACGGCCAACGCCATACGCGGTCTCTCAGAAAATCACGCGAACGTGAGCCTTAACGCGCCCAGATAAGGATGGCAGTGGCGCAAAAAAAACAAAAAAACACCACCTAAACTGGAATGCTTTAAAAAGCTAGCCGTAAGGCCCCTGAATAAGTATTAAGTACTTATGAAACCTTTAAGGCTGGCTTGCACAACAATTTAAATATGGGTTTTACTAAACTTTCCATACGTTAATTCGATATTTAAATCGGTCGTGCAAGTGTGTCTAAAGGCGTGCATGCAGCACAAATTAAATCTGGTTTAAATCGAGATTTTACTAAATTTTACATGCGATTAGAAATTGGAATTTTAAATAATTTTTTTCCTAAAATTTTCGGTCGTGCAAGTGGGTCTTAAGTTAATATCTCTATCTTCTCTACATAGTATAAGTTCTCTAAACCACGCAACGGATTTTGATGCGGTTTTCACCATCAGTTAGATACATTTTCAAGGAAGGTTTATATATATAACTAGCGACCCGCCCCGGCTTCGCACGTAAATTACACCCGTGCGAAGCCGGGCGGGCGGGTCGCTAGTTATTGTATATTTACGCATTTACTTGTAATATTTCAAGTAATTTTATCGGCTGTTGCTTGTGCTGTTTCGTCTGTTTCTGGTAGTCACGAGGTCAGTTGTGATCACCAAAAACAAAATATTTCGTTCCTTTCTCTTTTCTGAATGGTTACAAATTGGCGCGAGTTTTTTTTCTTCTATACATTATGTTGTTATCGTTCCTGGATACGCTCGAGTGGGACGTGGTAGAGCAGTCGCGTCGTGCAAATTTTAAATCGTTATTTTGACGCGATGATTCTTATATCTTTGATTTGTTTTGTGATAGTTCTGTTGTTGCTGTCTTGGATTTCTATTCTGAAGAATAGAAAAGGGCATAATGTCAGAGGACCGTTACCTTTGCCTGTGATCGGTAACGCTCACTTGTTCGTTGTTAATTCTACAGGTGAATTTTGATTATTTTCTATATTTATTTTAATACGTTTTTTAATGACACTTATTCATATGTATAAATTTATTGTGAATACCTAAAATTGTAAAATTTTAGAAAATGTTCAAACAAGGTTGTAATTTTTATTCTCCTTACAAGATTATCATCAAAATTAATTGAGGTTTGAATTATTTTCAAATACTTAAGTATATTAAAATTAATTTTAGTGAGATCTTACATTATTGCTACTAATTGTCTTTGTAACTTGGGGCCTTATATACTTAGAAATTCCTGTTTTTGACAGCAACACCATAGAATATCTGTCGAAATTCGTAATTTATCGATCGTAAACAAAATAAGAAAGAAAAAATTAAATTTTTAAATTGAAATAAGTAATTAACTACTTACCTTCTACGTGTAATCATACAACACAGACATACATTTTAGGCTATATGTACTTTAAAAAAAAACATGTTTTAATATAACGTTATTATTTAGGTATAGGTAGTGTACATAATATTATAGTTTAAAAGTTTATGCTTTCCTTGTTTCAGAATTTCTGAATTTACTGCTAAAGTTGTCAAAAACATATGGAGACGCTTATATAGTGTATTTCTTATCGCTCCCATATGTTATACTATCACAAACCGAATATATCGAGGTGGGTAATAAGATATAACGTAAATCACAAGAAATACACTACACAAAAATACACTAGATACACAAAAATACACTAGATACACAAAAATACACTAGATACACAAAAATACACTAGATGCACAAAATACACTAGATACGCAAAAATACACTAGATACACTAAAATACACTAGATACACAAAATACACTAAAAAAACTACACTAAAAACACAATTTACACAAAACACATTAAAACACCAAAAATAACACAACAAAATACACTAGAAAAACACATTAAATACACAAAACACTAAAACTACACTACACACTAAGGAACACACTACAATAGAGAAATACACTATAAAACACGCTACATTAAAATACACTAGAAATACACTAGGGAAAATACACTGCCCACAAAAAATACACTAGAAATACATTAAACACTAGAGATACACAAGCACACTAAACACACACTAGAAATATACTACACAAAATACACAATACACCAAAAGAATAACACGCATAATATTTTTTTCAAGATTATCTTCTACTATGTGGCGCCTAAAAATGTATAGTTTAGCAGTGGGTTATAATGAAATTCAGTACAATATTATTGCCCTGCTAGATCGTATCCAGCGGGTAATAATTAAATTCAGAACAACATTATTGCCCGGTTAGAACGTAGGGCAATAATTGCTTACTTTAGGTTTGGTTTGCATGAAGTATAATAGGCATGATTCCTAATGTTTAATTTATTACAAATAACCGGCTTAGCGATGAATATAAGTAAATACATTGCACATACTGAAAAAATAATTTGAATTGGCTGATAAATCTCTGAGATATGAGTATTTAAAGTTTTAGGTGGGGATAGAGAGGGGATGTTCTATCCCTTTCTCGCAAAGCGTGTGTAAGTATAGCGTTTGTATGGCGCTCCTGAGCCGTGACGTCACGGCTCAGTATAGTGCGCTCTCTGTCTAGCATGAAATTAAATTAAATTAAAATGCTTATATCTTATTTATTTTTGAACTAATTTTAATTTTGTTTTTGTTGATGTGCTCTATTTATGATCAGCTTTTTTATGAGGTAATAAAAAATATTAGTCATCATGCCTATTGGCCATTGTTGACCAGGTAATGTGAAAATATATTTATGAAACTGGTGCGGCTCCTATAATGAAGTGAAACGCCTAGAGAGACAAGATTAAACATTAGATTAGGGTAGAAAACGTAGAAATTTGATTTCGCACTACATTCATATATTCAAAATTTGTATTGAAGTTGCGCAAGCCACCTGCATGCATCAGATGCAGCATACCTACATGCAATAAGTAGGTATTCGATTGTAAAAAAACACCTGCGTATTTACCTACTGACTGTCCTATTTATAGAACTGACGAAACATGGTACACACTTAATAATTTTATTTAACTTATATTTATTTGTTATTCCAGCCTCTTGTTACGAGTACTGAATTAATAACAAAAGGTCAATCCTACAAGTTCTTGAGACCTTGGTTGGGAAACGGCCTGCTTACTGCCACAGGTAGATACATAATACTAAATAACCCTAAGTTAAAATTAAACAAGGTAACAAAAACAAACCTTGAGTCTATTATGGACTCGGCCGGTCAATAAATTTGCAACAGGACCTTATTATGGCCAGTCGAAATGTAATGTGTTCCGATAACATTATTTTATTTACTTAAACTGATTAAACTTTATAGATTAAAAAACTTTATTTTTCAACGACTTATTTAATACCTAAATAAATTATGTTCAGTTTCGATCTGTCGCTCATAAACGGTTAAGGAAAACATATTGAGGAAACCGGTATGTATAAAAACCTCAAAAGTTTTAAGACATAATAATTATGACATTCATCAACATGCACTGGATCAGAATTGCGCATTAGGGCTCATCTCTGAGAGACTTAGGCCTGTGTCCAGGCCCTAGCAGTGGGAACATGATAGGCTGATAATTATGACCTCGCAGTATTGCGTTGTTATATTATGTGCTCATCAAAGATGTTGAATCAATTCGTTTTAAATATCTTTAAATGTGTATGTTGCAGTCTAGTCAGTATATGACTATCTTTCATATCATCTATCATTAAAATTCTTTGTAAAAAGCGTTCTTTCTTTTCGTAATCACGAATTTTTTCCAACCTGACCTTTTTAACTTTTTGACTGGTTATATCAGATAAAACTACTTTTGACGGAATCCATGATATTGCCATGTTTATTGATAATGAACAAATTATTTTTAACTTGCAAGTGCCTTTCTTAAATAAAATACAAGCTAACTAACACTACAAAAACAATTGCACTGATACACCGTTGAAGGTCTAAAGACAATCCAAATGCTCAAGCCCATTACATATTTTGAACATATTGAACTACACAGACATTCTCAGAGGATTATGGTATCCTGATAATCAATTGTATGTTTTCAGGCCAGAAATGGAAGAAGCACCGAAAGTTTTTGACCCCTGCGTTCCATTTCAATATACTGCAAAACTTTTTGCCTGTGTTCTGCAAAAATGGCAGAATATTGACAGATAAGCTGGATCAACTCACTGATGGACAGGTTGTAAGTCTGTTCCCCATCGTAGCTTTGGCTGCTCTCGACAATGTGACAGGTGAAATATAAAACAAATAAGTACTTGAGAATTTTTGGGCGTCAATCTTGGTATCTATTAAGGGTAACAAGGATTGGCCGAAAGCCGAAAGGAGGTCATTTTCAATCTTGTATTCGGAAAAAAATACATCATATTATGTTCCATTGAAAAATTTACACTCAAAAGAAAGGTTTGAAATAGGTGAAATGATTTTTTTAATGATTTCTGGGTCGACACAATAGTAAAAGTTGTTCATAATGGTGAGTACAATGACCTTCTTTCAGCCTACTACCACCGTCCTGGGTAATCCTATATACTTTTTTATGCCACAAGTGGCAAACAAGCAGACGGGCTGCCTGATGGTAAGCAGTCACCGTCGCCTATGGATACTTGTAACACCAGAGGCATCACAAATATGTTGCCGACCCTTTAGGACTCGATTAACTCGCCTTTTGAAGAATGTTATAATATATATAATACTATTTTTTTTTACTGGGCAAGTGCCTTTAATAACTAAACAAAATACAAGCTAAAACTAACACTACAAATACAGTTAGACTGCCCATAGACCGTTGAAGGTCTAAAGACAATCCAAATGCTCAAGCCCACTGCCAGTTGGCAGCGTACCCAACATGCTGGCGGCATTACCACGTTGAATGGCAATGCTAATGCGTTGAGCCAGAAACACGCCAGCATTTTGGTCACGCGTCGCATTAACCAGGCGCTCTGAAAGATTTTTGAACTCCCGGTCCCCAAGGGCCCAATGTCTCGACCCCAAACGCCTCAAATATGTAACCACTGCCGAGGTTAGAATATTTGCGACGCTTGTGCTGCTCTGCCGAAGGATTAATACTTAGATGAAAGTAGTTACATATTTTGGTTATACGTCATATACACACACCGAGAGTAGTATGCTTAACACAATTTGTTTTTGTTTTGGTTTGCAGAAGCTATAATGGGATTGTCAGTAGATTCACAGAAGAATACTCATTCGGAATATGTTCAGTCCATAGAAGTGTGAGTAAAAATATGCAATTTTGTTTACTTGGAGGACAATATCATATTATATGGTATGTCATCCAAGTTACACATTTCCCAGTTATTTTGATTTAAATGCTACCAAACCAATTACTACTAAACCAATTTTTATGAAATGCATATGGGATAAATCTGAAAGTACAATATATTCTTTTAAAATAAATAAATATAGAATAATTTTCAAAATCGGTGCACAAATTTCGGAGTTCTGAGGTAACAAACATTTAAAGTTAAAATAAAAAATACAACCGATTTGAGAACCCTTTTTGAAGTCGTTTCAAATATTTGAATAGGCACAGGCAAATGCCCAAAACGTTGAAGACAAAAGTTTCTCAGGTGGAAAAGAAAAGTTTCCTTAACTACCGCAGCGATAATATCATTAGTGTGCCTTACGTACTTTTTTGTTTTCAGCATTTCAACGATCGTTTCTAAAAGGATGCAGGTACCATTCCTTAGAGTAGATTTCATATTCAATCTAACCGCAGACAAAAAGAAACAAGATATGGCTATTAAATTCTTGCATAACCACACTAGAAATGTGATAGCTGCTAGAAGAAACGACCTCAAAAAGATGCACATCAACAGTCTTGAAGAGAGTAATGATTTAGGTAACTATTGCCCGCAACTTTGTACGCGTAGCCTTTTATAAAATTTCAACCACGTGGGATACTTGAAGATAGATTCCTTATGGGATTTAGAGGTACGCTAAGAAAAGATTTTGCGATGCGGGTGTTAAATTAAGAGGAAGGGGAACCGTAATTGAAAAAAAACAGCTGTTCCATACATATTGTCCAAGAGAAATTATTATTTTGTATAGCTGTTTTTTTGCGATTTCAATGTTGGACCCATAATAAAAGTTGTTCATAATGATGAGTACATACTTGACATAGACATACCCTTCAGTATTACCATACTTTATTTGTTACATGTTGTATAATTATAACGATTAATAACATCACATAAGATTCATTTGTGTAAATAAAACAGTCTATCAGAGTTCATTGAGATATTGATGTAAATTACATATTTTATGAGCTCCTGGAGCTACTGGCATAGCTCAACACAAGATGTTCTGTGACTCGATTAAATAGAGTGAAGGTACCATATAAGATGGCTATGACTGAAAGCTTTGTTGTGTGAGGGAAGCGCATGTTTGTAGGATTATGTTAGACACCAAACTGATGTGGCTTGAATATGCTGATATTTTATCTGGATATTTTGATAAATTACAGGCATCAAAAACAGACATGCATTTTTAGACCTCTTAATCTTGGCTGAAGAAGACGGTCAAAGAGTCGACGAAGAAAACATTAGGGAGGAAGTGGACACATTTATGTTTGAAGTAAGTGATTTTACACGGCTCGGTCTTTGGAAGCTAGCTTGTTGAAGATAGGCTCAGGAGAGTGAGGCGAAGTTTCCATCTTTTTAATTACAGTTTTCTAAAGCTAAATCATACATTGCTATACTTACAGGGCCACGATACCACGACGTCAGGTATTTGCTACAACCTTTACTGCATATCAAAGCATCCAGACGTCCAGACAAAGATATTACAAGAACAAGAAAGCATTTTTGGCGATGATATGGACAGGGATCCTACATTTGCGTGAGTTACTATTTTACAAGTTCGGCTATTTTTTGTATGTTTTTTCTTACTTATCTTTCATAACTTAGCACGTTTTCCATTGTAGTTATGAGACAGGAATAAATTGCGCATCGTCTATAACAGAACCCAACTTCACGCAGTAACATTTAATATTTAGTATGGGGATACAAGTAAACTACCACCGATGATTATGGAGTATGGACACGAACACTTTTTTGTATTTAATAATTAAATAAATTTCTGCTAGAAAAAAGTATAGGTACTACTCTATTCAGGATTTCTTAAATAAGTATTATTGCTATAAAAAAATGCAATAATATAAATTCTTCACATTTAATGAAATGTGATAAAAGTATTTTTACAACACATTTGCTCAAAAAGTGCACTTACGAAGCCTGTATACATCGTTCGAAAGTTAAACATTACGGATCATACAACGGAGCGTGCGGAAATGAATTTGTCCGCACGCTCAGATGTATAGCACCGTGCGTGTACTTTACGGTATTTTTTTAATATCCATCATAATTACATAAGAATTCCACAAAAGAGTTTCATATTACGAGAATAAATAAGCTGAATGATCAAACCTCCTTGGAAGCGCTTTTGCTCAATACGTTTGTCTCAGTTTAATACTAAAGAAAAAATGAGACGAAAGATGTAGTTCTAATTTTCACCACGTGATAGTGGCGCTATTTGCATGTTCGCGCCATTTTCTTATTATATTATAGAAACTATTGTTGTGACTGATATTAAGTTTTAACAAAATAATAAAATTGTTTCATTTGTAGCCTTTTTTTCTCGCAAATGTGTTGTAAAACGTTGTATGGCACACGTGCGGATTGGTTATTACAAACTTACCGCACTTGTATAATAAATAACTAATTTCTGCACTTTTTTTTCCATGACATTTAATGTTCTTTTACATGAGTTGCATGATATCAGAATATTGTTTATGTTAAATGCGGTTGATTTTCTACAAAGTCTGTTACTAACTAGTCTGTCACTTATAATTTTACTGTTGTCAGATAAATTATAAAAACTGACTGTTTTATATTTTGCACGTCAGCACGCTCAATAAAAGCTGATTATATGCTACAAATATTTACTTATATTCAATCAAATAAATGAGTGAATTTGAATACATATTTCTAAGCGTAGATTTTTATTGCTACATACATAGCCTAATTAAATTTAACACTTAATTACAGTTTGGTAAGTAACAAATTTGTCGCTACCCAAACATAAATGATATAAAAACTTATTACTAATAGCAACCTCAGGTAGACTCCCGTGTTTGATGACTTTTTAATTAAGCGACTAAGGACCTCAATTCAGTCTTTGTTTTTTTATGTATGTTACTCCGCCATTTGTGAACAGATTTACGCGATTCTTTTTTATTATGAAGCACTCGAGGTGGCTCCAAAATATTTAATTGACTTTGACACAGTAGTTTTTAACTAACTCTAATAATACAAATAAATTTGCTACAGCGTCTGTTTTTATGCCTTAACTATTGATTTGGCAATATTCATAATTTTGTTACAGAACTTAGTAATATGAAGTTGGTTTTTAAAATTGATAATTATTTGTTTTCATATGTTTATTTGCAGAGAAATAAGTAAAATGAAATATTTGGAACAGGTTATCAAAGAATCTCTGAGATTATATCCGTCTGTGCCTTTGATTGAGCGCAAAATGATGAAGGACACTGGTGAGTTATAAATGAAAATTTAAGTTTTTTTTTAAAATATGTATTTGGGTCATTTGTACACACACGGTTATCTGACTCCAAACTAAGCAAAGCTTGTGATATGGCTGCCAGAGACTGATATGCATACAATTTGGGCCCACATCAAAGTTTTCACAAAGATTTGTTGCTGTATGTAGCATTACTATACTATTTTGCAGATGTTGGCAAATTGAAGGTAAAACAAGGCACTTCAGTAGTGATGAACATATTCCAAATGCAGCGGGATCCGAGATTGTTCAAAGAGCCTTTGGAATTCCGACCGGAACGATTCGAGACGTCGTCGTTGGAATCAAAGAATGCATTCAGTTTTTTGGCTTTCAGTGCTGGGCCAAGAAACTGCATCGGTATGTACCTACCTCGAATCTTAAATTTGTCTGAAATTATTATAATGTAGATAGGATGATGTCTGTTCATGTTTACGTAACTACAAGTAGGTATAATCACATGCTATTGTAATTTGCAAACAATAGGTGTACATAATATACTATGTATACGTATAACGTGTTTTGACTATTCATGACATATTTTTTATGTGACTTAACGATCATAAATACTTACTAGCAAACCATAAGCTACTTCGCAAGCATTACATTCTCGAAATTTACGAAAACATGTGCAAAGTATTTCATATTTAGCAAATTTTTGGTGTGTACATATGCAAGATTAAAAAATATATATAACGAGACAAGCTTGTTGCTCACCGATGGTAATGGTATGGTCCTATTTAATATAGAATTTTTCTAAGTTGGGCTACCAACTCACCTGATGGAAAGCGATGTTGTGGCCGAAGATGAACGTAGACCTAGAAGGTATTTATTCTCTCTGAATTTGAAGATATATAAATAAATAATATGTAAATAATAAATTTATTTATTTGATTATCATAATATGCAACTTATGCTATCTTATTATAATAATATAACAATTTTACAATAGATTATAATTTTTAAATTCATGCATGATATAATTATTCAATACAATAAAATAACTTATGTGAGGCCCTAGCTCCCACAGTAGGATACCCTGAGTGTGTGGGAGCTAGTTCTCTTCGGGGGTGCATGCCAGAATGTGCACATACAGTCATACATGTTATTAGATGCTATTAATTTTTTTGTCATCTGATCAGAATTATTCCGAGTTTAATTGTTGTGTGAAACAGAAGTATCATATGAATTAAAATGTGTGAGTATGTGGAAATAATAATTAAATGTGTGAATTTATTAATTAATTTATAATTATAATAAAGGTCTAATTATATTTTCTATGCTATTGTAGTCCAGCGTGAGAAGATAATCTTTTATTTTTCTTTTACATTCGTTTCTTGTTTTGCCTATTATATTAAGTATTTTGTCAAGTTTCTTATAGACGAATGGTCCTAAGTAACAGTAACATCTTTGTCCTAGTCTTGTTTTCCTGTTAGGAAGATCCCATCTACGTGAGCGCAATTAGGTAATGTTGGATCGGTGACAGGTGGCAGTTTGAAAAGCCGTTTTATGGAATCAGAGAACACGACTCAATAAAAATCTGCCGAACCCTGAGTTCTTTCGTGTCTCTGTAGAGGTCATCGGTTGAGTATCGAAAGGGTTTTTTTAAAGCAACTTTTAGAATAAGTCTCTGTGGTCTTTCCGCTTTTATCAGATGCGTACTACAAGCGGCGCCCCATGAAGTAATGCAGTAGTTCAAAGTGGATTTGCATAGTGCAGTATAAACCATTTCAACCGTTTTTGTATCTGCCATCTTTCTAAGTTTTTTAAATATGTATAATAGTTTTCTAAGTCTACTTCTGATAGTTTCAATTTGTTTGTTCCATGATAGTAATTCATCGATATGTATGCCTAAGTATTTAATATAACATTGGTTTGTCCTATCGTTGGGCATTCGCACGTACAATGATGGTAGGTGTGAGGGGTGCATGTGTGTAGCTTAACGCAATGAGGAAGTTTGGGAGCTGATCGGTTCGATATACGAAAGGCCAATATTTTTGTTTTTGTGGCATTCAGTGTTAGAAGGTTTCGTTGGAGCCAGTTGACGATATCACGTAGGCTGTCATTAGTCGCCGTCACTACCGCGTCCCAGTTCCGCTCCTGAAATATAATGGCTGTGTCATCTGCAAAGGCAAACAGCTTAGCGTTTGCAACTTTGAGCTGCCAGAGGTCATTTATATACGCTAAAAATAGGGTTGGGCCAAGCACACTGCCCTGGGGGACTCCAAAACACACCTCTTCAAAGTTACTGTGATGGTCATTAACTTTAACACGTTGCTTGCTATTCGATAAATAGGAGCGGAACCACTCTAGAACAATGCCGCGCACTCCATAGCATTCAAGCTTGTTATATAGTTCACAGAAAACAAAGACGGTTGAAAAGCATTCAGTCCCTAGTAGTTTGCATTGAGAAAGTGGAGGCAAACCAGCTAGTTCGGTCCGGTGGCATGTCGACTATGTACGGATGTTATTAATGTGTTCTTGACTTATACTATTGTATAAAGGGGAAGAAGGGATTAGGTCGTGTTTTATACAGTTTTACCATAACAGTTTAGTGCTACCCAGAATTAAGAACTTCTACAGTTCAAAACCCGGTACGGTATATTTTTGGGCAACTAACCTACACCCAGCCACAGCAGGGTATAGGTATATTACCCAACAATATATTTGACGATATACAACGACATATAACGACAGGCTGATTAGATAGGTAAATAATATATTGCTAGGAGCAAGAGAAGCTTGGGCTACAGCAGTTAGGGATGCAGAGAAGTAATTCTGATGATCAAAGCTTATCTATGATATTTCAGGACAAAGGTTCGCAATGTTGGAGATGAAGGTGACTCTCTCGCAGATAGTGAGGCGCTTCAGGATACTGCCGGTGGATCAGGAACCGGAGCTGTGCGCTGATCTCATTCTCAAGTCCAAAAACGGAATCAAAGTGAAACTCCTTAGAAGATAAGTCTATATTAGAGCAATGCGCGGCCTTATTTTTACCAAGTACAAATAACTTTGTTTTTAACCGACTTCGAAAAAAAAGAAGGTTATCAATTCGACTGTATGTTTTTTTTTGTTGGTCTAATTTTCGCTCGATAATAATATTTTTATAATGATAGTAAGTGTATTGTTATTCATCGAATTCTTATATGTATTAGATATCCTGAGTAGAGTTATTTAAGTTAATCGTTTAAGCATTTTTTTTTGTACAATAGGCTTTACGTTATATAGTTGGTTATTTTATAAGTTGTTTAGTGTTGTATTTAAATGTAATAGACAATATAAAAAAAATCACGACTGGCAAGTTTTGAACCTGTGCCATCGGATATACCCCCCAAGCGCTCTATCTACTAAGCTATGGTCGCTTATCTGTCGGCCTCCATATTCTTGAGCTGTCTTTGCAACTAATCTAAGCGTTTTTAAATTATTTGTAACATTTAAATACATAAATACATAATACATTTCCTAAAATGTAGAAAAACACTTTAGATAAAGAAGATACTTTCTTGTTTAGTTGTGTACCTAGTGATAGTTTTGTTTGTATTTTGTTTAGTTAATAAAGGCACTTGCCTCTTTAGTAATTACAATGTTATTGACTTAGGTATATCCAACCTTTACCTTGTACAATATGTATTTCAAATTAAAGCTGCCACACACCTGTTTAGCTTCACACTGACTATACTATATTCATCGATATTTTATATAATCCCGAAAATCATAACGATGTTCTATAATGGCGCAGCGTGCATTTTAAGATTTGAGGTTCTGTTTCTCTTTTCCCGACGCATGTCTTACCTACTTGTTCAGTTTATAAAAGAACGTCTGTTGCCAGCCCCTTTCTATATCCTTGCACACATCTTGTCAAAGCCAGATTAAGCTCATCAGATTAATTAAAATAGAAGGGGACACATTTGCAACTTCGCATAGTACCTGCAGATCCATTTTATCACAGTAGTTGTTACTTGATCCTATCCACGCGTCCCATTCATATGAAACCGTACCCTAAAGTTAGCCTAAAACTAGTTTACAAAACCCGAGGAATATTTTAACACTTGTGAAGCGAAATATGAGTTTTATTGAGGTTTCGGCGGAGGATATGGGAGATATTTCAACGATAAAGTGGAATTTAAATGCCTGCGACCGCTGCCATGTGACACCGCATATTGTCGTCCCTCGTCGTACTGTCGACCTTCATCCCGACGGTTCAAACGAACATAAGAATGTTTGTTTAACCGTTTTATGTCCAGTCTACTCTAAATTATGCAGCTTTTAAGACCTTTAGGTACCTATAATGCTGCATACTGCACACTTTGTTTGGATCATTAGACAAAATGTATAATAAAGATTTATGGATGTGGTTGACATAAAATGAAGTAATTTTGCTATGAGTAGTTAAAATATTTACGTAGGGATTAGAGAAATGTTTAGGTACGAGTGATTTTCTTTTCTCAGAGAACATTAACATTAATTCTCTTAAGTGAGAATAGTTATTTATGATACAAGTGCGGAAAGTTGGTTATTAGAAACGAGTAGACGAATGTAAGCCCGAGACGAAGTCGAGGGCTTACCATAGTCACGAGTTTGTAATAACCAATCCGCACGTGTGCCATACAACGTTTTACCACACATTTGCGAGAAAAAAGGCTACAAATGAAACAATTTTTGTTTATAACTTAATATCAGTCACAACAATAGTTTCTATAATATAATAAGAAAATGGCGCGAACATGCAAATAGCGCCACTATCACGTGGTGAAAATTAGAACTACATCTTTCGTCTCATTTTCTCTTTAGTATTAAACTGAGACAAACGTATTGAGCAAAAGCGCTTCCAAGGAGGTTTGATCATTCAGCTTATTTATTCTCGTAATATGAAACTCTTTTGTGGAATTCTTATGTCATTATGATGGAAATTTAAAAAATACCGTAAATCACACGCACGGTGCTATACATCTGAGCGTGCGGACAGATTCATTTCCGCACGCTCCGTTGTATGATCCGTAATGTTTAACTTTCGAACGATGTATACAGGCTTCGTAAGTGCACTTTTTGAGCAAATGTGTTGTAATAGTTATTTATGATACAAGTGCGGAAAGTTGGTTATTACAAACGAGTAGACGAATGTAAGCCCGAGACGAAGTCGAGGGCTTACCATAGTCACGAGTTTGTAATAACCAATCCGCACGTGTGCCATACAACGTTTTACAACACATTTGCGAGAAAAAAAGGCTACAAATGAAACAATTTTTGTTTATAACTTAATATCAGTCACAACAATAGTTTCTATAATATAATAAGAAAATGGCGCGAACATGCAAATAGCGCCACTATCACGTGGTGAAAATTAGAACTACATCTTTCGTCTCATTTTCTCTTTAGTATTAAACTGAGACAAACGTATTGAGCAAAAGCGCTTCCAAGGAGGTTTGATGCTTATTTATTCCAGCTTATTTATTCTCGTAATATGAAACTCTTTTGTGGAATTCTTATGTAATTATGATGGAAATTAAAAAAATACCGTAAATCACACGCACGGTGCTATACATCTGAGCGTGCGGACAAATTCATTTCCGCACGCTCCGTTGTATGATCCGTAATATTTAACTTTCGAACGATGTATACAGGCTTCGTAAGTGCACTTTTTGAGCAAATGTGTTGTAAAAATAATTTAAGATGTAAAATCTAACAATTGAAAACAGTTGTATAATATCGTAGTAGTTTTTTTCTTTAGTGTGTATTTGTCAGAGTATATAATATTGTTCTATTGCAAATCTCGGATCGTCCAAAGCCTGATAGCCAACATCGGTAGGTAATTGGTGAAACCTATTACATTTTGTGTTTTTTCCTTTTCTAACACATAGGTAATATTAAAGGTTTTACCAGTAGTTGGTCTGCCATACATAAACCATTCATGAAAAATCGCCTTAGTCGCCTCTTGGCTGTCAATAAAGTCTGTGCAAAAAGAGAACCGTCGTGGCATTACGGTGAACATTCGGCTGCAAGAACATCAGTAAATTAGCACCCGCGCGACCTCAGCTCCTACAACGCTTCTTTTTGCACAGACACGTGTTTATTCCAATCTATGATGGGTCTACGTTTCGTATGTTTAGGTTCTTTGACCATTCACATAAACCAACCCAAATCAGTACAAGCAAGTTTGATCAAAACCAGGCGAGTATTTAACTCTAATTCTACAACTGGTACGCTTTTATTAAATTACCGTAGTACAGGATGCTCTAAAATATGGGTGCGTCCAATTTGATCGAAATTCATTTTACATATTTTCATTTTATTACCGTTCACTGAGTATAATTGTCTTTTGCCATATAGGACAGTTGATCGAATTATATTTGATATTTGTTATAGTTGGTATATTGTTCATAATCTATACCAGCATTGATATATCGATCTAATGAAATGTTGTGTTTTTGTATACTACTAATGTTACCTACTGTTCAAGTTACATAATTTTCTCATATATATTAACGATTAATTATTTTTTTTTGTTTATTATAGTAATATTTTATTAACTAGTTGTTAGCTAAGTCATATTATACAGGTGCGACGACGAGCGAAGCGAGGAGGTGTGTTAGGTTACTGGTGTACCACAATGCGCTAGCCGAGCGAGCGAAGCGAGCGTGCTGCGGCAGCGGCCGGCGACGCGCCAGTGGCAATTCTTTTGTCATTATAAATGACTAGTCTAGGGCTAAGTCATATATAGGTTCAACGACGAGCGAAGCGAGGAGGAGTGTTAGGTTACTGGTGCACCACAATGCGCTAGCCGAGCGAGCGAAGCGAGCGTGCTGCGGCAGCGGCCGGCGACGCGCCAGTGGCAATTCTTTTGTCATTATAAATGACTAGTCTAGGGCTAAGTCATATATAGTTACAACGACGAGCGAAGCGAGGAGGAGTGTTAGGTTACTGGTGCACCACAATGCGCTAGCCGAGCGAGCGAAGCGAGCGTGCCACGGCAGCGGCCGGCGACGCACCTGCATGAAGAAGAATATTAAGGCAATTATTTTGACATTATAAATGACTAGTCTAAGGCTAAGTCATACGAGTATAATATATAGGCGCAACGAGGATCAAAGCATGACCTCAAAAGAAGATGGTTTTGATGTTTAGTTTTGTATGTTTGTTAAAATTCTATCAAAACATAGGTATGAATAATGAATTGTATATTAAATAGTTGTTATTTCATTTGCGGAGTATATCAAATGTTATAGCTTTTGAATGGTTTTATTTTATAATTATGTTTTTTAAATTTCGATCAAACGTTTAGTATGTATAATGTACCTATTATCATAGATAAACAGCTATTATATAGAAAATCAATGTTATATCAAAAGTTTGTGTTTCATTTGTAAATATATATTTATTTATTCGATCATGTATTACTTACCCCTAAAATATCCATATTCAATCACATCACATCATCAATTATTATAATGCGAATTACAGTATGTATAATACTACCACTATATAAATGCTAAAGTTTGTGTGTATGATTATATATTATATCTTTGTGCGCACTCAATTCAGTAACAACTGAACGGATTTGAATTGAATTTGGTATGGCGTCAGCTTCTAATTTTTATTTTGGAAAAATCATATTACCTTTACGATAGCGGGCAAAACCGCGGGACGCTGCTAGTGCTTTATAGACTTTTGATATAGACTCAACCTTCTTATTCAAAGAATACCTTATTTTCTTATCACATCACCGTAAAATCTGGTGAGCTTTTACAGTGATCGTAAAAATCATAAGGGCCTTTTTATGACGTCATATCTCGGTTCTTTTGAGTTGCTGCATAGAATGTTGAAATAACTTCAGATTTACGGCTTGTAATTTTCAAGGGATAAATATGTAATGACTTAAATGATATTGTTTAAAGCAAACTAGTTGCGTCCTTGGTTTCACCCGCATGGGTATTCCCTCAGGAACCGTACCTTTTTACATTGATAAAGGTATCTAATGTCACTCTCTAGCCCTCCAACAAGCTCTATGCAACAGGTATAAATACTTTATTTTTAAACCTCCGATAAAGGCAACGAATTTTAGATGCATGGATAAAAGTCCTGATAATTATCAAATGATTGAACTGATTTTTACGAGTCTTCTTAGCTAGAACACTCTCAATCAAGTCACAATTCAAACAAAAAACTAAATCAAAATCTGTTCAGCCGTTTGGAAGCTACAATGCCACAGACAGATAAACACGATAAACTTATAGCACCCCTCTTTTTGAGACCGGGGTTAAAAATTTAGTCTATCGTATAATGGCCGTGTTATTGTGTGAAAGAGGAACAACCAGCAAGCAAACGTATAAGTACTTAGTTTAGAAAATGGTAAAACAGAGAATGCTTCTCATAATTGTGATCCTCTGTTGTAACTGACTTTAGGAGGGTGGATCATAATTCTATTCGTATTTTTTTTACCGACTTCAGGAGGACATTTCTCAATATGTACCGAATAAAAAATTAAATAAAAATATTACTCCGATGTATTTCTCCGATTTTATGTATCGGTAATACACATATAATATAATACTACTCCGTCATTTGTTGACCGATTTAAGGCGAGGTTTTACCACTTTTAAGCAACGCTTATAACTACAGATGACCATAAGGTTTGGTTTATTGCATAATATCGCCTTTAGCGGAGCAAAACCATGGCGCTTACACACAGTCATGCATTTCGCTACTTCTATTTTTGAAGTTTTTCGCATATTTTTCGAAAAGCGTAGCTGTAATGTAAAATTTACCCTTGCGATTTCCTTCATAATTATGAAATCTGTATATTGAGACATTGCAGACATAATTTAGTAAATAGGTATTTGAATGATCCAAAAAATCAGGCGCAGAAAAGCGAAAATGAATGTTACTTTTTTTTTCTATCGAGCGAACTTTGGGGGTTCCTAGACAAAACATAAAATTTTGATATAACACCGTATTTATAATTTTAAGCTAACCGTGGACGTAGGCACACTTAAACTAGAATGACCAAAATTGCAAAAAGTCGGAAAAGAGGGCCTTAAACACTTCTTGTATTATTACGTAGAAAAAGCTCTCTAGTGTTCCCACAAAAATTTCATTGACTTCAGCTGTTTTCAAGCAGTTTAGCAGTTTTTAATAAGCTCCAATAATACGAATATTTTTTGTTTGAGTGTCTGTTGATTTAGAAAGAAAGAAAGAAAATAACATATTACCTAGATTGAAACATAAGGGAGCAAAATAATATTTTTACGGCGAGGGCGCTTTTTTGAATCCAGAGCGAAGTGAGGAATTCTCAAATTTTCAAAGTACGTCGCCCGAGCCAAAATAGTTATTTATGATACAAGTGCGGAAAGTTGGTTATTACAAACGAGTAGACGAATGTAAGCCCGAGACGAAGTCGAGGGCTTACCATAGTCACGAGTTTGTAATAACCAATCCGCACGTGTGCCATACAACGTTTTACAACACATTTGCGAGAAAAAAAGGCTACAAATGAAACAATTTTTGTTTATAACTTAATATCAGTCACAACAATAGTTTCTATAATATAATAAGAAAATGGCGCGAACATGCAAATAGCGCCACTATCACGTGGTGAAAATTAGAACTACATCTTTCGTCTCATTTTCTCTTTAGTATTAAACTGAGACAAACGTATTGAGCAAAAGCGCTTCCAAGGAGGTTTGATCATTCAGCTTATTTATTCTCGTAATATGAAACTCTTTTGTGCAATTCTTATGTAATTATGATGGAAATTTAAAAAATACCGTAAATCACACGCACGGTGCTATACATCTGAGCGTGCGGACAAATTCATTACCGCACGCTCCGTTGTATGATCCGTAATGTTTAACTTTCGAACGATGTATACAGGCTTCGTAAGTGCACCTTTTGAGCAAATGTGTTGTAAAAAAAATTTGCGCCCGAGTGATACACTCTACTTTTCATCACCCACTATGAGAAAATAAAAGGCACCTCATTTTTTATTGTAATATTATTATTTAATAAAACATAGAGTAACAACTAAATTGAAATTAAATATTATCTAATAAGAAAAGAACTCAAAACTAAATTTACATTTGAGACATTTTCGCAATTATGAAAATTTATTGTTACACAAAACCATGAATTTCTAACAATCCGTGAAAATTGACGAAAACGCCTGCTCGCTGTTCGCCGAACACGCTGTTCGCGTGTTTTTAATTTGATTTTGTTTTTTTTTATTCAGCTGGCAGCGCGACTATGGGTCGTCGTACCAGCCAATCTTTATTTAAACAATATTTGCGTTCGATTTCTATGGCGCTGAACACTAAGATGTTCCAAATTCAAAAAGTGCGCGGCAAAGATAATTGCGGCGCACTTATAAAGAGGCCTAAAAAGATTTCTGCCCGCTAAAAGTTTCTTATAGAAAACACCATACCTTTGGGTGCAGTTAAAAGCGAACCAAGTCGTGAAGTCGAGTTTATATATTTATTACAATAAATAAATCAAATGATATGTCGTGGACTGTATACGGAACATATTGTTATTTTGCGAATTATACTCGTAATACCGTTTACGAAGCTTTTTTTTTTTTTTCTTCTTCCCCGAGTTGGGGCTTTTGGCTCCGCATGATTGATGCAGTTGCCATATACAAGTCGTATGAGTTTAGTTTTAGAATTTAAAGGTAGGGAAACAATTTACGAAGCTAACGATGAAATCAATATTGGCAGAATTGTGACACTAGTCGCAGAAGCCACCAATCCATGAAGTTAAGTGAACAGAGATCACCATTTTTCAACACCACACGGGTAAAACTTTGGGGCGCAGCTACACCTTCATAAATATACATTGAAAAAAAAAAACACGGAGTCCACAAAAAATACGACGAAACTTTTAAACGGCCGCAAAGCGCTGATATACATTTAAGATTAATGATCCTTTCCATATTAAAATACTGGGGCTAAATAGCTGTCAGATGACAATTTCTATATGGCTTAGCCGTTAAATTTTAAAAAGAGCTGGGTAATTTTAAATGTCTTTTGAAGTAATACACTTGATAATTTACTAAAGTTACTAAAGATAACGGTTATTTAACGTCTAGACACGAAACTTCTAGGTAAAAGCCAAAATTATTGAGCTTGATTTAGATTACAGTGAGAGCTTTTCGGAGAGACGATTTAATAAACCGGCCAAGTGCGAGTCGGGCTCGCACACTGAGGGTTCCGTACCACCACAAAATTCAATAACGAAATTACCAGTTATAACTTGGTAATGAACATAAACTTGTCACTGACTTGCACTTGGCCATTTTTTATTATTTGTTGTCATACTTTAAAGTATATCTATAACCACGTTAAGTTTGACGCTTGTAAGTATTACCGTTATTACATTAGAGCTAATACAAAAATACGTAAAAAAACATGTTCGTTGTATGGGGATTACCCCTATTTTAGTTTTTACTTATTGACTTTTTTGTTATTTGTTAGTCAATCCGCCGTAACATTACATATTTCGTGAAAATTTCAACTGGCTATCTATTACGGTTCGAAAGTTACAGCCGTTAATAGGTAGGACAGACAGACAGACAGACGGACGACGGATCGTAGGCTTAGTAATAGGGTCCCGTTATTCCCCTTTGGGTACGAAACCCTAAAAATGAAATAGTTTCAGCTGACTCGGTAGATGGATATAATAGCAATTATCTATTTACGACAATTTCTAACCCATTCCAACAAACTGCAATAAATATATTTTGATTTTGATTTTGATTGGATTCGCTTAGGTATAAATAACGTCAGTGGAATCTACTGAACAGTATTTTGATATTGCGAAGAAAGTAGCGAATAAGATATGGACCATGCCTAATTGATAATATTAAATTTTATTGTCTATTCTAATTTGGAACAAACATGCATTATGCACTCATATGAGTGTTCTAATTCATATTAAAATATATCGAAACTTATCACTATGTACATCCATATATTATCATAAGGTACATCCATATATTATGCTATAATGAGCAATCAAATTAATTTATAGGCAATTAGGTATGCTGCATCCCTAATTGGCTATAATTAATTTGTTATCCGATCTAATGAGTCTAATTTAGATCATTAATAATAATGCAACGATGATTATAATGCAACCTACTAAAACATCCAAAATCCAGCAATATGTGCAACCAAATGTTACCTACCTACTGAAGTTACGAGTGATTGTCCAGACGAGGCCAATCTTGAGAACGTTACTGCTTGCAACTGCGGTGAGGAAGTAACAGCTTAAAAGCTTAAGTTCCCCGCAGGTTCGCACAGCTAACTTTGTCGCTTATTAGCATAGAACTGCAGTTTCACTTGTTCCGCCCTAGTTTTACTTATCTATGTTCCTCGAGTTATTGTACGTACCACCTTTGGAACCAGGTTAAGTTATTAGAATGTATTTTACTATTGTCAATTGGTAAGAGATTATGCAATGCCTAATTTTAATACAACTTTTGTCAACCAGAATCCTTGATGGAAGACCAGAACTGGAAAAGAATACCTTTTTTAATTTTCATTTAGTTATACTTTTATTGTTATAGTTTCATATAATCAAGGGAACGATGTAAACTAAAAATATAATTAAATATATTGCGATTTTCTTGCGGGACAAAATAACGATTCTAAATATGTATTTTAATTTTGAGTTTGGCATGACCTTCATTATGTAAAACTTTATAGCTGTGAGTGGAAAATATGAGTCGAAAACGAATTTTGCCAACCTTTTCATTGATCAAATTTGTATGCAAATTAGGCGCTGCTATCGATAGGTATGTAACAGGTGATTAAACAAGACTTGAAACGGCAAGTATATTTTAACAAAACTTTATATTGACGTGTTGGAGTTGGTATTTCCTTATTCTGCGTCAAATTTTCATCTATGGTATCAATTTATCTGCTTGGTCGAATTGGTAAGTTAGGGAACGGGACCTGTAGCAAAATATCTTTTTCATAATATTTTTTCAAAGCCCATCCACTCCAACACTCCGGCTTTACGACCTTACATAATACGGGACTACGTTTATATAAGTAGGGAACGACCTAAGCCGGGAACCAGCGTACCTTCGCTCCCGGAAGTGGCACTAAATTCCATCGCTTCGAGACGCCGTGTAACAATTTGGAGAATGCTCCGGTGAACGGAATATCGGAAATTCTGAGCCGATGAGTGGCAGGAACGTAAAACGGAGGAACGTCCCGTTTCCTGTCAAAATCCAATCAAATTATCTTGAATGGTCTACGCTTGACTAATCCTGTAATGACTTCTAAACGGCTCTCGTCGGCATTTGCAGGATTCCTGAAACTGAGCTCCAACCGTTTGGAAAATGACGAGTTTACTCCGAAATTCTATGAGATTAAATTCTCATTAGATTCATTCATTTGAATTAAGAGCTTAAGAAGTAGATAGCAGATTTAAGAGGAACTAAGGTAATTATCACGAATAAATTCTCAAGGTGAGATTTAGGCTTATATTCCCATTTTTTGCTAGGTTAAAAATACATATAGTGACGTCGATTCTGATGTACCATTCTCAAAATGGAGACAATTCAGACTTGGCCACCGCAAAGCTCAACCATATCCACATACAGAGTTTATTATAATTGCTGACTAGTTTGAAAGCAAATTTAATTAGGATTATTCTTTAATGAATTTAATTTCAGAAGTATTTTAAAGCTTTATTAAAAATATTTTTGCAGTTTATTGTAAATGAGCAGAATGGTTTGAAAATTAATTGAATTATAATTGTATATTTTGTAGCGATAATACTTAAATGGCTGATGCGGTCAAAAATATCAATCCGCAGGGTGTGGGTTTAAGTCACAACAATGAGCTTGAGCTGTCGTTGAAGGAAACATCATGAGGTAACGATAATATGGTGTTGGGGTACGTTCTAATTCCCAGCTGGCTAGCTACCACCCTTAAGTTGAAAATCTGGCACCAAACATAATAGTGTGTTCCGGCAGCATCATTTGATACCTAGTTCCATTTTAGGCCAGGCGTGATTACCATCTTCAACCACACCATTAATTTTTTTGGCGAGTATACTGAATACGTCTTGAAATTTGCTTCCATAGTGGGAGGCCATAAAAAAAACTGATGACAATAAAATTGGGGGATACAGTGTGATCCTGCTGCTACATAAGTAATAGGTATCTGTCATTTTCATCCAAACTTTAATTACACCACTTGATAGCTAATGGATCAAAGAATTCGTAACTTTGAGTGAGACTTACTAGTTGGTGCCCGCGACTTCGTACGCGTAGCGCATAACAAGTAGAGCGGGCGGACGGTTTGATTGACACAACAAAATATAAAAGTTACGCTACGGAACTACAAAAATAAAATAGACAAATAAAAATAAGGTTAAAGTCATCGAGATACAAAACATATACTTAGTCACAATCTCGCCAAAAAAAACACGACACAGCCATACCCCATTTTTTATATAATACATTACATTTGACCGCCACCTCACCTCGAAGAACGGTCTATACGCAGGCTTGCCTAGAAGAAACCGATTCACTCACGATATGAAGGCACTCAGATTATAACTATCGGGGAACACCCATTCAGGCAGCGCATTCCTCAGACTAGCAGTTCGTACAATAAAAGTGCAATCAAAGCGATTCGTACGGGTTGTTAATGAGCTTGAAGTATCTAACATCAGATGAACTGGGGTAAAACGCCTAATCTATCAACCATAAATAAAAAAAACCTACTCTATAAGTTTAAGCACTGTATGAAAATAGGTATCGCATAAAGGTAAGCGTTCATTTATTCACAGCGTACGCCTAATGCGCTGAATTTATACTACGTACTAATATATGGAAATTTTTAACAACTTAGTACCTACCTAAGTAGTCAATATGAAATCGCGGGAAAAATAACCAAAATGCTAAAAATGTCCGGTCTTGCAATAAAATATACGGCTTTAGGTCTAGACTTTTAAAATTTTGATATGGTAACCCTAGATCCGTCAGATTAACGTACGCTGCGAATAAAGTCTCTTCTTTCGCCTATAATACCTACCATTACAAATTACTAGACGTACATACCAACGAGCCATTGAATGAATTTGTTAACAAATTTGTATCTAAGTACCATTGAGTATCTACGGAAATAATCAACTCTCAAGTGAACTTTGTCACAGAACATCGATAACGGTATCTCAACTCTCTTTTAACCTAAGTATCGCAAGTTATTACAATCTCATGCATATGTGCGTGTAATTGCGTAGTGTGAAGTGTCTCACGGATTATGATTATGGAGACTGAAAGTAAGTAAAACACGATTGTTTTCGATAAGTTATTACTGCAAAAAAAAAAAAAAAAAAACACGGTGCTCGCCTTCCGCCAAAGCAATATTAGGCACGCAATTTTTTTGAATTATTGATCATTAAGTAGGGTCTATAAACAAGAATTTATTTAGGTTATGCTTATAAATTTAATTAATTGTTTTTATTTTGACGGCCATTTTAAATATATTTCAATATTGGTTATTGCCAAGCACTTTGTATACCCTTTGCAAAATCGGTTTGCTAGATTTTACCTAAAGAAACTAACAAACATTGCAAGTTATATAAAAGCTTGTAAAAACCGATTGCACGGGCATTGTTTTAGAATAAAATTGCAAATGGTTTAACACATTCAATTATTTATCTTATTGAATAACATACATGTTATTATTACACAACTCTGCCAAACTGCATAGCAGTTTGTAGGCAGACATCTCTTAACAAAATTTCATCATCAACGAGTAGGAACACAACATTTTAGACATACTAATTATGTACCTAGTTATAATATTGAATATAAATATATATGTAGGATATCAGAGGCGAACGAAAAAAAAGTTTTTTCGATAAAAAAAAGGTTAAAATTGATCTCAAACTCTTGTGAATTTATTATAATAGTATATTATGCAATTAGTGAATAAAGGACGGATTTAAAGCGAGGGCCAGAGATGAATCACGAGCAAGTGATGGATTCTAAGGACTGAATCACGAGCGTAGCGTTTTCAATTCTCAATTTTTATTTAAGCGTTAGAATCCTGGGCGACGCGAGTGATTCATGGCCCTCGATATAAATCCGTTTTATTCAAGAGTTGCATACAATACTTTTACCATAACTACGAGAAAAAAGAAATATTTAAGGAGTTTGTATCGAGTATTTTTTGCGCAAGGAGGTTGTATAGCATTCACATGGAGGTCGAATATATTGGTGTGTTCTAAATTCAAACACTAAAATAGTGATAAAAAAATGTTTATTCACTGTTTTCAATGTAGGCTTTTTAGAGGCGGATTGGGCGGAATAATATAAAAATTATGCCTGATCGTTTTTAGAAATGCCTACTTAATAATTTTTTAATTTACAATGGAGGTAGCTGTGACTAGAGCATGGCCAGAGAGCGGTTTTTTATACGGCAATGGTGGTCACTGTGGTATTAGTTGTAATAAAACTAACTGGGCCTGGGGTTTCACCCGCATGGAAACTTCCACAGAAACCGTTAAGATTTCCGGATAGTGTACGTCGCTCATCGTCGTCAACTATACCTATGCAAAAAATCACGTAAATTCGTTTCTCTGTTCCTGTGTGAAAGAGAAATAAACAAAGCAACAAACAGACACTTTCGTGCCCTATGTGATGATCTTCTAAGTGATAAGTATTGTGCAGTGCCACGCAGGTATGCAGCACTAAAAGCTTGGACTTTTGAGATTTTAAGCTGACTTAAGTAATGACATCTCTTGCAAGTATATCTAACTGGCTGTTGCCCGCGACTTCGTACGCGTAGACTTTCATAGAAACTTTCAACCCCCTTTTGTCCTCTTTAATTCGGCCCTTTCGCAAAACCCTTTCTTAGCGGACTTCCAGATCCCATAAGGAATCTACTTGCCAAATTTCAGCTTCGTAGGTCAAGTAGTTTTTGAGATTTCGTGATGAGTGACTGAATGATTGAGTAGGTGAATTTCGCTTTTGTATATTATAGATGCCGATGAAAATACTTTTTTTAAATCATCGAACTGCAATAACTCTACAATCCACCTCCCAGCTCCACCATCAGACCCTCATCAGCAAATGTAATGACTTCTAAAGTTTGGGTTCTTTTGGTTGGTTTTAACGAGTCAGTAAAGCGTGTTTTTAAGTTAGACTTATAATCATAATATTTTTTTATAGCGATAGTTAATCTTATTATGCATCATAAATGTTTCTATATCTATTCTCACAGTACATAATGTGACGAAACTTGAAGGAGCACTGAAGGTGCTGTTCCAAAATGGAGTAGTGATCAAATTTGAGGACTGCTGGCTTCGCGATCAGTGCAGGTAAGAACTTACCTAAAACATTTGCAACAAGATTCAAAAAGGTAGACCAACGTTTTGAATTTTGTATCAAAGTGTGGCGAAAGTATTCTGCAAAATTGGGAAGAATAATTTTCGTCTGGTGCCTTTGTTTTAGGTTTTAGACATGGTTGAGTTTCTTTAAATTACTTTTTGCCCCTATTCGGGTTCGCTCGCTCAAGTGGGTAGGACGTAAAAAGCAATAACAGAAAGGTAAGAAACGTCTAATATTGTAGACGTTAAAGAACATTCTATACAACTTTAACCATTTGTAAGTTCTTTGTGAATAAATTGCATTTGTTCGAGTCTTTGTTCTTGAAGCGGAATTTTGTTATTTTCCTAAAATTACTGCATTAACATGAAATATTAGTTTTATTTTAGTCAGATCGTTGCTTGAAAATACGAGCATTATGAAGAAGTAGGTACTTACTCAGTTCATTGGGACAATCTAGTTTCATGAATTGCACACCTAATGTATCTACCAAACATATGAAATGTACTAATATACAAGTATAGCAAGCTCAAAGTCGCACAACGAGCTATGGAGAGGGCTATGCTCGGGTTTCTCTACGAGATCGAATCAGAAATGAGGAGATCCGTAGACGAACGAAATTACCGACATAGCCCACTGGATTAGCAAGTTGAAGTGACAGTGGGCAGGGTACATAGGACGCAGAACAAAATATGGCCAATGGGCCGAAAGGTTCTCGAATGGAGACCATGGGACGGTAAGCGCAGCGTAGGACGTCCACCCACAAGATGGAACAGAAAAGAGACGCTGGATGTAAGCCGCTTCTAACCGGCCCTTTTAGAGAGGCCTGTGTCCAGCAGTGGACGTCCTATGGCTGAAATTTTGATGATGATGATGATGACTAGTAAACCTGCTTATGTTTTATTGTTTTTTTTAATGTTTTTTAGGTGTCCATCTTGTTACCACGCCGATAAGTTCCAGAGAGCTAAGCATTTGTTAGAGATCCCTGAAGCTACTATCACCAATATCCGAAATGACAAATCGAAGATTTTTATCAGATGTAAGTAGAATTTGTTGGATCTATCTTCGGTTCATCTAGCGTAAGCTTAAAAAATACGGACTGAATTGAGAACATTCCTCCTTTTTCGAATTCGGTTAAAAATAAGATCATGTTAGAGAGCGTCTCTATTATTTTTGTTCTTGGAAAACAAAACAAATCATCTTTATTAGTACCTTCCACTGTTTTTATATCCATACTAGCTGACCTGACAGACGTTGTCCTGTCTTAGAACTGTCAAACGTGCAAAGTCAAAATTGTAAATCTTATTTTTTTACACCTTGGGTTACATTATTGGAGTTTTAGTAAGGATCCCTATTAAAAAAATATACCCTATGTTACCCTGGGATAGTGTAGCTTCCCAACAGTGAAAGAATTTTTCAGTTTTTCTAGTTTTGGAGCCTATTCAATGCAAACAAACAAAGAAACAAACAAACAATCAAATCTTTCCTCTTTATAATATTAGTATAGATATAGATACATATCTAGCATGCAGTTCTTCAAAGTTTTACCCGCTATCCAGCAAAAATAATAATTTGTTTGGAAAATAAGCAGAATAATTAGATATGCGTTATCCAGGGTATATTAGTAAATATTTTTGTTATAGAAAGTACAATCCGTAACAGAGTTGATTGGCATAAACATACACACACTCCCCATACACAAAAACTTTCACATTTATAATAAAATATAAAATAAACATTCGGGACATTTTTGCACAGACGGTCATCTGACCTCAAACTAAGTAAAGCTTGTGATATGGCTGCCAGAGACTGATATACATACATTTATATTTTGAAACACATACTTAAATATATATTAACACCCAGATAATATAGAACAAACACAAATGTTCATCACATGAATGTTTGTTCTAGGTGGGACTCGAACCCACGCCCCCAAGCACAGAAGGCAGGTTCACTGCCTACTGGACAAAACTGGACTGGACAAAAGGGCTATATAATACCTATATATTTAACAAAGCAGTTTCTTATGTTGTTATGTTTATTATTTAAATGTATTTTTGTTGGAATAAAACAAGTGTTTTTAACCGAATTTAAGAAAAAGAGAAGGTTTTCAATTCGACTATTTTGTTTTATGTTTGTTACGCGATTACTCCGCCAATTATGAATTTATTTTGATGATTATATTTTTGTTTGGTAGGTCATATTTTAGAGGTAGTCGGGTCCCATATAATTTAATGAAATTGATACAGCGCTTTTTGAAAAAATAAAAAATCCAAAAATATATGCACAGATGACGTTTTGGTTTGCCGTTCAGCAATTTTTTTAAAGACTTTCAAGTTTAAGTTTGTACCTACATGTAGGAAAAACCTGAGAGTCGTTTTTGTTTCAAAAAAATAGCTTGAACATTATCTTCAATTGTTTCAGGGAGCGACGACCACGAGTCAACATATTTATCGAGCTTCTTGATTCAATTCGATTACAAAACTTGGAAGAACAGTCGACGGTTGAAACCGATTTTATGGCGGGGGAGTAAAGTCGCTGAAAGACTGGCCAGAATTCCTGTCCAGAGTTTCCTAGGCTCTGAGGAAGGGAGCCGAAAGGTGTTCCAGTCCCTTCTTGATTTTGGAGTTGCGTTGATTGAAGGGGTGAGAAATTTAGAAATGATTGAAATGAGTTATGATGTTTTATGAAAATATTTTAAAACATAACGATAGAGCAACATGCTATTTAGTCTTCAATTGTAATGTATCTATGCTCAAAGTTGAATTTCACATCAGATTCTAATAGCCCATCACCATCACCATTTTGACTGCTCCAGTCATCGAAAATTCTTTGGCTCCAGTGGCCCAGTAGTTAGTAAACCTGCCTTCTGCGCTTGGGGGCGTGGGTTCGATTCCCACCTAGGGCAAACATTCATGTGATGAACGTTTGTGTTTGTTCTATGGTGTTAATATCTATTTAAAATATATATGTATGTATATTAGTCCCTGGCAGACATAGTATAAGCTTTGCTTAGTTTAGGGTCACATGTACGTGTGTGCAAAATTGTCCCGAATATTTATTTATTATTTATTTATTTTGCATAGTACTCCTTATTCATGCTGTGTGACAGGGTTAATTTAATTTACCATAAACCTCTCGTATGTGGCTTTTTCACTACATAAATAATTTATTTATGAACGTATTTGGCTTCGTATTTAGTAGGACTAGGTAAAAGGGTCAGCCCCTTCCTTTTCATTTGAGACCGCATGAAGTTATTGGCGTTTAGAGCCCTTCTGTTTTTTTGCGCGGAAGTAATAAAAGACGAATTACACGTACTAATTATCATGGAAAAAAGTGTAGAGAATCAATATGAGAGAGACTTTTTGGTATATCAAAAAAAAACTCGGTAGGTACAGGTGTACAGACTCGACAGGTACTTATCATGTAATATTGCCATTTGTCTCGATCTTCTGCTAATCGGATCTAGAACCTTCAGACAACTCTGTTAAAGTCGCGGATTGACGTGGTCACATTGTGTCATCATCATCGTCATCATTTCAGCCTATCATGTTCCCACTGCTGGGACTCAGGCCTTGTCTAAGAGAGAGAGAGAGAGAGGGTGAGCCGCAATTCACCATGCTGACTCAGCGCATGTGAAAGTCATGTCTTTGTACTTTTGAGGTTCTTAGACATATCTACCGGTTTCTTCACGATGTTTTTTCCATCGCCGTTTTTGAGAGATGGCATCGTAACTGCACATAATTTATTTTAGTACTAAATAAGTCATTGGTGCAGAGCCAAGGATGGAAACGGATGCCGTTTGAGATTGAAACGCACATGCTATCGCTCGGCCACCATCGCTCTTCTCATTGCGTATTGCGGATCAAATATCAACGTAGAAACGTAGATGGTCTTTTCGTTCTCCAGAAGCTCGTCAGTGGAGTTCTAGCTTTTTAAAACTTCTAAGTCGTTTTGATTGGCTTGGTAATGAATTGTTTGCACAGTGTTGGGTGTTGTTTTACTTAGTAATGGCACTGGCAGCGGCAAGATTAATGAGTATCGGCCGCTCGTTGAAATTGCGGAAAACAAACAAAAATATTAATATTGCCTGAATATTAAAATACCGCAATATTAAATTACTGTGCTGTGTTTTAGTTTCAGTTTTAATTAAAATCTAATTGGAAATATCATATCCGAAAATTGCTGCAAATAGGATTTTGTTGAAATTTATGGACAATGAGCAGTTAATTTACATTTTAAACTTTGACTTATTAGTTTTCTGTTGTAATACGAAGACATATTACATAATTCTGTTTCATTTAAAGACACTACGACACCTAGAAAAAAAAATAAAAAAATTGACGGTGTAAAAGTTCTTATAATAAATGTATAGGTACGGAGCATGGAGTAAGCAAGGTAAGCATGGATACTAAAATTGACTCACTAGCTGTTCTTATCAAGTCTTTAAAAAGAAAGGATCATCATCGTCAACAATTTTTAGGGTTCCGTACCCAATGGGTGTAAACGGGACCCTATTACTAAGCCTACGCTGTTTAGGTATATAGCAGGCCTTTTCAACTCGCAATTTTTTTCGATTTCCAATAAATATTATTCTATTAAGGAAACTGGCGTGGCTTTTACACATTTTGTTAAGATTTTAAGGAAATCACTGATACATGTAAAGCCGATTACTCCGACTATAGTTTCAACCGCATTCAGAGGTATTTTTCAAGGTGAGTGCGCTTGCGCAACTTCGTCTCACTTTAAGCTTAAAGAGTTAATATATATGTATATTAACTTGAGAATACGGAAACCTATAGATTCTCGAATGTGGTGAAAACTGTAGTCAGAGTAACCGGATTAATCTGACGTGAGTTATTCTCGTATACCTAATATAAACATTTTTTTATTCTATTGACATCTACGGTGATTAGTTGATTGGTTCATGGAAGAAAATCCTGATGCAAGTCCAGGGGCCTTACGGACAACTGCATATACAGGCACCTAATCCGCTCAGTTGGAAAATCACGCGACCGCAAACCTTATCGCGCCCAGATACGGTTTGCGGTCGCGTGATTTTCCAACTGAGCGGATTAGGTGCCTGTAATAGCAGTTGTCCGTAAGACCCAAGTCCATGCCAAACTATTACAAAACGGCACTACGTTTATCGGTCGAGACGAGTGATTTTAGTTCCTGCGGGAATACGCACGCGAAACGGTCGCTACCGTACTGGTGGTGACTTCGGCTAAAGCCGCGGTGGCGGCGGCTCGCGCTACCACCCTCACCCCTGCCTTTTTTATTTAGTAATAGGCTTGCGTTTGACCACCAACTCGCTTGATGTTAAGCGATGATGCGGTCTATGATGGAGCACGCTTGCCTAGAAACCGATTCACTCGTGATTTGAAGACACCCACATTTGCCGCACCTCGTCAGACTTCACCCCGACAGTCGCTTCGCTCTCATATGCTGACACTTGTACACACACACACACACACACACACACACACACACACACACACACAAAACAGAGTCTATTCCAGTACAAAGATACTAATAGTTTCTTCATCGACTAGGTAGAGCCATCTGTAGAAGCCACAGAAAAGGTCTGCAAAGCGCTGGGCGGAGTCCAGCAAACGTTGTTCGGCGACATGTGGCAGTTCACAACGAGACCCGACCACGCCGACACAGCGTACACCAACCTGCCTCTGGCCGTGCACAACGACAACACTTACTTCACTGAAGCAGCTGGGTTAGTATAGAACAGACATGAAGATTTTATACTAATTACCTAGTAAGTTTGCTAAGTTTGTGAAATGAGGTGGGGCATAAAACTGAAGAAAAAAAACAATTTTATTAATTGGGTTACAAAAAACATATTTAAATTTCATATTGTCAGTTAAAATGTACTCGTGCTTACCAAGTTTCATAAAAATCAGACGAGGAGTTTCCGAAACAAGTTTAATATTATATTTAAAAAAATAAAAAAAAAAACGATTGAAAAATGTAGCCTATCACACCCTGGGAATGAAGACGATTCTACACCTTACACATCAAAATCGGTTAGGCTATATGGGAAATGATAAAGAAACACTAAAAATACGTACAATACATAAGCCCGAAAAATATTACTCTCATTTTGGGCAGTCGGGTAAAAAATAACCGCTTTATGGTTGATATTCCGAAAACCAGGGGCCTTACGACCAACGGCTAACTCGGTATCAAACTAACGTTAAATCCGCTCAGTTGGAAAATCGCGCGACCGCAAACCGAATCTGGGCGCGATAAGGTTCACGTTCGCGTGATTTTCCAACTGAGCGGATTTAACGTTAGTTTGATACCGAGTTAACCGTTGGTCGTAAGGCCCCTGTACGAAGTGCTTTGGTTCCACATTTTTACTGTGCAAACTGCTAGTCTGTGGAATGCGCTGCCAGAATGGGTGTTCCCCGATAGTTACAATCTGGTTGTCTTCAAAACACGAGTGAAACGGTTTCTTCTAAGCAAGCGTGCTTGGAGCACGCGTAGACCACATCATCGCTTTACATCAGGCGAGATGGTGGTCAAACGCAAGCTTATTGTTTTTTTTTCAAACTAGTTTTTTGTATGAAAATAATAATAGTAAAAAAAAATTGATCAAACTTCCTCCAGACTTGAAGTCGGTTCCAATAAATATGAAAAAATCTTTTGGCAAAAGCAATTTCGATCACGCGTTTTAACGTTTTTGAAATTTGAAAAACACTGCATTGGAAAAACATTTATAGGCATCATATTTAAAACAATATTGTGAATGTTTTAAAGCCAAATTCATGATTAAATGAAGAAGGAATATCCTGGAGATAGCTTTTTACTCTTTCACCAAATAAAAAATTTCGCCATGGAAATTCCTTTATAACATTTAGAGCCCTCTCATGCACACGAAAAAACCAACATAAATTGGATT